>VOSG01000022.1:16448-172477 GCA_009761265.1 Halicephalobus sp. NKZ332 | reverse complement strand
CGTTAATTTCTATTTTTCAGAAAATTTCCTACTGATTCGCGAAATGTTTTTTGAAAATATTACTCTTGTTTTTGTTATTTAGTTACTTTTTCTGATGAACTACCTGCCGATGTTATAATATCGATCAAGGATAAGTTGCCTTCTGAGATGTTTCCCGAAATGATCATTATAGAAAATAATCTAATTTTATCTAGAATTCCTCAATTTCTATAATTTACGAAACGGCTATTGGAAACCCAACGATGATCAGAGATCATTCGTATTGGGTCCTATTTATCAGAACTTTCGAAAAAGAATTGATTTCTTTTTTCGACAAAATCTGGAACCTCGATCAAATTGCAGTTTAGACTGAAATAAGTTTTCCTTGCCACTTATGAAATTGATCTTACAAAGTTGATGAGTTTTAAAAATGTATATATTTTCAGTTTATTCTATTATTACAAGCCTCTGATTTTACTGGTGTCTGAGAGTGCCCTTTTTATTTTTCAACTATTTTTGTTATTTTGATCTCAGTTTTAAAAGTTTCAGTTTTTTTAAAGATCTCCATCCCCTACCCAATTAGAGAACTATATTTAATAAAGTTTTATATTGACACTAATTGGAAAATAAACAGTTTTTTTGCTGTTTTTATATTTATTTTTTTGTTTTTTTAAAATATAGAAGATGTTTAGATGAGGCAGATATACAGGAGTGTAGAAAAAGATGGATCCGGTGTGGTGAAGTTGATGTGTGATGAACCAGAGGACATGTGGCATCTCTACAACATCATCAGAATCGGAGACAAAGTTCGTTCGAAAACGCTGAGAAAGATTTTAAATGAATCCGCTACTGGTTCGAAAACAAGTCAAAGAATTCAATTGACGTTGGAAGTCGAGATCGAGGCAATTGATTATGATCCTTCTGCTTCATCTATTCATTTGCGTGGAAAGAACGTGTTGCTGAATGAACACGTCAAACTGGGAGCCTATCATACTGTGGATTTGGAATTAAATCGTCCTTTCTCTTTATGGAAATCTTGTTGGGATGTCATTGATTTTCAACGACTAGAAGAAGCCCTTGATAGTGGGAAGAATGCGGATGTTGCTGCCGTTATTATGCACGAAGGATTAGCAAATGTCTGTATATTGACTTCTACAATGACGATTGTGAAAGCAAAAATAGACATGGCCGTCGCCAGGAAAAGGAAGGGATTTACAGGCCAACATGATAAGGCTATTATAAGATTCCTGGATGCAGTTTCTCAAGCATTTTTAAGACATGTGAACTTGGAAAGTATGAAATGTATAATTGTCGCAAGTCGAGGATTTTTGAAAGATCAGTTTATGACCCATCTTTTTGAAGTGGCAGATAAGCAAGGCAAACGAATATCGACCGGAGATAAAAGTAAATTTATTGTTTTGCCTTCTTCCAGCGGTTTTAAACATGCATTGAAAGAAATTCTCACAAATCCAGCAGTAGCCAGCAGACTTGCAGATACGAAAGCCCAAGCCGAAGTTAAAGCTCTGAATCAATTCTTAGAATTGCTGAATGCAGATTGTTCTAGGGCTTTCTATGGTTTTAAACATGTGACGAAAGCGAACGAAAAAGGTGCTGTAGACACGTTGATGCTTTCTGACGCCCTTTTCAGATCGAATGATGTTGTTCAAAGGAAACAATACATCGAACTTTCAGATTCGGTGAAAAATCAAGTTTGTCTTTAAAAGTCTTTGATGTGATTTAAAAATGATTTTTAGGGTGGAAACGTTTTGATTT
This sequence comes from Halicephalobus sp. NKZ332, assembly GCA_009761265.1. Lineage (NCBI taxonomy): Eukaryota > Metazoa > Nematoda > Chromadorea > Rhabditida > Panagrolaimidae > Halicephalobus > Halicephalobus sp. NKZ332. Next base: position 170,725 of record VOSG01000022.1, on the reverse strand, counting down.
TTTCCAGTATGCATGTTAGTGGAGAACAATTGAACCAAATTACCGGTGTTGCAGCAATTCTCAGATTTCCGCTTCCCGAAGTGGAAAATGACGAAGATGATGAAGATGAAAATCTCGAGGATGATAACGGTCATTTGTCGAAAATGTTTGGGGACGAAATTGAAGAGGATTTTGATGGATAGGGAGATTCATGTGCCTATGGAGATTTAAAGAAACGAGTAAAAATTTTATTTGAAAGAACGAAATGGTTGTTTTTAGTAATACATGTGGATTTCCCAGGGGGACATTTAGAATAGACTTCGTTTTCTGAAAATCGGTCTGAAAAAGACTAATAGGAAAAGTTGTTGAATTTGTTTTTTCTTTAATATAAATTTTATGAAATATAATTATTGGAAATTGACTGTTTTTAGATTTCGATGGAGCCGTGGGGTATTTTGGGATGGGAACAATCCATTCTCTTTGGTCAATAGATTCTGATTTAAGAAGGCGCCGAAATATAAAGAATAATCCTTGTTCGTTGATACAATAGGTCCTGATTTTCGAAATTTTCAGGATAAAGCTGAATACACAAATTCTAATATCCTGTTGATTTTTGTTTGAATTTTTTTAGAACAGTTAATTGAGAACATGTGGGAGAAAATTCAAAGTCATCATTGACATTTATTTTTATATTAAAAAATTAATTTGTATTTATTTTTTTAAATGTTTTAGAACTTAATATTTAAAAACTTTTCTATAAAATACTGTTTCTGGTAAAATCGATCTCTGAATTGAGGAGATTTAAACTTGATGATTGATCTCTATTTTGGAATCAAGGATTGAATTTGATAATTCTAGTTGATGTTTGGAATCGAGGATTTTATTCAATAGTTGGATTTGACTACTGACATCAATTATTGGAAGCGGGAATTAGATTCGATCTTTGTATTCACCGATTAGGTCGTTTTTGGATTCATTAACTACATCGTGTTTTACTCGCCGATTAGAGTTGATGTTTAGATTCAAGGCTACATTCGGGTTTTTAAATTAACTATATTCGTGTTTTGAATCCATCTACTAGATTCGAGTCTTTGGAGTAATCTCTGTGAGCGACTGAACTTGCGACCCCAATTATTGGTTCCCATTTTACTTGACATCATTATTTATATTGACGAAAAAGTTAGAAATGCAAAATTTATGTTAATAAGGAAATTAAAAATAGGGAATCCTGACAGTTTATTTTGTAGCAATTTTTCTTTTCTGTATAAATAAGGCTATATTTTTCACTAATCTGTGCATAAATTTTTCTTCATAATATTTGTATCCGAGCAGTAAACAACGTGTTCCGAAGCTCAATGTCAATATTTCAAATGTACGGATTATATTGATATATAAATGTACTGATAACATCGATATATTAAATGTATAAAATATATGAATATACTATTTATATACTATGTTATGTATACCGGGGGTTTTATCTAGTTTTATTTTCGGACCTCATTGAATTCTATATACAAAGACACAATAGGAGTCTTAATCGCAGGTAGTCAAACTTAAGACGTGTCCGAAGAAGAGGCAGAATCACTTCAGTCCTTCAGTTTCGCAAACACAAAAAAGGAGGAAATTCCAGGTGTTTAAACAATTAAAAGTACCCCTACGTAATTTGTTTTCCTCGGTACAGAAATCATTTTTTTTAATTCGAAAATGTTTTTAAAATAGGATAATTTGATTCGTAAACTTTGAGAAATTTCTCCGTACAAGGAAACTACACTTGACCCTTTATTTATGAATCACGCTCGGTTTGTAAATATGCAGCTCCGACTTCCGTACCTCAAATTTTTATACTCGAAAATGTTCGTATCCGAAAATCCTATTCACAAATCCCGTATTAGGAGATCTCATGTTCGAGAATTCCATACCCGAAAATTCGATATTCGAAGATTCTATACTAAAAAATCCCACGCTAGAAAACTTCATATTTGAAAACCTTATGCTAGAAAATCTCGCGCTGGAAAAATCCCGTGCTGGAAAATTTCATATTTGAAAGCTCCATATTCTGTTTTGCTTTTTATTCAATAGTTCACTAATTAGTCAAACTTTTTTGACTTTAAGTTTGAAAGTAAATTTTCGGAAATTTCTTATTTAATAAAAAGTTCCGAAATTAGAAAAATAGAAAATTGAATTTTAACATGGACTTTTAGGTGATAAGCATTTGCTATAAAAACTTCCATTTTTTCCTCAGAATATTATTTTAGAAATTTAAAAAACAAGGAAATCGAGAAAAAAAATAATTTAAAAAAAAGTGAGTCAGTTGACCTTTATTGAATTAATAAAAAAATATTTAAATGTTAGAAATGACAATTTCGAAAGGGTCCCGAACTCTAATTCCGGACACAAAATCCATGGTTTCGAATACATTGCTGCAAAACTTTTAAATCCTAATAAAAAATTCCAAGTATTTTAAGTCCGATGGTTTTAGTTTTTTAAATTTAAATAAAAAAATTGAAAATTTCCGTTTTTTCGCTTTTTTAAATGAAAAAAGTAAAATTCTTAAAACGCGAGACGAAAATTCTAAGTTCCAACTTACAACTTCTTAAAATTCTTCATGCTGGGAATTAAGAAATTTCCATAGAATAGTTCTTAACGAAGAAATCAATTGACTTTTGGCCAAAACCAGAAGGTGCAAATTTGTCCTAAAAGAATTTTTTTGTCCGTCTGTTATCGTCTGGTGTTCTGTTAATCGGAAAAAGCAAATCTGGCAGAAGTTCGGTTTATCCAAGAAGGGCATTTCTGTCCAAATGGCCAGTCTGCGGTAATCAAATTTTCCTATTGTCCAGCGACGCCCGTATTGTTATGCAAAAAGATGAATTTTCCATGAAGTTCTTTATCCAAATTCGGGCTTCCAATTTCTACTAGGTGTCCAAGCGAACAAAAGTGGGCGTTGTCGATTTTGTTTGGCTTTTCTTGCTCACTTCGCTTTTCTCATATGCTAGAAATCATGATAACTCTTTTTTATCGCAATCACCAATTGCCTTTTCTTTGGACTCATTTTCCTTATGAAACTTGCATCTTTCCACGTCGAAACGTAATTGCACTTTTTCGTGAACGAGTTTTCTTCAAATTTTCGAACTCGAGGATTGCTTTATTTGGGTCAGGGGAGTCCTAACATGGGATCTTCTTCTACCTGCTCAAATAAAATTTTAGACCTTCTACTTGCTCAAATAAAATTCCAAACAGTCTTGTACTTATTCATACAAAATTTATGAGAGAAATCGGACTTTTCTATTTCTTTCTTTATGTTGAAAATATATCATATTTGAATTCCCCTTGCTTACAAAATAATCAATCGAGCTTTTTGGGGCTATTTTTGAACAATTAAATTGACTAAAATATTTATATTCAGGAGAATGACATGTCGGTTAAGATTTACAATATTTCTTACTAGTGCAGTAGTTGTATTTTTATTATTAGTCTACAGCCAAGACTTGGCTCCAGGAAATACATTAGTCGAAGTAAGTTTTTCTTTAAATGTTATACTTTTATGTTTTTAAAATTTGTATTTCTTTGAATTTCTTTATTTTCGTACTTTAAGTCCTTGGATTCCTCAAATTATTAATTATTTATTTTGAAGTTATTTATTTTTGGAATTTTGAAATTGTTTTTCTTTTTGTTTCTTTCATTAAGAAAAATTTAGGTTCTACCATTTGGTTCATATGATCACCCAGTGGTTTACGAAAAATTCGAATTCAAAGAATCAGCTGACACAGGAGCTCCACGGGTTGGCCAATTAAAGCACTATGATGTCATGGTAACGTCGTCACTAGAAGACACCTTTTAATTAGCTTCCTCCTTTTTAGATTACGGACCATAAAATATTATACAGTTCAGAGCCGGGTTCTTCATCAATCAATAGTACAACGCTGAATAGGACACAGGAAACGGAATTTTTAAACGTTCACGTAGTCATGCACTCTCATGTGGACCCCGGCTGGCTGTCGACTTTCGAGGAATATTTTGAGCAGAAAGTCCATAGTATCTTGAACCTCACTGTCCACCACTTGAGCAAGAACCCCGACATGAGATTTATTTGGTCAGAAATGTCTTTTCTGGAAAGATGGTGGAGAGTGGCGGATGATGATCAAAAACAGAAAATGAGACAAATCGTGAAAGACAGGAAATTGGAACTTACTGGAGGAGCCTGGGTGATGACAGATGAAGCAACTCCTTTCTTCTGGGGTACTATAGACAACATGATTGAGGGTCATCATTTTGTTAAGAAGACTTTCAACATAGTACCTACGACGTCTTGGTCTGTTGATCCTTTCGGCCATGGCTTGATGATTCCTTATTTACTTTCTGAATCACGGATCAGCTCAATGGTCATCGGGAGACTGGACGCAGACCTGAAAGCGGAACTGAGGAAAAAGAGACTCCTTTTGTTCAACTGGGCTCAGCCTTGGGACGAGGTTGTTTTTTAAAGTCAAAAATAAATCCCTCTAGAATTAAGAAGGGAATGTTTTCTCAAAGAAAGATTAGAAGCAAATTTTTTCGAAAAGAATAAAAGACTTTAAAGCTAAAAATGAATTATTTCTGTAAATTAAAAACAAAATCAAAACAAATTCCCTTTAAAAAGTGATTTCAGAATGGAAACTCAGCAACCCCCCTTGTGACGGCCCTTCCCAGGACGTACTACACGACTGCGGATTCCTGTGGTACCAACCCTACCGTTTGCTGCATGTTTGATCTGGGACCTTCAGCGAGGTCGTATTGTACAAAACGTGCCAACGATGTAAATGATGCAAATGTGGATAGCTACGCAAAACAGCTAACGGATCAATATCGACAACTTTCTCCTTTCTATCTCGGGAATACAGTACTTGTTCCTGTTGGAGATGATTTCTTTTTCTCCAAAGACGCCGACTGGACAGTCACACACAGTAATTACAAGAAAATTTTCGACTATGTGAATTCGAACCAACAAAAGTTCAACATGAAAGTCCAGTTCAGCACTGTGGAGGAGTACTTCCAAAAAGTTTCTGAAGCAAATGTTTCTTTTCCTCTGTTTACCGGGGACTTTTTCCCATACACGGAGGACAAGTCAGGTACTTACCCCTACTGGACCGGATTCTACGTTCACATGCCATTTTTCAAAAGAGCAGAGAGGTTAACCGAGGTAATTAAAATGATTAAATATTCCATCCCTCCATTCTTCTATTATTCTATTTTTGTTATTCTATTTTTTCCGTTTTTATTTTTTCTTATTATCTTATTGAATTTTAGGGTAAATTGCGTGCTATCGACTTCATGTCAGTCCTTTCGAATTTCGCGGACGTAACAGAAAATATCAGACCGGCGAGGAGAGATCTGGCCTTGTGTCAACACCATGACTCGATCACAGGAACAAGTAAACCCCATGTGATGATCGATTATCAAACTAGACTTCGCAATGCTTTTTCGAAATTCGATGAAGCAATGAAAGAAATTGTGGAACGGAAAATATCACCAAATGCCAAATCTTCTTCAGTGAGTTTTTGAGTTCAAAGAAAGTCCAAAGACTAAAAATTTAGCTTCTTATTTTCCCTCAAGAATCTCCTGATGGAATTTCGAATTTGAACAGCATAGTTTTCACTTCCGAGAAAAAGTCACATGACCTTCTGATTTTCCATCAAGGATCCCAGTATGTAAAGCAGAAGATCACTCTGAGAGTGAACGACCCCAGGATCCTCGTCCTCCAAAACGAGAACCCCATCGAGGCCCAGATCCTTCCAGTGATGAACTTCAAGGAGGGACAAATTTCAAACTCGATTTACGAGTTGGTCTTTTTCGTTCAATTAGGTCCTTTTGAAGCAAAAAATATTCATCTCGATTGGATTCTGGATCAACCGAAAACAACGACCCCATCGATGGTTTTTTCTTCAAAAAGCATGAATTCGTAAGTGTTTTGATGCAACTTTTATGTTTTAAACTTTTAACACTTTTCAGTTCTTGTTTTATTCTGATGAATTTGAATTCAACTAAATTTTCGTTATCAAACAGACATTTCTCTGTTCAATTTGAGGATGGATTGATCGCGGTAAGTTTTGTTCTAAATTTAGAAAAAAATTTAATTAGAGGAAATTATATTCAAATCCCAGACTAAAAATAACTAATAATTTCAGTTTTAATACACTTAAATAGATTTTTGATCTAAATAAATGAATAAAAATTCAAAAGTTAAAATAACAAAAATTGATCTTTAACTTTTAGTCAATGAAAAAAGCAGGAGAAAACACGTCGACGGTCTTACAAGTGACTTTCAAAGGATATCTGGATCGTGGAGGAGCCTATACTTTTGTCTCTAATGGTCCATCATCGAACATGCATCGAGGACAGATCCAAACTGTACCCTTTACCCCGATATTCGTCGTCGGACCGATTGTTTCGAAAGCGATCACGAGGACTTCGGCTTCGTTGTTCCAAACTGCAATCATCGACAACGGGGACGCTTTATCCGACCTCGGGATCCATTTGGAACTGTTCTCAAATCAAGGGGATCTCGATATCACACAAATGATGGTTATCAAGACAAACATCAGGAATCAAGATGAATTCCATACAGATGTGAATGGGATGTATTTTTTGAAACGAAAAATCAACAAGTAAGGAAGCCGAAAATTTATTCTAATCTTTTTATTATTTTAGGGAAGTGGCTTTTGAAGGAAATATCTATCCCGTGGCCTCATCAGTTTTCGTGGAAGACGAAGATTCTAGGTTGACTGTCTTATCCGGACAACCTACTGGGGCTACTGTAGACAAGAATATGTTGGAGATCATGTTAGATCGAAGACTGTCCGGAGAAGACGGAAAAGGATTATCAAGGGGCGACGCGTCCCATTCGCCCCCCAGTCTCCTTAAATTTGATCTTTTATTCGAAAGCAAAAACAGTTCTTCTAAAGACAACTACTCCGTTTTCTTCTCCAGTTTGTCTTATTTCGCTCTGCAAAACCTTCTTTATCCTCCGGAACTCCTGCTTTTGAAAGAAAAACAAAAAGAAACCGAAAGTTGGGGAAACTTCAAGTGGTCCTGCAACATCGAGTTGATCAACATACGGTACTTGGACGAACAGACGGGCTTAATCCTCTTGAGGAGGTTGCCCTTCGATCAAACACTTCCCCAAGTTAAATGTCTCGAGGACGATTTTGTAAGTGCTCTCAATCTCCTTAAATTGCTCGAAATATTTGCATTTTTATTTCAGAAAAATCTCTACAACGGGCTTTTGCTTTTCTCAAAAAAGACACCGCTCATCTTGACTTCACTTACAGGTACTGTTGATGAATCTATGATTGTCGACGAAAAGATACTGGAAAACTTGCTGAAAGTGCCTTTGAAAATACTAGCTTTAAAATTCATCCTTGATTGAGGGTATTATATATATCGACAGTCACATTAATCGCGGGTTCTTTAATAAAATATGAGTCTTCAAGTGTCATTGATAAAAAATCACAATAAAATGATCCAAATCACGAAATACTTCTAAATTTTATTTCAACAAAAAATCAAAGTACACCTAGCATTACAAAGTACCTGTTTTTTTAATTTTATTTTTTCAAAACAAATTACAACAAAATTGCTAAGATGGCGAAATACCTGTTGTTTTTAAGTTTTATTTTCTCAAAAACAAAATTACAGTAAAATTGCTAAAATTAGGAAATACCTGTGTTTCGATGTGATTGGGCTCAAGTGGTAATTTAAAAATCCGACTTTTCTACCGTAATTAAAAAATGAAGTGTCGTGAATTTCTGACTTAGTTTTGTCGGAATGACCAGAGTTTTACATGAATTTAAAAAGTCTCAAAGCGATGAGTGAAGGAAGGAGCATTTCTGACTCTATTAGCTTCAGTACAGGCTCTCCGGATTTGCTTGTTCGCAGCAGCTGGACCACAACTGAAGACTCCAATGTCGTTTACCTGAAGAACAAATCAATTAAAGTCCAGAATTCGAAACTATAAAAATAAGTTATCTCAAATAAAAAGTATCTTACCTGAGGATGTTTGCTTTGGAGGTATCTGAAGAAAACGTCAAAGTTGGGTCTTCCGAAGTGGTTCGTAGCCTTGAGACCGGTAAACATGGATCTGTTGCTATTGTTGTTCAAGCCTCTGAAGTGCTTTTCACAGATGTACTGAAAAAACATAAATTAACATCAATCACAATTCAATATTAACGTCGATGTAAATATAAATTTAAAATTCCAAAACTCACCAGCATAGTGGTTCTTAGATCAAATTTGTGGAAGAATTGTGTGACGAAAATATGAGTTTCAATGATGCCCTCTGGATCCATGTCCTCTACCTTTTTCAAAACTTCAACAAACCATTCGAAGTTCTTGTGACTTGGACAGATCCAGATGAAGTAAACTTTCCTGCATTTGATATTCGAATGTGATCCCGAGGAAATCTCGTGAGCCAAATCCGAGAGAGTGGAGGCGTAGGGGGTAACTCCAATTCCTCCCCCCACCATGACAACCACTTCGTAGTTGGTCCATTCTTGATTGCCGTCTCCGAAGGGTCCGTTGAGGTTTATCACGGGGTACGGTAGGCAACTCGATTGAGCTTCGATGATTTCGTTCCTGAGTTTCCAAGTCCAAGGACCTACAGCCTTTATGTAGAGTTCCAAAGCCTGAGATTGAGGTGCAGAGGCGAGGGAGAAAGCGTGATGTTCGTTGAAGGTGCAGCTGAAAGCAGGACAAGAGACTCGGACCCATTGTCCCGAGCGGAATTTGAAGTAGTGAGGTCTCTTGAACTGAATAAAGATGATGTCCGAAGGAAGGATAGCTGCATCGATCACTTGGAGTTGCTTGTATTGTTGACGCATCCCGATTATTCTGTCGAAAACAAACAAAATAATAGGACCCAGAACGTAGTACCAGAAAGAAGGAGCCGAGAGGAGTTTCGGAAGACCGTGGAGGATTGTCAGGGCGTAGAGAAGGATGTTCAATAAATGCGTGATTCTGAATGCATGATAAGCTCGTTTCAGAATAGCTGGCATTGCGAAGACGTAGATAATGCTCATGACGACTACCAAGAGTATCCCTGTGATCCCCGTGATGGTTCCGAAAAACCAGTAGCTGATCGAAGGGAAGAAATTCGAGCTGAAAACAGCTTCTTGGAAAAGACAAGCAAGTCCCTCTTGACTCTGGGTGGCGACGTTGTAGAAGTTGATGCAGTGTCCAATAGTGTGGATTGCTGCCCAACCACCAGCGGTGATGGCGACTATCTTGTGGAAAGTAATGGCAGCATCGAAAGGAATAAATTCACCAATTGGAGTCTCACGGAGAATAGTCATTATATTTCTACAGACAGTCAAGAGAACGACTCCGAGGCAGAAGGATAAAGAAGCTGCTGCTCCTCGAGTGATAGAGATTCCCAAGCCCATGACTCTTCGAAGGTCCTTATGCTCGTTCTCGTAACGGTAATCTAGAAAAGTCGTATTTAGAAATTACAAGTAAACTTCATTTCAAAAGTTTTTGTGGGATGTTAAAATAAAACTTACACCAGAATCGTTCCATGAAGAGGATAAGGTTGACGGCGAAGAACATGAAGAGGATAGCAATGTGTTGTCTGTAGGTCTCCAAGTAACTCGAAACTAGAGAAGTCCAGCTTGATTCCAGACAACTGCTTTCTTCATGACCAACTGCAAAGCTGTTCAAACTCTCCGTTTCTTCCAAGTTAACCTTCAACTGGGCCTTCCTGAAATGAACTCCGATGGGTCTTCTGGCGTTATCTAACTCGCTGAAGATAGCTTCGAAGTCGCTGTAATCCAGATAGTTCCTCCTCTGGTCGATTCCTGCCCTCAGAAGGACAGACTCGATCACTCCTTCCTGTTCATATTGATCCAACTTCACACCTACAGCAGTATTGAGGGATTTCATAAATTCACAGAATTCTTGCTTCGAAACCTGTCCATTTCTGTCTCTATCACACATATCGAAAACCAGTTGGAATTTCTCTTTTTGTCCTCCTTGGGTAAATCGACGAAGAATTTCCAGGAATTCTTGGAAACAAACGGCGCTCTTCTTCTCTCTCACCATACAAGAGAACATTCTTTCGACGAACAGATCGTTTTCTCTCATACCCATGGCGTCAGCGAATTCCGCTTTACTCAGGGTCATCTGAAGAACCTCGTCGCTGGGAGTGTCTTCGAACTGGGGAGTCGAGTCACTCATATGAGGGGCATCGAATGCTTTAGAGTAAGCTTCTCTGAAGAAATGGTCCAACTTCCTTTGTCTCTTATCCTTTGTTTCCGCAGCTTCCAGCAGGATGTCATTTTCTGCTTCATTTTCTTTCATAAGAATTCCATGTTTCTGGAGACAATTCGAAAGAGCTGTTCTCAATTGATGCCAATGGGATTCACTCTGAAGTCTCAGAACGGCGTCGTAGTTTTTCGGGACGGAAATGCAGACGAAAGGTCCGTTAATAGATCTGCTGGCCTTCTTGGTTACTGTAAGAGAGACGACATTCGTGGAGGACATGTCGAGTCTCCTCAAAGTGCCCCCTCTCGGTTTCATCACTTTCAGAAGAGGAATACTGACGTCCAAAGTGATGATAACAGATCTACAGAAAGTTTCGTTGAGCCATTCGATTGCTGAAAAAAATATTACACTTTTTGGAAATTAAAAAATAATGTTTTCAATAAACTGTCTCAACAGGGATTTCCAGAATTTTGGAGATCTTTATACTTTTAATTTAGACCCCTTGTATTTGCTTTCTTTAGTTATTTCTGTTTTTGAATATTTTTAATAACGAACCCGGGAAAGAATATTTTTGCTCCTTGCCATTTGCTTTCTGGATAGTAATGTCGTCGCCGATCGGATGAATTGTATTATTAGCAGCGTATTTGAACAAGGCCATTTTTTCCTGAGTTTTTTCCGACGGATCAAATAATAATCCCATTTTCTTCCTTCTTTGTACCAGGAAATAACCAATTCCAATACAAACTGAAATTTTCAATTGATCTTTTAAGTAAATAAATCTTCAAAAACCAACCGATAGGAACAGTAGCAAGAATAATACATGTGAAAATGAAAGAAACTTCATTTCCTGTGAAGTGGTCGAATCTCATGAATGGTACACATTGCTCCAACCCGGTCGAGTTTATCTGGAAGGGTTGAGGACACGGATCTCCCTGACGATGGAAAAAAACATTTTCTTGCAATTCATTCCTATTTATGGAGGTGGTTTGGCTAATTATGTCCCTCAAAGTTATACTGTTGATGTAATTCAACTCTTCTTGAGAAAAGATTCTAAAAAAAATCACTCAGAATAATTCGTGTTTTTTTTGGAACAATCTCATAAAAATCGCGTTCCAGTGTCCTATTGTTTTTGAGGAATTTAAAGACAATCAATTTTCGTTTTTCTTTAACCTTCAAGAGACAAAAACGTCATCTCTAATTCAGGTTTGTTTCATTGATTTAAAACTTACCCATTCATACTATTTTCGAACCAGAATCGATCGGAGTCTCTCAGACGAGTAAATTGATCCTTGATGATTTCGGAAAAAAGCTCTCCAGGACCGTCCCCGTTCGACTCCAACATGCCTCCGACGTAAGCGTCGAGGATGTTGATGTCGTTGTTGTATAGGGCCGATAAATTCGAAATTTTCTGAAAGTCGTCGAAAATAAATTATTTGCTGAAAGGAATCTTACATCAGGGAAATTTCGGGTGAAAATAGGATTGATGGTTTCAAAAGTTTTTGGAGCAAGTCCGAAAACCTTCCTCAAGGTGTTGTAGGGAGGAATTCCATTGTCTCTGGCCCTCATGATCGAGGTCGAAACCACATCCAACCTCGTGAAGTGCATCGGACCGAAAATGAAATCTCTCAAGTCCTCAACGACAACATGATCTTCATCTTCTGCAATTTGTGAAGCCATTCCCAAAATGATTTCATCCACAGTATATTCTTGAACAATGTCTTGAGCGTTCCACCAATTCTGACAGAGTCTCAGAGCCGCAAATCCAGCGACCTCCTTCCTGAATTCACATCCCTTTTGACGAAGGAAGAGGGCCGGGGGGACGATGGAGTGGGGGAATCTGAAGGCAGTGGTAGCGAAAGAGTGCGAGATTCCCGGGGGCATGTAGGGCTTGTATTTATCGTACTTCGGAATCGCATTGGGATTGTCCAGCAAGGCCGGGACGAAGTCGTACAAGATGATCTTCTGGAGGGTGGCTATCACGAATCTCCTGGCGGCTTGGAAGAGTTCCTCATCTGTCCAATCCGGGTGGAGTTGCTGCATCCTCTGAGCTTGGATGTTGTGCCACCGATAAAGAATCAAACCAAAACTCAATAATCCAGGATTCTCGTTCACTCTGGAATCTCCCAAAATAAATAATCTCTCGGGATTCATTAATCTGTGAATCTGCGGAGGTGCTGGATTGTTCAATGGAATATTTAAGTTGTTTAACGGGGGATATCCCTTCATCGGACCCTCCGCCAACGTCCCGTTTTGCCAAGACCTCAACTCCGCCACCCACGGCTCCTGTGTACTATAGATGAAAGAAGCATCGATCCAACTTGTTCGTTCGTTAATCTGAAAAGTTCGTTGAATTTGCTTTTTGGATTTAAAATGTACAACCTGTGCTCTTGGGGAATTCAATCCTTGACCTGTGTTTTTGTCATATTTTGCGCGAGAAAAAGGAATTTCCGTTTTTCCCTCACAGTTTATGTCGAAAACACTATCACACTTCGGGACAGGAATTTTGATCATCTCTAATGGACAACTATTCTGGGTGGAAAGCATCACTTCGTAGGCGACGACTTGGCCTGAAAATTTCAAATATCCAGCTGTTTTTATGGCATCGTTTTTAATTCTTAAAATTCTTCGGATTCATCTCTGATCAAAAAATTCAAATTCCTGAATTCATTAAAATATACAGTGATTTTGATCTATTGATTTCTGATCTCTTAAAATTTCAAATTAATTACTGATTTCAGAGGAAATCGAAATTTCTCGTTTTTTCCATTTTGTCACATTTACATTCGAGATAGCGCAATAGTGACCAGTTTCTAGTTGATGCGATTACATCCGAGCTTCGGCGAAACACTAGTCTGTGCAAATCCGAAAAATTTCCTCGATCTTTCGTTTTCCACTTCCTGAGCAAATAATTTTTTAGATATTCAAAATACTCACTGAAGAAGGCCAACATGGTTGTCAAGTTTCTTCTCGAAGGAGTTCCAGACTCTCCTTTGAAAAGTAAATCTAAAGAAATTAAACATTTAAAAAAAATTAAAACAAGATTAAACCTGAAATTACTCTCGCCGAAGGGAGATTGGAGGATATCTGATAGACTCCGTCTTCGTAGTTACTTGGAGCGTCCCTATGAAGTCGACTCCCGACACTACCCCATTGGGGATTCGCCAAGTTGTTGAACCAGCCATCGTACCTTTGGAACTCATGAAGTCTGTCTAGTGCTAAAATTCGACAAGATCTTTATCATATTATTTATGTGTTCTTGGAATTTTACGGAATTATCGTTTTTTGCATACAACTGAAGTTCAAAATTCTAAGAACGAAATTTGACAAGAATATTTTCAAGCATAACTTTGAAATTTATGAACTTTATTCTGACAATGGGAAATAATAAAAAAATTCTTCATTGTTATATTTTTAAAACCCATGAATTCTATCTAATTTTAGAACCTTAGGAAGTTATTAGTTTTATTTTTTGTCGATGAAATTCATAAACCTTCTTTTAATGAGATTTATTATTTTTATTCTCAAAACTTGTTTCTACTTCATTTTTCTAGTTCAAAAAACTTCAAACTCAAAGTCAAGAGCCCTATTTTTTTCGAAACTGTAAAAATTTTACTGCAAAAAATTTGATCAAAACTTACCGAAATTCAGTGGAACAAAAAGCAACAATAAAACGGCGAAAATACAACTGAGATCAAGTCCGTAAAATCTACGACGGCGTCGTTGCTGCATGAATCACGAAAGTGGCTTCAGCAGCAGATTCAGGAAATACAGAGAACTGGAAAAATTAATTTCAATACTTTTAATTAAAAAATTAGTTTCAATATTTCCAAATTTAGGAAAACAAAAAATCAATTTCAATTGTTTTTTTAATGTAGAAAAACAAAAAATGATTTGATTAGCATTAGAAGAAGCAGAAAACATCAGCACAAATAGTTTTAAAAATTAATTTGATTGACTTTAAAGGAAAGTACAGGAAAGCAAGAAATCAATTTTAGATATTCGGAGAGAAATCTAGAAATATGAAACAATCTTTAAAAATCATTCTAACAATCTTAAATTCAAAAAATAATTCCAATAATTTTGAGGGAAATCTTAATTTTTAAAGAATTCATTAGGAAAATAGAAAAACCTATATGGAGAGAATAAAAAAAAGTAGAAAGAATAAAAAAACAGCATTATCGCTAAGTAACAAAATCACCGTCTAATACACGTTTAATTAAGACTTGAAGAGAAAACAGAAGACGGAAAATGGATTGATTTTGGGCATGACAATGACGCAAAAAAACCGCAACGAAACAAATAGCGCTGCGCAAAATTTTGCTAAATTGGTTTTTATCCAAAAGTAAGGCTTGCCAGAGGCATTATCGACCGATTAATGGATTGTCATGAGAGTCAATAGAAATATCAGGTTTATTGGACAAATTGGATGTCTTTGAAGTCTAAATAAAAAATCGAGGAACTGTCTACACCGCCCTCAACCGAATTCGACTGGAACCGCCTTCTTCAGAGTGATTGAGTCATGGAAAGAAGCCGAGAAAAGAGAATCTTTTTTATTTTGTAAGGAGACAAGATCGAGACACGGAAAGGAGTTAAGGAATGAAGGTATTTCCTTTATACAAAAATATGAAATAAAATTGTGGAAGGAAGTTGAAAACAAGAATTTCTTTAATTATAAAAATCAGATCATGAAGAAAGACTGAGAAAAGGGGATTTCTTAATCACAAAAATGCAAAATTAAGTCACGAAAAAAGCCGAGAAACGAGAATCTTTCTCAGTTATAAAAATAGAAAACCGAAAAAGGAATCAATCTATCCGAACAATGCCGCTAGCGAAAAAAGAACGAGGTTGGACAGCGCGAGGAGAAATCGAGGTCGGAAGATGAGTCGGATTTGCTTCTAGACTAATTTCAAGATTTATCTAATTCCGGAGTTCGACTCTAGAAAATAACTCGAATTCCGTTCCATAATAATTTTACAATTTGTTTCATCCTAGAGATCGAAGTCGAAAAATTAGGATCTAATTTTAGACGGATTTTAAATTTTTTAAATTCAGAAAAATTAGAATTCTATATCGTAAATTTTAAAGTTCACTAGATCTAGGAATTTAAAAGCCGGAGAATAAACAGAGTTCGTATTTATAATAATTCCGGAATTTATCTAATTTTGAAGTCACTTCAAAAAGTGTCCACAAATACAAGTTTTCTTTTATATGAACAGTTCATATCCACACGGAATGTAAACAAAAACTCAAACGTGGTGTGGAAAAATTTAACTTGAAAAGTTTTCTAAAAAATTTTTTAAATTCCACGAGTGAAGTTGATCTTGAGAAAGGAAGCTAAAAAATATTCACCTTGGATTCATCCCCCACAAAAACGTCATCTGATATAAACCAACCAAGAATAGTAAAAAAAAGCATATATGTCATAAAGTCTCCCTATACAAAACCACCAAACATAAATTGAGGAATTTTAAAAATTGTCGAATATAAATTAAATAAGAAAAGTTTAAAGACCATTTCCTGGGTTTAACTCTTGTAAAAAAGTTATCAAACATTAACTGGATAAAAAATTTCGAAAGTATCTTCTTTAGGTATCTTTTTATATAAATTACGAAATATAAATAAATTTTAAAATTTGAAAAACATATTTACTAGATTTTCCCCCAAAAAATGTCATTGGATACAAATTGGCCAAGAAAAAATTTCCGGTGATCTGGATGAAAAAGAAAAAGAAATCCGCGATTTGGCGCACTGGAGCCAGATATCTATACACTGCCTGTTTAGGAATTTTGGGATGATAGAAAACCAGATTATTTTAGACATTCTTTGAGAGAGATTTAAAAAAAATTGACAGATGATAAATTTTGTGGAAAAAGTTGTTTTTTTGAAAAATATTGGGAATATGGAAAATAATGAAAATAATGAAAATAATGAATTCGAAAACGGTTTCTTGATGAGGAAATGTAGATCGTTATCGAAAATTGACTTTTTTGGAAATCATGATTTTTTCGTTTTTCAGTTTCTGGCCTTTGATTCAACATTTTCTACTTTTTTTAAATTTTTTAATTCTTCGAATTTGGCCTTTTTGAAATCGACCTTTAAATTTGACCAATTGCTTTTCGACGATGAATCAAGCCGGAAATTCATATTTTAAATATGAAACAAACATGATAATCGAGAAAATCACTGCGAATTGTTGTATAAAAAATTACAAAAATTCGAAAATATTTCTTAAATGTTAATCAAATTGGAATTAAATTTCTCAAACATGAAAAATGGCAAATTTAAAATAAATAGAAATTGTTCATGGAATTAAACTCGATATCCTCCTTTAAAACAGAAAATGATAGATTGGAAGATTATCACAAACGTGACATAAGTAAAAATTATAAAAAAGAACAAATTTATGATAAATCAAATATACCCAATTTATGAGAAATTATATAAATACTTTAAATATTATACATTTAAAATTCTAAAGGTTCTTGTTGTCCACAGTAAATCAAATTAATATTTCATTATTAATTCATAAAAAATTATACATGAGAAAATTCCTTCAGATATGTTATAAAACTGAAAGCTACCAAATTTAAAATTAAGAAAAAATAAAAAGTGAAAAAATTAAATTCTAAGATTGCTGACTTGATCATTTCTACTAAAAAAATTTATTTCTTCTTCTGGGCAGAAATGTTGAGGACACCTCTGGAAGAAAGATGGGACTTCAAGGTGGAAACATCAACATCAGCAGGGAGTTTGTAAGCTCTATGGATTTCACGAGTGACGGATCCGTGAGCATCGTTGCGGATTTCGTGACGGCAGTTGATCAAGATTTCGTTTCCAGAAACTTTGACCTGCAATAATTAATTTAACAAATATCTTTTAAATTCAAGATTACTTCGATTTCGTTGGGGGTGAAGAATTGGACATCGAGTCCGACTTCGAACTTTTCGGGGGTGTTGGTGACCTTGACGACCCCATCGTTGTGCTGGAGGGGCCAATCCCAGGTTTCTCCGACCCAGTCGTGTCCGATAGGGATACTAGTCATTTTCAGATTCTCTTTCTAAATACAACAATTAATTATTTCTGGATAAAATCGCGACAATCATCCTTGTAAAAAACCAAATAAATTTCCAAAAATCTCGATTTCGGGATTTCGCCTCAAAAGTTTATATTGGATTCTAAGAAATTCTGGAATGATTTGGGGGATTATTGAGAGTTGGAAAAATAGAGAGGTTCACGTGGAATTTCATCGAATTCCGGAAGATCTTAGATATTTTGAGGTTCTAGTGACCCTCATTAGAGTTTTAAAAATTCTAAAAATTCCTATGATGTCCCCAAAGATCTTCAAATTCCTCATTGAATTTCGGAAAGAGACTATATCATTTTAAATATTTCGATAACTTTCCAGAAAATTCTGTTTTTCGAATGTTTCGAAGTTTCCACTAAATTTTGGAAGCTTCTATTTAAAAATTTAAACTTTTAAACAAAGTGCAGGTCCACAAGAAATTCATTCAAACTGAACTTGAAAGACGTCCTAAAAATTGGGGCCCACTTTTGCGCAAGTTTCGGGATAGACTGTCAAAACAGAAGTGGAGATTTGAGACATCGACCTCTAAGTCAACCCCCGTGCTTCTTCAGCATTGCGGCTATCTAGCTTTAAAAACAGTTTTCTGGCCGATGAAAGCCCACAATAAAATCGGCTCTCGAAAATCCGCTCAAAATCCTTTCGCAAAAAAGAATTCCGTTGGAGAAACATAGAATTATTAAAATGCACTTTTATTTTTACAAAAAATTTTTGCTTTAAAATTTAATTCGGTATTTTGAATAGGGTTTTTGAACAGCTGGTCATCATTATGGGACAGCAAGGATCGGGTCGGGATGTAATATCCCTGGATATCCCTTAGTGTTTCTTGTGTCCCTGGGACGAGGAGGGGAACACAATAAAGCTCTTCTTTTCTGTCCGGGGATTTTCTTTTTGCACGTAAACAAGCAAAATTCAAGAAATTTCTCTTATTTATCGAACTAAAAAATCTAAATTTAAATCAATTGTACAAAGCAAAAGAACCACTAAAGTTCATAAATTGGCTGCTGAGCACTTTCATACATGATTTTTTGAAGTTTAGGTGATCAAAACCAAAATAAAAAAATCAACCTTCAAAATAGAACTGAATTCTATATGTAATATTGTTGAGATGATACAAAGATTTCCAGAACAAAATCAAAATTCTATGTTGACTTAATCCTTGTGTAATATTTTTAAAATTAAGTTGATAAAAAAATTTCAAAAAAATTGTTTCAACATTGAGTTGGATTTTGTTTGATGATATTTTAATTTGAAGTATCACAAAAAGTTTGAGAAGAAAAATAAAAACTTAAAATCCGAAGTTTACATGATGTTTTATAAAATCAGAACAATATAAATTTTTACAAAATTGTTTCAAAGTTGAATTGAAGTTCATATTTAATGCAACTTTAAACTAAGATAATACAAAAAGTTCTACAATAGAGAATTCACTTCAACACTGAATTGGTTTGTCATTATCTCCATCTTCAATGTTTCTTCTGAGCCGTGATGGCCAGAACTCCTCTGGAGGAGAGATTGGACTTCAGAGTGGATGGATCGACATCGCTGGGGAGCTTGTAAGTGCGGGAGATTTCTCTAGCAACAGATCCATAGTTGTCGTTTCTCAATTCGTGACGAAAATGGATCACGAGATTGTTTCCATTGACTTTTACCTGAAAATATTGAAATGATTTTAAGGATATTGTGTCTAAGAACTTACTTCAATTTCATTTGGAGTAAAGAAAGAAGCATCAAGTCCAACTTCGAATTTATCCGCAGTATTGGTAACTTTCACAACTCCATCATTGTGTTGCAAGGGCCAATCCCATTGATCTCCAGACCAATTATGAGAAACTTCAACCGCCATTTTTTCCTAAAAACAATTTTATATATCTTCCAAAGAAATCGCAAACAATAAATATATCAGTCAATTTTAAACTATGAACATCTGGTCCGATGTTATTCTCGAAAGGTTCAATCTCGGATGTTCCGCTGGCCAATCCCATCCCTCTTTATCTAGATCTCCCTAGGCATCCCGATCTTTCAGGAAACATCCAGAGAGGGCGGATCCTTTGATCTTCAATCTCTTAGATTAATTATTTATTCATAAGTACTCGTAAAATCAATAACAACTTTCAGAAGTGAAATGCGGTTAGCAAAAATAATTATAAAATACTCCTAAAAAACTTCTCAAATCACAGATCATTGTTATTTTTAGAGTTCATCTTTCTTTTGGAAAGATTTAACAGCGTGTTTCTTCATGAATTTCGTCAAGTCATTCAAGTCACGATTTCCACTGTACTTGATAGGAGTCGATTTCTTTCCTGAGGGAGCAAAGTAGATAGTCGGGAATCCTTCGACATTGAAGTGTTCTGGAGCATCGTTGGCAGTAGCATCATACTTGGCAATGACGAGATTCGGTTCCTCAGACTTCAGTTTAGCAGCGAGTTGTTTGTATTTAGGTTCGAATTGCTTGCAATGTCCACACCAAGGAGCATAAAATTCAACAAGAACATCCTTGGACTCATCGTTGACAACCTTGGCGAAATTGGAAGCCACCAAGGTCTTCAGTGGTCCCTTGTCATCCTTCGGGGCCGGTTGGGACTTGACGTACGGCTTGGCTTTGCCCGAGCTGATCACCTTCATGAAAGCTTCCAAGTTTTCGTCAAGTTCACCATCGAATTTCTCTGGGTCCATGGGGTACTTCTTTCCATCAAATCCGAAAACGAGAACATTGTGTTCAAGTCCACTGTCTCCTAATCCAATTTCAGACAACTCCTTCGAGAACTCTTCCTCATCAGCAATAGCGAATCTGTACTTCTGATCACGATATCTGGCAGCAATTTCCAAAATTTTGTTTCTCCAGAACTGAGTTCCCTCACGATATTGAGGAGCGAAGTCAACGTTGTAGTACACAACGACCAACGGGTACTTGGTGTATCTAGTGGCAGCGTTGTTTCTAGTCATTTGTCCAACAAGAGGAGCAGAATGATCTCGCCAGAAAGCCAAGATGTCCTCGACGGAAGCACTGTCCTTTCTGTAAGTTCTTGTCTTCGGTTCAAATTTGGAGTGATAAATTTCCGGGTGGAACAGAACAATGTCATTAGGCTTGGCTTTGAAGTGCTTCATGACTTCCGGATCAGTGGTATATCCCACAGAAGTGAATTCGGGGCGAGTCATTTCCGCGGCATCCTTGAAGGATTCGAAAGTTCTCGATTCTTCAGTGGCGAAGAATCCAATGATGGTGACATCGTCCTTCAACATCAAGCGTTGAGCCTCCTTGACGGTCTTGACGGGCTTGGCTGCTGGCTTGGATTGGTCGAGCATGTATTTCACGATTCCTTCAGCATCACGAGGACCCTCATAGTCGAATCTGCGCCCGAAACGAAGGAGCTTCAATGTCGGATATCCAGAAACGCCAAATTGGTCACCGAGTTTCTTCTCGACAGTAGCATCAACCTTGGCGAGAGGGATTTTGTGTTCCTAAATTCGGCTTTTATATAAATTGATATATGGAAGTCTCCACCTTCAGCTTCTTGGCGGCTTTTTCGTATTCGGGAGCGAGTTTCTTGCAGTGGCCACACCATGGAGCATAGAACTCCACCAACATGATCGGTTTATCTCCAATGAACTCATCGAAATTCTCAACTGTGAGTGTTTTGACTTCTTCTGGGGGTGGTTTGTAGTTGGGATCTGTCTTCTCCTTGATCCATTGGACAAGTGCTGTAATTTTATTGATTTATATTTTTCCCCTATATCATTCTCTAAATTTAGTGGGTTTTCAAACTTGCCAAAGTAAAGCCTCGCGCGACCAGTCGGTACCAGGTTAGCGGGCACCTCGAAGGACAGTGCAAATATTGACTTGCAGGCCCTCTCCGCTTGGTCCACGTCAGCTTGCGCGAGTCTGGGCACCAACCCGAACGAAAATGAACTTACAATCAGAGTCTCGGCCTCCATCATATTCAATAGGATTCTCGCCATCCTTCCAGAACTTCAAAGTGGGGAATCCTTGGATTTCGAACCGTTTTCCAAGCTCGGTTTCGACGGTGGTATCGACCTTAGCGAGAGGAACATCCTTCAAAACCTTCGCGGCCTTTTCGTACTCAGGAGCAAGTTGCTTGCAATGTCCACACCAAGGAGCGTAGAATTCAATCAAGGTAGTCGGATTTTGAGCAAGGAAATCATCGAAGTTGGAGTCGGTGAGGATGTAGACTCCCTCGTCTTTATCGAACTTCTCCGCTCCTAGTGAAAAACGGGCCGTTCCCAGGAAAAACAACAAAGCTGCCAGTCGGATGATCATCTTTATTACCTTAAATCAATAATAATTATCACCATTAAAACTAAAAATCCACGGAAAAGGAGAATACAAAAGTACACGCGATATATCGCGATGAAGTTGCTCTTCGAGGAAGATCAGGACATTTCGCCAGATTCTCCATTATCGATACTGGAGTATATTAAATATAGGAGCATCGGCTGACTTCATGCTTCCATCGAGCCCAATTGAGTTGTCCGATCACCGAAGCACTTCCGTGGCCCGCCCAAACGCATTGACCGCGTTCCTCTATACGAGACCTGTACAAAAACGCGGACGTCCAATTGTCCGAGTGAAATGTTTGCAGAGGACTGACTGTTCTGGCAAATTCTTTCAAAATGAATGATGGGGTTTCGTTTTTAACT
Organism: Halicephalobus sp. NKZ332; assembly: GCA_009761265.1. Lineage (NCBI taxonomy): Eukaryota > Metazoa > Nematoda > Chromadorea > Rhabditida > Panagrolaimidae > Halicephalobus > Halicephalobus sp. NKZ332. The sequence goes on along the minus strand of VOSG01000022.1, from coordinate 148,776 downwards.
TACGACAAATTCTCAATTATGTGGTTTGAAAAAATTGTTCAAATTCAAATATTTTGAATGGGAAAGATCATGAATGCAAATATGGTTTCCGTCGAGGACTTGTTTGTTGAAGCTGTTTGGAACTGGAAGAATGACCTTCGACGACCGTTGCTATTTTCGTTCCTGCCTCCGGGTATTTAAGCAACACAAAGAGGGTTCAGAGATATTCGTGCTTTCCGAAAATGATAAATTCTAAAATATTTTATTTAATCGGGATAGCAGTGGTTTTTGTGGATGCAGATAGACTTACAAACAACAACATCGATGCTCTTTTGAAGGTCCAACTGAGAAATGATTATCTATTAGGTGATTTTTGGCCGTAAATTTTGTGATCGAAAATTTTCAGAACAATTTCTGAACGAGGAGTTCAGCTACAAAGGCATCGACGACCTCATCCGACCCATCACGGATCTTCCCTTCCGTGATATCCATGCCGACAACTTCTTCAAAGTGGGGATATTACCTTTAGCCAGTCTCCGTCAACATATCGAGAGCAAGAACATCTCTCGGCTGTTCGGGCATCTGGACCTCAAACCCTGGGTGTCTCTGGAGTTCATCAAAGACGAACTCGCCAAGTGTGGAGTTCAATACAACTTCATTTCCATGAGCGATCAGCAGTTCACCTACGACAAACAGGTGTATGGAACCATGAATGTAGTCAAGTTCGCCTGTCGTCACGCTTTTAACGAAATCATTGTCTACGGGGTCGGGATGGAGAGATTCCGATTCAGGTTTAAAGATGTCCTACTGAACAAACTGTGAGTTTCATTAGTACTGTAATTATTTCTAAATATCACAGAACAAGGGAAAACGAAACAGATCTCTCAGAAATAATTACATAAAAGGAAACAAGTGCAAAAACGAAAAACGGTCTTAGTTCCTAGTGTTAAAGAGGAAGAGCGCAAAAAAAGATTCATTGCCAGATCAGGAAAGCTTCATTTTCAATGTTAAAAAGGAAAAGCGGGCGAGGAAATGAACACATTTTTTCGCCAGATCAAGACCCGTTTATCCAAAATTCAAAAAAGGTAAAACTGGCCAGGGTTGGAATTGACTGGCCTCATACAATTATTATCGAAGTACCCTAATGTTGGGACTAGGTCCTACGTTTTTTAGTAACTCTCAGGGTTGCAATAAACTATAGGAGCCTAAGGGTATCAGAAGCAACTTTAGAGTTAGAAGCACAAAATTGGTTTCGATGGTGATAGAAACGTTGTGATCAGTAAACAGTTCTATAGACAAGTGATATATGGAGTATAGGGTTTTCGGGTACGCGGAGTTCATTGGTGACGGTATTTTTGAGCTAGGGTCACAGGGTAAGGGGGTACGGGGGTTAGGGGTACAAAATGTGGAAATCAAAAATAGATCACAAACGATAGATCAAGTATGGGGTTTTCGGGTACGCAGAATTCATTGGTGATAATATTTTCGCGCTAGGATCCCAGGGTAAGGGGGTACTGGGGTCTGGGGGTTGCGTATTTGAAAATTAATAGTAACATACAAATGAAAGGTCATGTATAGGGTTTCCAATTATGAGAAACCCGAAAATCACATTATTTTCGTTGTAGAATCACAAAGAGATTATCAAATTACTTTATGACAAAGATAATGTTATTTTAAGGTTTTCTATATAGAATTTCCCCTTTAATGATTAAAAATAAGTTGTGAATTATCAACAAATCCTTCCTCAGTCCTTTTACTAGTAGATCCTGACCAAAAATGATATTGTTAACAAACTCCTCATATCGGAAAATCCCGTAATTCATGCATTATTTTTCTATTGGAAAAACTGCTGATTACATAGCTTTTATCAGCTTAGATACTTTTCGGATTCTGATTTTAAATTCAGAACTTATAGAATTTACTAACTTTTTTAAATACTTGTTAAAATTCCAGGAAAATAATAACTGTTAAGTTAATGGAAATGAAAAACTAATAAATGCAATTTCCAGACAGCAATACTGGGCTTCTGCATCCCGTTCCATCACCATCAGGGACATGCAGAAATTGATTAATTATTTTTCATCGAGATTTGCCCAATCCATGAATGATTACTATGAAAAAGAAATAAAAAAACTCAACGCTATTACAAACGAAATTGAAGAGGAAGAAAGAGAGCTGGGAATCACGGAAGCCCCGATTGAAGAGGAAGAAACGACAGAAACTACTTTGGAATCCATAACGACCACAACGACACCGAAGCCAACAAAACGACCGAAGAAAAAGAAGAACAAGAAAAACAAGCGCTTGAGAAAGACTACTACTACTACTACCACCACCACTACGGCAACTACACCGGTACCTACGACTCTTTCTAGTTTGGAATCAACTGAGGTAGATGCGACAGAAGTGCCTTCCGACTTCGACCCTTACACGACAGAGGCTCCTTGGCCAGAGTTCACGAGCTCGCCTGAGGACCAGGAGGCCGATATCCAAGAAATCGACGAAGCTCCTCCGTCCGAATTCATGCGAGCCAGATTCCCGTTCATTTCGTCTAGAAAGGGATGCATTAATCTAAATCCCAAAACTAATACATCAGGTAACAATCTCATTGATGTTTATGGTTATTTATTTTTTCAGAAACTTGCAATAATTTGCTGAGTCTTCCACAAGACGTTAAAGAAAAATTGATCGAAATGTTCCCTTACGAGGACATCGAAGAACTTCCTTACATGACTAAGGACCACACTTTTAAGATTGTATCGATACCCGTAAGTCGATTAAACTTTTTATCAAGTCTAAAAATATCGACTACGTTTAGATAAAAATCAGAATCATGCTATCTCCTCCTGGCAAAGTTCCAGAAATACTAGACATCTTCCAACAGGACTTAAGTACAGAAAGTAGAGACGTTATTGAGAATTGCAGAGATCAAATTTGTGACGAACCGGATGAAGTAATTTTTATTTTATTGTAATTGCCAAAATCGGAGTTTTTAGATTGTTCAAATCCACGAAAACGAAGAGGATGAAGAAGAAATACAAAAGCATCACCACAAGAAAAATGACATAAAGAAGTTTTTCCAGGATCGTGCATTACGGTATAATATAGACAAAGAAACAACGCTGCTTGCTTACGGTACTTCTTCTCCCCGACTGTCGATCGATACGTCGACGAAAAAGCATCATCGATATCGGTAAAGTTTGGTTTTGTAAATTAATTATGAAAATCGGGAATAATTATTTTTGTGAAATTTTATCAAAATTAATTTATAAAACCTTCAACACAATATCTAAAATTTTGAAATTTTATTTTTAAATATTTTCTCAACATTAGGAAATAACGGATTCTAAAACTAATTTTTAAAAATAATGTCTTTGTAAATATTTTTATAACAATCCAAAATAATTATGCTTCTTACGAAATGATTTCGATACAAGTGTCTAGAATTTTGCGCTCGAGATCGTAAACTGAAATTTGACTTTAATGTTATTCTTCGAAATTTTGAAAGCTTTTAATAAACTAAAAACTGTCAGACTAAAGTTCTTTTTGAATATTCAAAATGAAACGAGTTTCCAGGAAACCAACAGCACCGTCCTCAGACCTCAGTTCCGATGCCCGAGCCCTCTGGGTCAACCTGCTCCAATCTCAGGTTGCTGAAAACTTTGCCATTCATCATAGACCTGCTCTTCGTGAATATTAATAAACTTTTTTATCTCTATTTTGTTGATGACGGAAAAAAATCAGATTCAAGGAACTGGGAAAACGATTTACGCAGAATTATCTGTTTGTCTCATTCACAAAAGCGGCGACTTTCCGCTCATTGATTTGAAGAGGCTTAGTTTAAGCAGAGCTGCACATAGGTCGAGTGGTCCGGGGTCGAGAAGAGGTTCGACAAGAAGACGTTGGAGCCCCTACTGAAGAGAAAGTTTAAGATTTTCCAACAAAACGATCATTTTTCTTTTCTTTTTTTTCATCAGAGTAATTTTCTATGGTTTCCTGTCTGAATGACTTTAATCCCGTATTTCAAAAAGGATAATTTATCTTAGCGAGTTTTTATGAGCAATCGAGGACATGTGCTTCAGCCAAAGTTCCTGGTTGCCTCACCTGGCCCACAATCGATCTGAGTCCTTTGATTTATAAAATCCTTTCTTAATTTGTTTTGTTGTTTTTCAGCAAGATGCAGCTGCGGTGGGCTTTCTTGATCCTTTACCTCCCTTTTGTTTCCGCAGAAATCTGTCCGATGCAGAATCATACAGTCTGCAACGATGACATCGATGCCGCTCATGCTTGTGTCTGTGCTATGGCTCTTCCGGATGTAGGTTTAAAAATTGAAAATAACTTAGCAAAAACAAAAAAGTCAATTTAATAAAAATCGAAAAAGATAATTTAGTAAATATAAATAAGAAGTAATTTAATAGAAATTTCAAAAAATATGGGGATAAAGAATTTCAACAAAGCAACTTAATAAACATTATTTGATGGTGACAAAACACAAATTTTTCAGGCACCTGCTCCAGAGAGGTCATGTAACAAACTTGTCGATATCGAAAACGACGAATTTCCCGCAATTTCTGTGACTTTCAAACTCGATGAAACGTCGAGGATGTACGACTCCTTCCCTCAGGACAAATTCAAGGAGGAAATCGGGAGCTCCCTCAAGGAAAATGAGGTGTGGTTTTCGGAAATCTCGTGATTAATTTCTGGTGTTCGGGAGTGTTTATTTATCACGATACTTCCAGCTGTTCTTAATTTAAGAAAAAGTACAATTTCACTTTAGGAAAACATAATCATCTTACGTCAGGGCTGCACTGAGGAAAATGATCAATTAATTGTTCAATTCGTTGTGAAAGACAAAAACGCAGATGATGCTTCTATTCCATACAAACCCGACGATTTTATTTCTCCAGAAATAATCGTTAACAAAATGAAAGTTATCGGATTCCTTTCACAAATCGCCGACCTCGATGTCGACGAAACCGAAGTCACTGATACTTTGATCACCATCGAGGGAGAAGTCAACAACACCATCCTCATCATCCAGGCAATTGTCGTAATTGCCGTGATCATCATTACTTGTATCTTGGGTATGTGGATGTCTTTCAGGAAGTCGGACGATGCAGAATATTCTCCAGACCTTCAGAAGCCTTAATCGAAAAATTTTGGAATTAGTTGACTAAAGTTTTATTTTTCATGCCAAAAACAAAATTAGATTTTTGTTTTCACTTTTTAAATTCGATTTTTAACGATCGAAATTTCGTAAAATTTGTTATAAAACAGAAAAATAATAAAGACACATTTGTTATAAAGAGGTGACTCATTTCGATAACTCATATATGACGAAAGAAGTAGTGGACATATATTCATTCCGATGACTGTTTTATTCATTTTATATAGCAAGAAAATATTTTCACTCCTTGATAATTGCGTGTTTTAATCTTTATATAAGAAATTATACATTTGTATTTAATTACTCTATAGCAATTATTTACGACAACAATTTTATATAAGAAGGAAATTGTATGTTTATATTTATTTTACAACAATCGATTACTATAATAATTTGTAGCATAACAAAGAACAATAGAAATATATTTATTCTGATTACGATGGCTTGATGTAATACAACGTATAGTTATTTGCGGCACTTGCCAGAAAATTAAGGCAAAAAAACAAAAAGTGTATTATCACAATAAATTTAGGATGAAATTCTCGGACTTTTGAAAGCATACACTGGCCTAAGAATAGACCTAGGAATTTTATACAACACAACTCTGAGCCGTTGTTGGAACAGGGGAATACTGGGATTCAGAATCTAGAGATTCAGAACCATGGAATTCAGGATCCCGAGATTCAGAATCGTGAGCTTTGGAATTCTTCGTCAGGAACCGTTATTTGGGGAATTCGGACTTGAACTCTGTCCTTCATCTACATCGTTAGGGTTTTTCGACTTGCTGGACTTGAAGACGGATGTTAACTTCGAAATCAGACGTTTACCGGCGGAAGGAGAGCTTTTTCCGGAATCGGGACTCTCCGAATCTTCGGTAGTAGGATCCACGAAATTTTTGTCCCCAATAATCCGGAGATCGTCGAGACCGATAGAACGGGGTTTTTTCGGATTTTCCGAAACCGAACAAACAGCCGGAGTACTTGCGGTCACACTGTTACTAGAAGACGGAAATTCCACTCCTTCAGCAATGGCAGCAAGCGGTTGTCTCATCGAGGTGCTTTTTGGCGGACTTCTTGACAGGTTAGGAAGTGATAAATTACCAACACTTTGGGCATTTCGTTGACTAGCTGGAGCAATTTTAACCCGCTGCTTATTAGTATTAGAGTTAGCGAAATCCTGAAGACTCTGAGCCCTAGATCGGACATTTTTTATCCCATTCGTGTGCACTGGTCTTCCTGGGAAAAGTTTCATGTCCTTCGTCACAATTGGCGCCAGCATTTTACTAGCTGAAAAATTAAAGTTCAAAAATCATTCCATCATGCAGATCGAAAATAAACATTCTAAGGAAAAGTATTTCGAAACTTTAGATATCAGGGATTTTAACTTTGAGTTTTCGCTTCGGAAGTTTTTAATCGAATTCTGGAAAATCCTGAGAAATTTAAAAAATGACAGAAAATTGGAAATTGTATTAATGTGGAAGTTAGAAATCGAAATTTCTGCGGTTGTTTTGAGATGAATTTTCGGAACTTTCCTAAACTCCTGGAAATGAGAGTTTCGGATATTCTTTTCGAAAGCTGTCAATTAGATAAAAATATTCCACAATTTTTCGAAAATCCCAAAAAATTCTGGAAAATTCCAGAAGTGAAAAGTGGAAAAACAACTATGAAAGTTGGGAATCTCAATTGGAGAAATCGGAAAATGAGAGTAATCAAGAAAACGAGAAAATCACGTCGAAGGAGCACGTGTGAGTCTTTGCAAAAAACTAAGGGGAACAAAAGAAACAAATCGACCGGAAGCACAAAAAATGCCTCCTGTTTCTTAGGAAAAGTTACTAGAAGAAGTTTTGACTTATGATGAACGATCTCTCATCTCTCCACGCGGTCACCTATATGACGCAACATGAACAGGAAGGCCATCAGGATTGTATGGGGGAGACTTGGGAGAGGGCTTTAAAGAAAACACAAGTGACTACTGCAATTTCATTGAAAAAAAATAAATTCCAACAGGACGCTTGTGCGTCTTCTGGCAGCCGCACGTGTGTAGAGTCCGATACCCTAGGCACAGGGTCCGTCGGACATGCGAGAAAATACAACTGGAAAAAACGGAGTTCTCTTGACAGACAAACATAGGGAAATTACGAAAGAAGTCCGGGCAGTCATTCTTTATTTTTTCGAAAAAGACTGGTCCGCTGTTGGGCGGGCCCGGAATTTCAACCAACTCGGGCTCCCTACCCTGGGGCATTACTTCCATTTTTTCAAAAAAAGTTCGCGAGTTTTTTCTCTTAAAAAAATTAAATTTAAACTATATCGATAGTCATCGTTTTCAGTTCTTGGGTAAAATTCTATGTTTAATTGTTTACATAATTGAGAATCTCGCCCCCTTGATACATCTGGCGCCAGCATTCTTGCTTACGTCCTCGATTGAGCGATTTAAGGTTTGTTGTTTGATCAAGAATTTTTCGCGCACTTATCTACCAACACTTCGTAAGCAGTGCCCAGTAAATTGACATGTCGAAATATGCAGTATCAGTCTTGAGTTAAAATTTGAAATATCGGTATTGGGTTGAAATCAATTTTATAAATATAAAATTAAGCATATTATGACTAGTACGAAATTGAAATTGAAGTTACTAATATCAAAATTAAAATTATGAGCAGAAAGTCTAAAGCATACGTATCAATGTGAGATTGGATAATAAAATATTGATGACAAAAAAATCCATTTCTTGGAATTAAATTACAACCAAATTTACTGAAGTTGAGTTCCGAAATATAAATACCAAATTGAAATCAGGTATTAATGTCAAGTTCAAGAACATCAACTTTAAGTTTTATTTATTAATATTAAATTAAAATCGAATTATTAATATCATAGTATACTCTAAAATATTAATACCAAGCTAAAATCTCATTTACCGATGGGAATTTAAAATTACTTATCAGAACTAGTCTAAAGTTGAATTCATTAACACCAATTCAGAACAGAATTTATTGACATCGAGATGAATCCTAAAAGATGAACATGAAATGAAAACCTCAATTATCGATATCTAATTTTCAATTTATATTGATGCTAATTCAAAGTTAACTTAGTATAATGTCGAATTAAAATTTATTGAAATCAAGATGAATTCTAAAATGTTGAAAAGAAATTAAAATTCCATTTATTCATACGAGTTTAAAATTACTGATATTAATCCAATTCAAATTCCCAAGATCAATTGAACATAAAATTGATTGACATCGAGGTGGATTTTAAAATATTAACATGAAATTAAAGTTTCGTTTATTGATATCAAATTGACATTGTTCTTTATCAAAAGGTCAAACAGTATAAGAAACATCGATAAACAAAATGCGAAATTGATAAACGGAAAATGCGATCCCAGTGAATGTCAAATGGAACAAAATCAATTTACAAAATTAGAATAAAACTGTTTTCTATTAAAATTTTAACAACTCGAGGTTGTTCAACTCCTGAAATTTTGCCGTATCGCATTTTCACAACACTAATAGATTCTCGAATTAGAAATTATACAAAATTAAATTCGTTTTTTGTATAATGACGTCAAAAGTCAAGTGCAGGTCATCTGGAGCAGTTTTCATCAGATATGTTGGACAATATCAAAAGTAGCGACTGCGATAGTACCTATATCTAAAAAAAAGTTATTTTTCGGAAAAGAAATAAAAAAACTAAAGGATAGAAAAACTTGCAATTCACTAATCGGAGAGATCATCGTACTCTTGGGATTCAAAATCAGGATCTCGATACTCAGTGAATTTATTCGGAACAGGTCTGTTACTGGAAAAATAATATGTTAAAAAATTAGCAGTTTTCTATGTTAATTTAGAAAAAGGAAGAAGGATGAACTTACCGTTCTATGCTCGCTAAGCTCACCGGATTTGATTCCCGGACTTGGCCCCCGATGCTGGCAAACCGATGTTCCCAGAAAGAAGGGGTCCTCAAGGCCGCACTTAGCAAGGAAGTACCGGTATTTCGATAATCATTATCTTTGGTAAACATGTGACCGGACAAAGGTGCGTCACCCTTGGTTTTGTAGTCACCCAGGATCTTGCTTTCCCAATACTCAGGGCTGAATGGGGAGTGAGATGTTAAACGAGGGTCAGAGAACACGAACTTACCCTCGAGGAACGTATCTTCCTTCCGGTTTTCTGTACAAGTTCACAGAGTGCTGGAGGTCGAAATCGAAGTAGTCGGGGTCGCGTCGGGTGGGACGACTGTAGTAGGGTCTGGGCATGACAAGGGACTCTGCTTCATCCAAATAGGCCTCGGTCAAGCTGCCACTAGCCGGTTCAGGGGCTCTTCTAAACTCCTTCGTGGTTGTTCTATAGCGAGAAGGAATTCCATAGCTATTTCTCGTCAATCTCGCTTCCATGTCGTTGATGAGTTTGTCATAACGAGATTCCGTGGCAGAAACAGAAGAGGATTCGATTCCTTGAGAACTGCTGACAGCAGGGGCAGCATAGGGTCCATGGGTATCGAGAGTGACGTGAGAGGAGGATCTCGGGAGATACGCGAAGGGACTCGTGGAGCGTCTGCTACGACGAGGACGATCATACAAGGATTCAACAAATTCTTTCTCATCTTCTTGACGTTCAACAAGACGTTTGGGCTAAAACAAAAGATAAACATGGAAATACTTGGATAAGTTTACTCTATGGTAGGAGTCTTTGATGCTTTCTTGGAGTTCTTTCCAAGCAGGCTTCTTGCTCGCGATGGAATCCGTGATAACGTCTTCGAAGCTAACTCTATTCATACTCGATGAAACGTGCAGTTTATAAGGATTAGAAGGTCTAACACTAAAAAACCCCAAAAATGAAAAAAAAAATTTTCTTCAAACCTATTCAAAGCTGTGAGTGTAGAAGACTTGGCCAATTCCATCGGATCAGAATCCGATTTGTAAGTATTTACATCGATTGTGGGAGTGCCGCTTGGCTTGGCATTCAACAATCGATGAGCTTCGGCGATTATCGGCTGAGACTGAGGAGTAAATTGGACACGACGTGACCTGGAAGACCCCACAGAAGGCTCCTCAGACTTCACATGTCCGTTCTCCGTCGGTTTCTCGGAAGATTCAACGGTGATGTCCTTGACTTCCGCCATTTTCAGCTTCTAGTGATTCTACGTTCAAACAAACTTTGAACAAACGAATCACTGCAGCTCGGATCTTCCGCAAGATTTGCGAAGACGATGCTGCCGGGTCTTCTGTTGGTCGTCGTTGAGATTATCCTGGAAAAACATCAAACTTAAAATGAAAAATTTTAAAAAATTAAAAAGTTCAAAACTCGAAACAATAAAAATCGGGTGGATTTTAAAAATCCAAAACTTTGATCGATGATCAGATAATATTCTTGAATGAGGAAGTTATTTCGATTAATTGAAAGCAGATGCACTAGTAAAACTGTCGTTAAAATTTAATACTTTATTCTCATAAAATAAAAAATCAAAAAACAAAATAAAGTAAAGTAGCGGATTTTACTCTAAAAATTTCAACGCCTGCACAAACAGTGAAGATTCACAGAATTAGCAAGGAAAAACAAATTTAAGAATGAGAAGAAACTAAAAGAAAACTTAGCATAGGTGGATAAAAGACATCTCAGCGAGGAAAGTACTAGAAGATCTCAAGAACAAAGCTCTCGGATCCAGAAAAAGGTCGTCCGGCCGACATCGAGGACTCACAGAACATCCACGACCCGGGAATCTCATACAATATCCGCGACCTGAGGGACTCATGGAATATACAAAACTCGGAGGACTCACAGAGATGATCCAAGGCATCGAGGACTCACGAAGTATAAAGAAGCTAGGAATTTTGTAAAGCATATCCACGGACCGGAGGACTCACAAAAGAACATCCATGACGCCCAACACAGTTGCGCAATTTTTCAGGTAAATCTCAAACGCGAAAGTACGGAAGAAGTAACCCGACAACTTATCGAGTTTTGCGGGAACTTGGAAGCTTGGATATATCCGAGTGGCCAAAGCATAGTGTTGACTGTGGTTGTGCGGACAATCCGAAGGAACAGCTTGGTTCAATATACGCTCAACTTTCTTTCTCGCCTGTTGCACTAGCTTACTTCATATCCTTGCAGTACAATTTCGATCAGTCCGGACAGATATCCAAGTGAAATCCGTGTAGCACACCGGATAACTCGGGAACAGCCGCAGGGATCGGAGTAGTGGGCGCTGTCGGTGGGCGGGTGGACGGCCCTGGGGCATCAAGAAATGTAATTTTCAGGTAATATTGAACTATTGATTTATATCGAAATTCGATCAAAATAACAAACATTAAAAATTCAAATTGATGAGTTGGGATATTTCCAAAAATAAATGAATAGGAAGATTAACTTTCAAGATAAAAGCATTTGAGATTGTATAATTTTGCGAAAATAAACATTATCTTTAATTCCATTTGTACGATGCATGACGAGGGAAATTGTCGAAATTAAGTTGAGTTATCGACCTCGCTGAAGTCCCAGGGATTTCGTGGTCGTCGTCGTCATCGTCCTTCCGGACTCTTCTCCACTTTGCTCGACGGTTTTGGAACCACGTTTTCACCTGAAATAAAACTTTGCAAAATAATTCCTAGTTACAACAATTTTTCTTGAAGTTAAGTTTTGCAAAAATGGTTTTGAACTTTAAAACTAAAACTCCTTTTTTTTAATTTAAAGTTTTATTTAGAATTAAAAGTTAATAAATTTTGTACTGAGAAATAGCACCTTTTAAAGATGTTTTTCTCTGAATTAAAAATTTAAAACAATATCTTCAACAAAATGTAAACAAAAACAATTTTACTTAAAATTCAAAATTGCAGATCTATTCGAAAAGAAAACTGAAAATCTCATTGAAAATAGAAATATGCAAAGTGTTTTTTAAATGGAAATTCTACAAAAGCAATCTTAATAGAATAAATACTGGTAAAACTATTCTTTTTTGAACTAAAAATTAATTTTAAAGATTTAACAATTAGCAGAAATACCTATTTTGAAAATAAAAGTTGCACAATTTTTTAATTTAAAATCCAAATTAATATCATTGTTTTTTGGGATTAGAAATTTATAAAAAGTAGTCTTCGATATTGAGAACCCGCAAGAGTTTTTTCAGAATTAAAGATTACGAAATGCATTGTTTAGAATTAGAAATTTACAAAAGTACTTTGAGGTAGAAGTCAAAGTTTACAGAAGATTATTCAGAATCTAGAACATGGTATAATATAATCCGATAGAAAGGTTAAATCGAGTTCATTTTTTTAGTGAAAAAATCAAGTCTTTTTCAGTAAAATAAGTAATTGGATGTTTGAGTAATTTTTAATAAATGCACAAAAAATAAGTATTTTCATTTTAAATAATTATATACCTTTTCCTCTTGACTATTACATGGAAATAAAATATTTCAATTTCAAAAAACTATATATTGTTTCTCTTTAACTATTTTAAGGAAATTAAACATCTTAATATGAAAGTATATATTGTTCCTCTAGTTATTTTGTGAAATTCAATATTCCGATCTTAGCAAAATGCACACTTTCGAATATCTCATAAAACTGAGTATTTCAACTTTCAAAAATACCTTTTTTCTTGAATTTTAAAAACAGTTATTGCAATCACAAAAATATATATTTCTAAGCTTGGTTATTTTATAGAAATTGAGTATTTTAAGTTTTCAAAAAAGTACCTGTCTTTCACTCAGGGACAAAGTTTTGGCAAGCTTCTTCCGCTCATTGTTCGAAAGATATTTGTGAGATACAAATGTCTGTTCGAGAACATCGGTTTGTTCATTTGTAAACCGGATTTGGCCTCCTTTACGTTTTTGCTGAGTTTTCTGGACACAAGGATACAGCCAAGGTAATCGGGAAGGGTTCCAATCTGGCACTAAAACAATCAAAAATATCTTTCTTTAAAAAGTTCGAACTTACTTCCCATCAAGGAGGGTCTTACTCCAGCGAGCTGGCTGGCGATATTGAGGTAGTTGAGCCAAGGAGGGGAGTTGACGTCGGTCTTCTGATCGTTCTCGCCTTCTGGGGACTTCGAGCCTGCACTTTCATCATCGTCGATTTTGGTTTCTTTTTTGTTAACACCAGCAAGTCCAGGAAACATAAAAGCAGGATTGCCGAAAAGAGGATTCCCTTGTTGATGACCCCCAGGCATGAAGGGAGGAAGGGGGAATGGGGTCCCTATCGAGTTCATAGCAGCCATAAAATGATTCGAATTCCCCGACGAAGGTCCTGGATTACTGACTTCTCCGTCGTCGGATCCTGACTTCTGCTGCTCAAGTAACCGATTAATAGCGAAATTAAAGTTGGATTCGTTTGACATGATCTAAAAGATGAGTTTTCGCAAATTGAGTCCACACGAATCGTCGCGAATTTTCTAAGCAGACGTATCGGTTTCAATTGTAAACGATAGCACCGTCAATCTTGTAATTTGACGAAGAACCGTACAATGAAAGTAAATAAAGAAGTGGTTGCCGATTGTCAAATTGTATTCACTTCAATCGGAGGTAAGTTATCCACGAATATGCCTGCCCCCCAGATTGAACCAATAGCAGGAGCTCGAGTATCGTATCGGACCGAAAAAAAGAACCAACTCGCGAGTTTGAGAATTACCCCATCTCTTTGACTTGCTTTTTGACTAAGTATCTATGATCGGCTAATCGAATTTTATCGTAAGCATTTCATCGATGAGGCTCAAAAGCGGCTTTTTCTCTTAACCAACAAGTTTTGCGATGAAGACGCTTTGTTTTCGACTCATTAACAAGGAATTGCGCACTTTGTTGGAACAGAGTTGATGAGAAAGAGAATTAAATAGTTGATGAAACGGGGAATAGTCGATGAGACAGGATTAAATCCAAGAGGGAAAGAATCGCGCGATTTTCCCCTTCCCTCAATACAGTAGAGCGAAAAGCAGACCATGACCGGTGGACCAAATACAAAAAACGAAATCTCGCTTTATCAAAAACAACAGTAGTTGGGAACTCAAAGTCGAAACTCGGATTGTTTTTCCGGAAGACAATTATTGGGATCTTATACAGTAATCAAGTCGTGTCTCAACTCGAGAAATTTTCAAATTGTTTTTCTCTCGGATCAAAATATTTTTATTTAGAGCTCCATTACGACCGTCTTTGATAAAAAGGAACTACAGATTGGGGCTCTTTGATGGACGATGGGCTGGCAATCCACTTGAAACTGACCTCAGCTTACAAGCGGCAACTTGCAAGAAGACTTTTTAATTCTCTCTCGACAATCCGCCGAATAAAGACGCATCGTTTTCAATTCACTTGACCATAATAAGTTTGCAAACAATATCGTCTTACAATGAGTACTCCAAAAGCAGTTGATCCTAATGACAGACAAGATAATGTCTAACAAGTCATAAACAATGGTCAATTATAATAATAATAAAATCGTTTTAAAAACATTTTGTTTTTAATAAAAGCTACAATATAAGGTGGATACCGTATGTTCCTTCATCTTTATATCCAAAATATATAAAATGTAACTCCAACGAAAAACAAGGAAGTTCTTACCGTTTAATATTATGCTATCGAAAAACCCAGATATAATAATTATTATGGAATTCTCTCAAGAGATATTATTAGAGCTATTTAGAAGATTAAAAATCAGTTTGTTCAAAATTTGGATTTTGAACATTTTCATTAAATTTTAGAAGATTGAAGTTTAGGAAAATAAATAAACCAAGATTTGGCGGAATCTGAATTCTGCCAAAATTAAACTCACAAAAGATTATTCTTGGAGGATCTTCGACCATTTTTATTTTTTTATTACAGACATTATATATAGATCTCCTGCGAAATTCTCTCGAATGAATTCTCAGAGCTTTTTAAAACTTTAGTTTCTATATATTCGTTCTAAAAACTCCTATGGGATTCTGGAAAACCATACTAACAAGAAAAAGAGTTCTTGGTTTCATTTAGCTGTTGATCGACAGCCGGATACCGAGATTAACTCCCCCCCACTGTGTCTCCATGAAGCGACTCAAATGTCAAGTTGGACGATAGCGATACTTTAAAGTCAATTAGATGTTGTTTGCTTAATCGAACAAATTACAAATGAGAAGACATATCTTTATGTCCGAAAAATTCGAAATGAACACGGTTAACAGTGGCAAATTGAACAAGTATAAAGCTTTCCAAATTAGGCACAAATTAAAAGGAGATCATATCATAATATTTTTTAACTATGGAAGATCACAGAGTACTGTATTCTGTCGTTGAAAGCCATATGGGATAACATATCCTGTTAATGGAGGATTATGTCAGTAAATTGCATTCTGTCGATGGAAGAAAGCCACATCAGAATACTGTACTCTGCTGATGGAGCTTCTTAACGCTCATCGACCGACGATGGTGTTGGCAGCAGCCAAAACTGAGGAGGTCTCGGAAACAACGTCGAAAATCTCCATTGTACATTGTGTAGATAATTGGATTAAGCACCTGAAGATTTACAAAACGTATTAACCTGTTAGCATAGCCCAGAATAAGGATCCGGACTAATCTCATTTTGACTGACAGAGAGCCAAGACGATTGTTACACTTACCGAATTTGAGTACCCTAGCCATAAAAAAAATTCATTCAGAAGTCTGAACATATAAGTGTTGCTTATGCTGACGACGAATACTTCTATTAAATACATCACGAAAAATGGCATCCAGCATACAATAAACCCTAAAAACAAAATACATCATTTTAAAATATTATTCTCTCTTACCTAGTACAACTATGCCGATAGTTTTCAGCGCTTTTCGTTCTCTTAAGTAAACAATCTTTTCTTTCGACCCGCGAATCGACTTTCCCGCTTGACCGTAATGGGAAGAATAATGAACCGTCCCCACGGCTGTCTGCGTCTGATGCTGACCCTGAGCCTTCGCCATTATGTGGGCCGTATGAAGACGGGTGTTCGAGGGCGGAGGAAGGGGTTTCTTGGGTGCCGAGGAGTGGTTGGCCGTTAGTCCACATTCCGTCGTTTTCCTCACGGGAGTTTCATCCTGGAAAATTAAATATTCTTCATTTTCGGAAGTGTTTTGAACACTAAAAATTCCAAAAAATCGTGTCATAATAATTCTACAAAATCTATATATAGTTTTCGTGATACAAGAATAGTAAAAGTTACGTCAAAAATATTTTAAAACATTATCTACATTCTTCAGGATTTAAATTCAGGGAAAATCACATTTTGTCAAAAATTAATTTTTTTATTTTCTAAACTTTTAATGGAAAATTCTAAAATCAGTTGAGATTAAATTTCCTTAATTTTCTGATGTTCCAAGAATTCATATTGAAACAACTCCAGTAAATTCGTTAACAATTTTCAGAAAGATACAACTAGTAATATCAAACTCACCCATTTGACTGGAGAGCTCAGATCAACGAGAGATTTGCTTTCTCTTTCGATGTTAAATGTGCCGTTGTTGTTATTCAGAGAGTTCTGTGGTGAACAACTTTCATGATTGGATACCGTAGTATACTTCACAGAATCCACATCACAGGAGCTAATAGCGTTTCCGTCCATCCGGTAGTGGGTCATTTTAGAGTTTCTGAAAGTTGTTGATTAAAATTTAAAACTTCTAATTGTACTCGAAAGATAAATTGTGCAGTGAGTTCCGAACTACTTACGAGGTTAATTTTTCATGCAGTGAATGATTCATGCGTGTTGCGTCTTCAGGAATAACTTGAAATTCCCTGGCTCGTGATGTTGGAGCACTAGCGCATCTAAATGGTGCCGTGAGTGGTGTTCAATAAAAAGCCAAATAAGGCAAAAACAACAATAGGGAAAGTTCGAAGTGAGGAAGATATTCAAAGTCCACAAACCTGTTATGATTCGTATTTTTTAATAAATTTCTTTTTTGCTGCTTATCAATCCTTCGGCTTAATCTACAAGTCCCGAGACTCTGTTGCATATGTTTTTCTCTTTCTGAAGCCACTCGGAAAATCTTAAAGTACATCGAGAGCATTATCTAAAGAATAAAAATGAACAAATTCCAATTGCAAATTAATCACCAAAAGAGGAATGTAGAAACTTCCTGAAGCACTGTAGATCCTGTAGGGTATCGAAGGGGAATAGACACATGTGAAGGTCGAATTCTGAGACTTCCCGGCTCCATTCGTTGTGAAGATTCCCCACTCCCGGATGAACCAAGGAGGGGAACACACAACAAGGGAAATTCCCCAGGCGAGACTTAGAAATCCGAAAGCCATGGAGCGACTCCTGAAAGAAAATTAAATCAAACATGTTCCATCCCTTTCAAGTCCCAACCTCGTTCGTGAATATCTTAATGGACTCGTAATTGCCATATATCTGTCCAGGGAGATAATGCATAAATTTAGAATGGATGCTGTGCATAGTAAGACGTCGACCGTCGCCCATATACGACAGAGCATCCTTCCGAAAGGCCAATTGTGTCGATAAAGTAGGTCTATCAGCGCCAGTGGCATGACAATGACCCCAACACAAAGGTCAGCAGTCGCAAGTGAAGTTAGCAATATGTTTGTAAACGTTCTCATCCTCTTATATAAACAAACCGAAAGAACTACCAGTATGTTGCCGAAAATTGTCGTCAATATCAAGACAATCTGGAATTTGATTTTAATAACTAGAAAAGGTAATCAGCTTTACCAAAAATAAGGCCACGAAGATGTCTCCAAGTCCGAGACATAAATCTGAAGCATCTGGCGTGACCGTGCTGTTGTCGTCGGCCTTAGGCATCGCTGTCGAAGTCGAAGGTAGACTCTGGATCCGGGAATCAACAGTCGTCGATCTCCTCGGGCTCCCTGCAGAAGGGCCCACAACTCCGAGGGACTCACCGACGAGCAAGGCGATGTGCACGGTCATGCTGAAACTTTCATTAATAAAATCCGAAGGAACAAACATCAATAAAACAAGGAAAAGGATTTCGCATAATTTGCGAAGAGGGTTCCTCAACTTTGCATATATTAAAATTAAAGATATTAATCACGAATTTCAATGAAACGGGGTATCTATATTATGCCGGTCTTCTGAGGATAAGAATGCGAAGTAAAACGAGGACAGCCACCGGCAACACGAGGATTTAGCATGGAAAGCGGCGATTAGTGCCAACTATGGAAGTATTTTCAAGGACTTGACGTTTATCTTTTAAGAACGAATGCTGGTTTGGTTGGCGCAAAGGTCACCAATGCATACATATCAGAAAACTCCGCGAATTGGAATTCTGGGAAATCATCTAGAATCATTCAGAATCCAATAAACTCGGAACAAAAGTCCAAAATTAGGACTACTGGAAATATCCGAAATATTCTGGAGAACCACATCGGGGAATTTCTAAAGTTCATTTTTCAAAAGAGTGATGAAAATAGTAAACAAAGTGACGCAAATAATCCTGAAAATCACTCGCTTTTTTGGGAATTCGACTGGTGAAATTCGGAATTTATTGAGACCTTTTTTAAATTTCAGATATGCTAAAGCTGGTCTCTTCATTTTTCTAAAATTCAATCTTCCAAAACTTAATAAAAATTTCGAAAATCAACATCTTAAATGAAAAGTTTTCTAATTCTCCAGATAACTCCAAATATCCTTCTCGAAACAATCTGTAATAATTATTGCTTCCAACTTCTACAATAGGACAAGAGTTTTCTAAAAATGGGAACAGATATTTTCATTAAAAAACGAAAAATGTTTTAGCCAGAAGGAAGACAATCTTTCTGTTTTCTTTTTGCATTCTGCCGTTCTAATCGACCATGACATCGATGAAAACAACGTTGAAAGAAGCACAAAAATAAATTAAGTACGTCGGGTTGATTATTCGCTCGATCGCATCAGGAAACAAATTATATGGTGTTTCTAGTCCCGGAGCATGGCCTCAAAATAAATGAAAAATCCGCAACTCATTAATGAAAAGAAGCAATTGCAAAGACTGCAGGGAATTTCCTTGGATGATCGGGGTCTCGCAATTACACTATTGTAAGAAAGTAGGTATTATTGCGGAATTATCTCGAAACGAGTTTTCGGGAACTCCAAAGTTCCTAGAATTTTGGACTCCAGATCTTGGTTCCGAAATCTTGTTGTTATGGGAAAATAAAAATATTTTTGTGGAGTGGTCTCCAAAGGAGTTGTTGGAAATTTATATAAAACTATAAGAACTAAAATCCCAAACATTGATTCCAGGAATTTTCGTTGAGTTATGGGAATGTTTCTTCCATTCCAGAAACTGTAAAATTCTGGAAGACTAGGAATTTCCCTTGGATTCCAGAAACCCTTATGGAACTCCTATTTTCAATAATGTGGAAAAGATTCAAATTCAAAAAAGATCATTGAGTCAATTGAAGAATTGAAAAACTAGAGAAAATTAACGATATTTGAGATAATGGTGAAAGTTGACACTCACGAAAAAAGTATGAAACAAAAAACAACGAAGAGACATCCGCAGAATACGTGAACACGTTTTTCGTGGACAAAAGTGCCGTTCCTCTTTGACTTCGTTTTTACATAATCGTATATTCAAAAGTCAAGCCAGATACACGAAACTAGACTAGTGACAAAATATCAATAAACCATAGTCGAGGATTCATATGGACATTGATTAGCTAATCCCCCGCTGGGGTACAAGCGGAGAGTGTTTACGGTAATAGCTCACCTCATCATTTCTTCCGAAAAGCGTCATCGTAGAAGTAAAAAACAAAATGAAATTCCACTCAATATGCCATTCTAGTCTGGCTCGAGATGTTATCCTGGAATAGAAATTCAGAGTTGCTTCATTTTTGACCGTTGAAGGGAAATTTCTCGAAGATTAGCGAATTCCAAGAAGTCGTCGACGAAAAAAAGACCAATCGGAGAGTGATTATTGAACACAAAAAACTCGAATTGAGAAGCCTTCTAGGACCACAATTGTAAGCCACAACGATTCCAACAAGTGAAGAAATGGAATAAGAACGGGAAAGAAAAACGCCGCTACTTTCCTTCTAATTGACACCGCGACAACTTGTTCGCGCCCTAGTCCCCCGCTTCAAAATTGGACATCTTCGTTTTCGGCCCACTTTTATACTCTATTTATCCATTTGAGTTCAAAATGGTCTTCTCGAGGGCATTTCCCTTGCATCTGAATTCCTGCAAATCGAGTGACGAAGCCCTCCCGAAAAATATAAACATTTAAAAGATGATTTACCGAGACAATTGTTCTGGAGTTAAAAGTCAAGTTTAAAAGTTTAAAATCTAGGAAACAAAATAATTGATGAAAATTCTCGAGAACAAAGACTGGACGCTACTTGAGGCGTTGCCGAAACCGACGAGTGGGGATCTGTCTCAAAGTCGGTTTATTCCTTTTTTACAAGATTTTTTCCTTGCAAAAAAGTACAAATTTCCTGATGAGGAAGAAATGAGAGAGTTGCTCCTGTCCGGCATTTAGAGAGACAGCTATTGTCCAAATAAATAACTTCAAAGTCCTGGATTATCGTAGATTATTGAAATCCAGATTATATAATTTAAAAAAGATTATTTCCAAGGAATTATAAGATCCTAATTAAAAATCGCGAGACTTTCTTAATATGAATTTCCAGAGTTTCTTCCGAATGTTGTTTCAAATTCTTTCGACAAGTTCCAAGGGATGATAGTTCAAAAAATTTAAAAATTAAACTTTGGCAAATTGCAAATTTTGCCAAATTCGAGTCCTCAGGGAACAACGAATAAGTGTCAATTAGGATTTCTGGCGCAATTTTTCCATTAATCATTTTTGTCACATTATCATTAAAATTAGAAATAATCATCATCATAAAATTCTCTCAACACGAATATTTGAAATTTTCCAGAAAATACCGGAGTTGTTAATTTTAGAATTTTGTTTCGAGAGTTAGACTGAATTCCAGGAAATTGATTGATATTGAGAAATCGGAAATTATATCAATGTAAAAATTGGAAATAACTATTTCAAACTTTTTCTTGAGGAAAATTTTCAGCTTTCTAGAATCCTTGATTTCAAATTTTCGTTTCAAGAGTTTTTAATTGAATTCTGGAAAATCCTAGAAATCAAAAAAAAGTAACGAAATTTGCAAAAAAAAATGAAAAAGCGAAGAAAACCGGAAAAAGTTTTGCGTACAGAACTTGAAACAGCATAAAATATTTTTGAATTTAAAATAATGTTATTCAATTTTAATTGTTGAGAAAATAGAAACGAAATGTTGTTTTTTAAACTGTAAAAGAGCTAATCAAAGTTGAAGGAAAATATCTCAATTGAATTCTGTTGAAATGTGAAAATAAATTTTAAAAGTCGAGTTTTCTCAAACGGAACAATGCTGGCTAATGTCCTGGGGACCCGGGGGTACCGGAAGCCGGAGAACAAATTCGGGTTAAATATGACCGACTAAGGACCAAAAAATAAAACAAATTCAAGTTAAATGTGACCGACTAAAATTTAGAAAGCAAAATAAATCCAAACTAAGATTAAACAAGAAAATGCAAACCAAATGTAGCTAACTAAAAATTAAAAGATAGCAAAACAGTAAAATTCAAAGCAAATGTAGCTAACTAAGAAATAAAAAGCTTAAACTAAATATAACTAAGAATTTAAAATTTAAAAAAATTCAAATTAAATATAATTAAAAACTAAGGAAATGAAATAAACTCAAACTAAATATAACTAGGAATTAAAAAAATCATAAATTTTTGACTTTGGAATAATGGGAATTTTGAAAAATATAAATTGAAAAAAGCAGGTGACTCTAAAAAAAGGAACTTTCACAACTTTATTTCAAAGTTATATTTCTTCATAAAAACGTCCATATTTATGAAAACTAAAATTCTGATTTGTTGGAGATAAGACCCATGACTGGCAGACAAAAACAGATATTTTTATTCCTTCTGAAGTCCGAATTTGGCTTATCTGGAAACTCACAAGAATGCCAATTTGCTTCCTACAAACAGAGCCGACAATTTCCTGGAATGAAGAGATAATATTGAAAGACGAATAAAAAGCAAGACTTCGAAGTATTCTGCTTGAACGGACGGCATCTCCGAATTCGGTGGGTCCTTAATTTGCCGTTGTTCACAGAAAAAATACAAAGCGAAAAAGTGAAAAAAAAACGAAAAAAGAAAAGTGAAACAAGTTGAGACTTCGAGATTAGATCACACCGCTTGATTCAATAAAAAATTTGAAACGGAAAAAGATGTAAAATTGTGAAACAATTTAAAAGCTAAATGCACTCAAAAGTTCTTCAAAAATATTCGTATTCAAAAACAGATAAGAATCTTCAAAAAACTTTTATTTCTTTAATTGCAATTGTTTCGCTAAAAATAATTCAAGTGGCTTTAAAAACTTTGAGAATTTATGTTTCCGAAGATTACTGTTATCCAAAAAAATTGATAACTCATTCTTCTTCTTCTTCCTCTTCACCTTCGTATTCTTCCTCGACATCCTCATCGACTTCTTCGTTTTGGTAGACATCATACTTTATTTCCTTTTTAGGCTTGAATTCCATAATCGTTGGTGGAGGAGGGACGTTGGGGAAGCACGGGAAAGCATCTTTCTGAAATCGAGGAAATCCCAAGATTATCAATTCAAAAAAAATAATTTAAAAATTATTAATTAAAAATATTTCAAAATCTTTAAATTATGGAAGCTGTTAATCACCTTGTCGAACATGGCACGACGTTCTCTAAAGTTACGTCTGTCGATTTGACGATCATACTTGTTGACGACAGCGATCTTCGGAGGATGACGTCCTCCAGTGTCGTCTTGGGCTCCCTGCTTGGAGTTACGGTTACGAGCAACTTGGCGTTGACGTTCGTTCAACTCTTTCAACTGAAAATTCCATGTTAAAAAAATCAATAAAAGTTGCTCTTTACGTCGTAAGTTTGACGTTCGTGACGTTTTTCAAGATCGTATTTATCCGCTTCGAGTTTGCAGATGCGAGAATGCATTTCCTTGATTTTCGCCTTCAGATCTCCAGAAAGAACATTGTCGAGATCCATGGCTTTTCGAATAGAATGAAGGAAACTTTGTTTAGCTTCTTCCTGTTGTTCTTTGGTCATTCCCATTTCCTGTTTGGCTTGGACAATGTTTCCGAATTTGTCGGCTTTGTCCTTCTTTTCTGGAACCACGAAGTTTCTTCCAGTTCCAGCAGCAGCAACACCGGCGAACCCGCTCATCATCTGAGCACGCTTCATCTTCTCTTCTTCCTTCTTCTTCTTTTCGGCCTCCATTCTCTGGCGACGTTCATCTTCCTCACGTTGACGACGTTCCTCTTCCTGGCGTTTCTTTTCCGCCATCATACGGTCTTCCTCTTCACGTTGAAGACGACGTTGTTCCTGTTTCTCCTTCAGAAGACGGAGTTCTTCCTCCTCACGTTCACGCTCGGTTCTACGACGCTCTTCATAATCCACCAACTTGGCGTTGTCGTCATCCTGTTGACGTTTCTTTGCCGCCAACATGGCTTTCTCGGCCTCGTTCAAGTTCTCATTGTCACCGACAGTTTCAGAAACATGGGTGCTACGTTTGGAAGAGCTGGAATCAAGGAATTTAATTTAAATTGGGAAATTACCGATTAAATAGTAAAATAACAAAATAACTGAACAATTAAATTACTAATAAAAAATTAAAATTCGAACCTATAATGTTCCTCGGCTTCTTCTTCGACTTCCTCTTCCTCTTCGTATTCACTGAAAATTCAAGAAATAATTTTCCAATAATATCGTTTTAAAAAATAAGGCAATATTTAAAAAAATAAATAGTGTTTTTAAAAATATTTTTCCCTAAAAAGTACAGAAAAATACTTACTACTCTTCGTCCGACATTTTTGCGAATAATTTTGTGGACAATCACCTAAAATCCAAAAAATTAATAAACTGTCAATCAAAGTCCGTGGACGCCGACGCAAAAAAGTAAGGTTCTAAGTCGACGGATCTTCTTCCAAATCCCAGTCTTCGCGCAGCCCTCGAAAGTTCCCCGCCTCGACTCTCGACGAAAGCGTAGGCCGAAGAGGATCTGCTCTGGCGGAAATCCAGGACCACGACGAGCTTTACAAAAACTTCTTTGAAGAGGTTCTGCTGTGATAACAAACAAACCATGGAAGAAATTCGCGCAACTCATTGTCGATATTTTTACGGATATACAAGAGAGAATATGCAAGGGACATACAAAAGGGATATACAGGGAATGTGGGAGAGAGAATAGAGGATATGCAGAGGAAGAGGATAGTGCTTTTTTTCGAGCTTCTTGCTGTACAGGCGTCTTCATTTTGTTTACTCGTATATTCGGCTATATTGGATTCGAATAGCAAGGTTACAGATGAACTTTGGGACAGAAACATAAAGTGTCGATCAATAATCGAATCTTTTAAGTTTGTACAAAAACAGCTTTACATTAAAGTCATTGTTTTAAATATAAGTTTTAGTTAAATTAAAATCCCCAGAGTTACCAAGAAAATCAGAATTTTATTAAATCTTTCAAAACTTCCAGAATTTAAAAAATTTTGAGATTAGATTTAGAAATTTCAGAATTATTCCAAAAATGATAAAAATCTCTTACGAGATAATTTTATGAAAACGTTCACATTTCATTTTCACAGTAATACAATCGGAAAATTAAATAATCTGAGCTGCAAACTTGAATTTCATTTTCATGAGCTTACTAAGGTTTTTGACTTCGAAGTTGATTTCTCCATCATCTTTGATCTCGACGAAGCCCTCATCGGAGAGCATTGGAGTGGAGACCCTGAACTTCGGGAGGATCCAGAAGCCGTTGGGGCCTGTACAAGTGATTTCGAACTCCCGATTCGCCATGTACTCATACACGAACTTCTGTCCTTTTTTTACGGTAAATTTCTGGGAATAAATTTCTCCAGCATTCACAGTATGGACATCGTATTTGACGTTGGAAATGTGGAATTTCTGCCAAATTTCTCCGTCATTCTTAAAATAAGTTATTTAATCTATTTTTGTTTTGTTCACCAACCAAGTAATCGTCTTTTGTAACTTGTTTTTGTTCGTTACACCCATTTGGGAGCTTAGCACCGGGAACAATCTTCTTGCCCCCGTACCCCTGGGGAATCGCCTCCGAAGAAATATAACGCAAAACGTCATCGGGACAATTTGGAGCAAAAGCGAATCTATTCATCACTCGATCGGGCAAGAGAAGGGACATTATCTAAAATCGTATCTGTCGTTACTTTTTTCTCGAGAATCTGACCTTGAAAACAGCTCCTAAAAACCTCGGTGGATTGACAATAACGACCTGTTTCAAGAGTTCCCCGTAGTATTCTATCCAGATGTTGACTCGACCCTGAAGTGGAATTTTCAGAAAAAACATGAAAACAGTCTTCTAAACAGTGAACAATTAGAAAACAAGATTTAATCGGATTTACATTGTGAATTGAATTACATTTTACTTTTAAAGTGACTAAATATGCATTCAAGATTAGTGTTTTTATAGAGTAATTCTGTATAATAGTTAGATCGAAAAGTACGAAATTCCATATATTGAATTTTAAACAAGCTCAAAAAATTGTTTTTATTATTCAATTTTTTTCTAAATATTCATCCTCTATTAAAGTTCTATTAATTAAAATGAATTCTCTTATAATTGTATTAAATTCCGAACTCATTAAATCCACCTACTTAGTTCTCAAAAAAACAACCAAGAAAATGCTAAAATTAAATTTTTTCGGGAATATCTAATTCTGGAAGGGCACTAAAATAGACTGAATTCCGAATTATCATTTCGAAAAATATAAACTCATTATACGGATAAATTTTTTAAAAAGAGTGCAAATCACTGTTTATGAAAAATCGAAAACTACCTGGAATAGCTTGTTGATCGGGGCCATGGGGTTGGCATAGGTCAGCATGGACATATAAGTCATATCGAAGATGCAGACCCCGTAAGATCTTTTACCAGTTTTCTTTTCATGTTCGAGAACTAATTTTTGGAAATACTCACAATATCCAAAAAAGATACTGTTGTAGTCGGCAGCTCTGATAGCCTTGACGACTTTCCCGGGTTCCGCAACCCCCATCTCGACGAAGACGATACCGTTGTCGAGGTCGTTGATCCAGTCCTCCCGTAAGTCCGAGAGACTGAAAAGATGACAGAAATATTTCACATCTTCCCGTTCATGAAAATTGTCCAAGGATTCCGGCTTATCATATCCTAGAGCAATCCTGTTGTTGATGTACTCCTTGAATTTCTCGACACAAGCATCGATTTTGTTATCGTAGTTAGCCAGCCATCGATCCAAGTTGAAATCCGTGTCGAGTTCCTTTGGCAAAA
This sequence comes from Halicephalobus sp. NKZ332, assembly GCA_009761265.1. Taxonomy (NCBI): domain Eukaryota; kingdom Metazoa; phylum Nematoda; class Chromadorea; order Rhabditida; family Panagrolaimidae; genus Halicephalobus; species Halicephalobus sp. NKZ332. The sequence continues at coordinate 122,360 of VOSG01000022.1, read as the reverse complement.
TGTCCTTTATTTTTTCCCGAAAAACTTCACGAGCAGCCATCTGAAGAGTATTTTATATAAAATAAAAACAAATTCATTTACTCTTTAGAAATTTCACGGTTAATATTTGTGAATTTATAAAGAAAATACAAAAATTGTTTTTATCTACAGATAATTTTTATACAAAAACAGGAAAAGTGTTTATTCTGGAAAGAACCGTGACAAGCTTTCGAAGAGGATTTTTTGCATAAAAATACGCAGACAGAAATTGATCACTTTCATGTGCGAGAACATGGAAAACTATATCTCCGAATTTTTCTCCGCTGAGTTCGACCTAGTTTGGAACTTTGACGTTCTCTCTAAAAATAGAGGAGGAGATATTATGCAAAATTACTTCAATTTTTCTTTGCTCAAATAATCTCAGGAAGATCTATAAAGTCAACTTTCATAAATCTCAAAATCTTCCAGAGTCTGACAAAATCCATTGGTCACTCGAGGTCAATGACGGGATATATGAGAATACGACATTTGGCAGCAATTGTTACTATAATTCACGAGAAAAAATCCATTGTGATCTTGGAACACCTGTTTTGTCTCGAGACTTTATCCCGGGACTTAAAACCTGGAGCTTTATTCCGGGACTCGAGACCTGGCCGAACAGCTAATGAACAATTGCTCCTAGGAATTTCTGTGAATAAGTCTCAATAATATTATCTACAAGAGGTTTCGTACTTGCTAACTATGAAATTTGAGTAAATTATTGATTGAATATTCTGAAAAAAGATGTCTGATAAGTTTCGCGAAAAAGTAAGAATTTCCTTAATTAAACTTGATAAAAAATGTGATATCCCTAGTCTGGCTACTTTAACGAAGATCTCGAAGATAACTCCCATCTGAGGTCTTCGAGTCCCCATTTGTCCAGAAATGGCAGCAGATCCCCCAGAAGAGGAAGTAGGTCTCCTAGACCGTCCCAACTGTAAGTGATTTTTGCACATACTTGTAGAAGATAAAAGCCACCATAATAGGTCCCTGAATAAACCCCACGATTCTCGACCGGAAATCGCTGCTTGGCCGGCTCCTCCATCGGTAAATAGCACCTCGACGAAGCCCGTCGCGAAGACAAATCCCGTTAGACCGAGCACATCTGCTTCGACCTCGACGAATCTCTCGGAGGAAAGCAGCAACCTAAGCGAGGATTCCGCGAGACTCTTTACGATGCTCAAAGTTGCTGCTGCTTCTAGTGCCAATCGCGGAAGAGAATCAGAACTTCGTCGAAAGATCCAGAGTCTGGAAGAAACTGTGGCAGAATATGAAAGACAAAAGTACAGTGTCATGGGAACCTTTACAGAATACCAAGAAAGAGTTGTCGAAAGAGAAAGAAAATTGGAAGCGGAGTATTCTGGTAAAATCATAGCTCTAAGTGAAGAAGTCCTCAGTGCAAAGAAGGACTTTGAGGCGAGAATGAAGAGCTTCCAAGCTCTCCAGGAAAGATTTGAAAGAGAAAAAGAACAAGCTCTGGAAAAAATGCGGCAAGAACATCAGAAAGAAATCCAGGTTCTCGAACAGAGGTTTTCTGCCTCTCAACTACTAAACTTGGAACAAAGGTAAGTCAAAATAAAAAGTATTTGAATCGATATATTGTTCTAGATACATAATCGAAATCCGGAGATTGGAAGAAGAACGCAAAAGTCTGAGATCCGAAAAAGAAAGACTCGGAGAAACCTTCGAAATGAAACTCCGACGTGCTCAGAGCCTCTACGAAACAGAACTGACTGCGGCGAAGATGTTGTATACAAAAGAACTGGAGGCGTTGAGAGACCATGAAGAAGCCCTAAAAGAAGAACTCGCTGCGAGACAAGAGGAATTCCACGACAGATTACAGGAACTCGAGCTTCAGGCTCAGCATAGTAAAGACGAGATGAACACGTGTCGACAAGATGTCTCGATGCTGGAGAAAAAACTGAAGGCGAAGGAAGAAGAAGTTCAATCTATTTCCAGAGATGTAAGTAAGAAATAAAAATCAAAGTTAAAAAACACAATTTTTAGTTGAATGCAGCGAAAAAAGAAACAAAAAAAGCACTCGAACGATTGGAGAACATTACCAACGATTACGATAGAATAAAAACGGATTATAAGGAGCAACAGACCGAACTCCAAAACAAAATTCAAATGTTGTCTGCTGCCGAAAGTACAAAACTGAAACTCGAAAACACAATCAAAGAGCTCCAAACGGAAGTCAGGACACTCAAAAACAAGGTTGAATTCTTGGAAAAAGAACGTGAAAACCTTCAAAGTCAAAGCGAAAGTCAAACTCAACTGCAAGATTCCCAAGTGAAAGCTCTCGAAGCAGTTTTGGAATCTTTGACGAAAGAAAAAGAATCAACAAGAGAACATTATGAAAGGATGCTGGAAAAGGAACGAGAGCAAGCTGAAGAAAGAGAATTTTCCATGAAGAAAGAATTCTCGATAAAATTAAACGAAATCGAAGAACAATACAACTCTCTCAGAGAGCATCTGGAAACCAGTGAGAACTTCGGTCCGGAGAATATCAAGCTCTGGGAAGAGATCGAGATTCTGAGATCAGAGAAGGCGAACCTCGAGGAGGAAGTCAATACCCTGAGGGTTCAGTTGAAGCCGAATACTTCAGAAGACGTCGAAAAGTTCTCTCTGGATTATGTAATCGAGCTTTTGAAAGCAATAGAATCAATCAAAAGCAGAGTCTCGAAAGGAGGATCCGGCAAGTCCTCGAATGCGTCAAAGAGCAAGGAAAACTCGGCTGATTTCGAAGGAAGAATCCTCGATGTAAATGTGGAGGCTCTGAAAGATCAGCTGAGAGATGAATTGAGTTGTCGGCAAGATGAAAGAGGATCTGAGTTGAAATCCATCTTGGAAAGAGTGAGCTTACTTTATTTTTAATTCGAAATTTATTTATTTTTGTTTTTATTTTGAATAAGGATTAATTCGCTTAATTATTTTATCAAAACTAGTTAGTTTAGGAAAGTTGCTCCGGATTCAAAAAATGAAACTAAGATTAATCAGTTTTATTTCAGCTTCGTGAACTCGAATCGAGCTTATCTGAGATCATCGAAGAAAAAGAAGGAGCTCTGGAAGCAGTCGAAAAACTTTCTGTAGAAAATCAAGAAATGAGGGCAAAGATCGAAGCTTTGGAAAATATGCAAAATAATGTAGTCGCGGAAGAAGAAGCTGAAAGACAAAGAACTACGATACAAGAACAACAAGAACTCATCGCATCTCAAGAAGACCTCATTGCCAGACAGAAAGCTCAGCTTGAGGAGTTCCGGAGTCAGTTGGAAAAAGAATCTCAAGCTAGTAAAGACTTCGAAGAGTCCCATCTGGCTTCCACGGAGGAGGTCCAGAAATTAAAGGAAGAACTAGACCGATTTAATGAAGAGAAGAATAAACTCGATGGAGAACTGAAATCCCGGAAAGTAGAGCTCCAGAATATTTCGAAAAAAACCGAGGACTATGTTCGTCAGCGAGATCAGAAGCAAGTCCTTATTTACGAGAAGAAAATCGAACAACTCAAGGAAGAACATGCAAAAATTCTCGAGGAACATCGGGAAAAAGAAAGCGAATTCGAAGAAAAAATCTTAGAACTTGAGGAAAGACTGAAAGATAAAGATGAAAAGTTTGTTTTCTTTACTTTATTAAGTTTACGGTTTTTTTCAGAGAAAAAGAGGAAGTCAGCGAAAATTGCGTTCAAACAGAATTCGAGGAAGATTCTGTTGAAGAAATCGAATCTCTGAGAAAAATTATAGAAGATCTCCAAAACGAAATCAAGGATAAAGATGAGAAAGTTTTGGAACTTCAGAAAATTGTCGATGAAGAAGAGAAGGAATACGATACTGAACTTGTTGAAAAGAAAGAAAGATCGGTAAAAATTTCAACAATCTTTTGAATTTTACAAATTGTTGAAATTTCAGCACAGTCTCGCCACTTCTTCGAACACCTCCACAAGTACCCATCCGTGTCACAAGAATGTTTTCCAAAGTTTTGTTTCTCAAATGACCGACAAGAAAGACAAAAATGCAAAAGCTGCAAATTCGGAGTCGAAGAAAATTGAGAAAAAGAAAGAAAAAGAGAAAGAAAAGGAGAAAGAAAAGGAGAAAGAAAAAGAAAAAGAGGAGGAAAAAAAGCAAAAACAACTAAAAAATACTTCGATTTCGAGAGCGAAATCCCCCAGCTTGCTCACCAGACTCCGAGATAGAAGTCCTTCGAAATCCAAGTTCACATCGCCAGAACCTATTTCTCCGAGTGGATCAAAGTGAGATTTACGTAATTACTGATCAACAAGTTTCTTTTCAGGAATCTTCTTTCTCCTGCAGATGCAGAAAGACCAACAGAAGACCGATCAGAAAAAACAAGAAGATCATCTCCATCAAGACAGTTTTTTTCTAGAAAAACAAAGGAAGGATCTGTTCCTAGTGAAAAATCTGAAAAGAGACCAGCTTGGAAATTCTAATTTTTAATCGTGAAACTTAAAATAAATGTAATCATTTTAATGAAAAAAATTGATTTTAAAAATTCCTTATTTTTTTTATCTTTTTGGAATCGAGGGCACTCAAAATTCGCTATCTTCGAATCTGACTTTCGTGTGACACTGACCTAATTAGTTCCAAAAGAGAATCAGCAACGATACTTTGCTCTTCCAAAGAGTCGACATCAATTATGATACCTTTGCTTTATTTTTTGTTCGTTGTTAGAATACTTGGTGAATCAAGTAAGTTTTTTGCAAATTTTTACCTTAAAAAACAGAAATTGTTGGTTCAGTAGAAGAAAACTCGGACGAGTACTATGGAGTTCCGCTAGGAGCACTTCATTACAGTGCTGCGAGTACGAGTGCAGAAGTCTATGCCGCAGACGAATTCACTATCGTTTTCAACCACTTTTCCCATCATCCAAGGAAGTATGGATGTACTGCCATGATGATCGGACCCCCAAGGTCTGAAGATACACAGGATGTCGTCAAAGGTCACGGAGTGCTCATTGGGATCGCTCAGCCCCTGATGACGATGAAGCAGAAGAGAGTGAAGAGACAGTTCGGGATGTGGCCCAGCTCCTTCAACTTGGATCACCTCTTCATGGACCCCTCCAGCCAGAATTCATCCTCAAGCCCGAGAAAGGATTCTTTTTCAGGAATCCACATTCATAAAGACGACGAGATGCCTGTGAAGAATATTACTGTGGAACCAAAGACCACAACCACAACCACACCCACAAAGATCCAAAGTTCGAGTACGACTGAACAAACAACGACCAGAACAGAAGGGTCCACAAGAAGACCAACAAAACAAACGACAAAACCCCCGACGAAACCTCTAATTTTGTTTGAGTAAATATATTTTTAAAAACAAGTTATTACTTTTTGACATTTAGGAACAAACCATATTCATCAACCCAAAAACCAATCCGGAATCCAGTAACAAGGTGGTCTTCCTCAGAGTCCTCTGAGGGTCCCGGGATCATGGTGATGACGGAGGAAGAAAAACATTACCGAAAGCCTAACAAAGTCAACTCTCGATTCCGAGGACCTCTTCCGAGAGACTCTTCTGAAGTCGAATTCGTCACCGCCAACCCCCGTACCACCCCCAAGAGGACTTCAATCGACAGTGAGGATTTCCCTAGAAGGGCCCCTGCTCAAAGAAGTTCGCTTTTATTCGTTTATTTTTCTCATGATCATTTCCAGAATTCTTCAATGAACAAAAAGTAGGATACGTGACTACTCAATCTCCATCCACGACCCCTTTCTTTTGGGTGATCCCCGATCCTCATGAAAAACGTCGGAAAGAGAGATTGCAAGAAATTCGGAAATTTGATAAAAAACAAGGACAGATCTTGATACAGAGATACGAACGGATAAATCCCAAATTCGAGTTGCCGGAGATCACGGATAAAGCAGCTGCCTTCACCCTCACAAACGGGGCCAAGATCACCGATTATCTCTGGATCGGACTCTACGACCAATGTGAGGGGAAGAGCGTCCCTCTGGTGTCCTTGAAGAACGTTGATCCCCCCAGAGAGGAGAGAATCGCCCCTTTGAGTGGATGGTCCCATAACGTCACCTCTTACAGGGTTCAGATTCTGAACTGCAACACCGTCCTGATCCCCGGATTCGTCTACGATGGAAAAGTGACTAAAGGAGGTAAAATTTATTCCATTTTTTTAAATCGAGGTTTATTTTAGTACCGAATTTCTACGTGGGAATAGGAAATTTCCCCGATCAGATCGAGAAACAGATCAAAGCTACCGTCGTCGGACAAAACCCGTAAGTTATAGAAATTCAAAGTCGAACATCTTTTTAGTCAAATTCTCTGAACGTTTCCAAAATCAAAATCTCAAATTAAAAATTTCCGAAATTAGTTCCGAGACAAATTTGTAAAAATATTTATATTTCACATGAAGAATCCCAAAAATTAATTTTAATTCCTATAAAATGATATTTCAATTGATATCAAAAATTAGTGTCAATCTTTACTTTAAAAATTCTAGTTTTTAATGAAAAAAGTTATTTCGATTTTTAATAATACGAGGACTTACAGCGATACCCCGTTACGAGCGTATGAACGCGAAGACATCTTGATCCGGCTCCCTAAATCCTACCGAACTTTCGACATCGACTTCATCTCCATCTACAACCCATCAGAGGACAAATCTTACGGTCATGTAATAATCCCAAGTCTGCTGGTCCCTCCATGTGCAGAAGATTGAAATGTATCACTTTCAGTTTGACTCAAATTTTACAAAAATCTATACAAATAAAAAATATAGAACAATCTAAAAAACCGAGAGGTATTGTGCTCGTTGTATACTGGCATCTTTGAAAATAAATAACATTGCCCGTTACAACGGTCACAAAATCTCCACAATTTTTCAACAACCGCTACTGTCGATGAACGAGGAAATGAAGAAGGAATTCACATCGATTCAATGTTTTCGAATTTCTACCAAGGCGGTTGTTTGGAAAAGTTCTTAGTCCGACGCGCCACTAAGCTCCTAAACATGCTTCAGTGGAGCTGATTGGTAGCCATCCAGTGGAGGAGAGCAATCGAGTACAAAATCCCCAAAAGTCAAACAGATGCTACTGTCGAGAACGAAAGTACCGATCAAATTAGCTTGAGTCGGAATTTCCTTTTTTGTAAGTGACTAAAGAATTTCATTTTCGAAAACCTCCCTCGTTTACGATCTCTGTATAAAAATCAAAGACATTGTATAAACTTTCTAACTTTCTAGAATAAGTAAATATTTTTGAACAGTTTTAAAACTATTTGGATACCAATTTCCATACCTTCCAATCTCGAAAGAAAAGTTCAAACTAGTTCCGAGACAATTCCGTAACAACACTAATCTCAACTTTTATGGTACTATGACTGAAACAGTACAAACGTTTTATTCCATTCATTCACGTATTAAAGCTGATGATAAAGTGCCGAAGCCGTCCCATCGAACAAAATTCGGAGAAAAAATTCAATAAGAGCAGACGCGGCCATTTTTCGGGACGGTACGTATACACGACGGTGGGCACTGATGAGAAACAGTAGTTAAATACGGTACGAAGTAGACCAGAAAAGCTAATTTAATCGAACATTGCTAGTAACGGCAACAACGATTTCGAGGAGTTTCTTTATTCGAGATCGAACGAAAAGAAACCGACTTGAAAAGGTTCCGATGTCTTCGGGACCTTACTTACGGCCGGAGGGGATGAAGTGGAAGTTGTCCTGGCCTTGGGGACTGGCCATGTACTCGGCAAGGGAGAGACCGATGCTCGCTGAAGATGATCACATTACGATTACAGTATGACTACAGTATAATTTGGATATCTTTGGACTTACGGCTTCTCTTGGCCTTCAAGACGAAGGAACGGTACATTCTTCCGAGGAGTTCATCTGCGAAGCCACTATCTGCTGATTCCTGAAATCCCGGATTATCGCGGTCGATCGAAGGAGGAAACTCACGAAGGCCGGATAGGCGAAGATCTGGGCAACAAAGACGAGCAGAAGAGCGAACACAGTCCAGTGCTTCATTGTGTTGAAAATGTCGCGGGACTTTTTACCTAAAACTAGAAAAATAAATCATGATCGAACTTTCAATAAACATTTTCTAAATCTAAAAATACTGAAATCTGGAAAGTTTCAAATTCAGAAACTTCAAGAAAATTTAAAATTTAGAAATTCCGCGGAAATTCAAAATCTGGTTTAAGTTACTCCGCCTAAAAAATTCAGAGGTTTTAGTGATGTCACAAATTTGGGAAAAACTGCCGGATTCAGTCAACGGAAATCCTAGTTTTCAAAATGCTTTTTTCGACAATGAGATAATTCCAGAAAAATCTAGAATGCTTTTATAGACTTCTTCGCTTTTCATCTTCTGAATACACCATGTGCCCAGCTGGATCCCATTCAAATTTGCTTATCCATGACATAATGAAGAGAAAAGAGGATCTTTTCGTCATTGAATAATGTGATAAATGAATCATGAACGTTCGAGGGACTCTAGAAGAGGTCTTGATGAATTCCACGTCAAAAATTTTTCGGAAAGCGGGGGTCTGAGGGATGTCTTGAGTGGGAGGATGAAACCCGGAAAAATCTAATCCGAGAAACCAGGAACAAATTATGAAAACAAGATTAACATTATGTGTGCATTAATTATTTATTTTTGATGTTGTTCGTTATGGAACTTCAGAGTTGAGAAAATCCTTAGATGATCGTTCTTATCAATGTTGAGGAAGGGGGGAGAGTGGGAAGTGACTCAGAGGATTAATTCCGGTGAAAATTTATTTTTGATCATTTTTGATTTCTTTTTGATTAATTTCTTATATTGTGTACTATTCAACAAAACTGTTAAATTTTTAAATTTCGTATTTTCCTACTTTTCGACATTTTGTATAAATTAAGTTTTTCACAACAATTTATTTGATTTAATATAAAAAATATACCTTAGAAATAAAAAAATTTGGTTATATTTATTTATAAATGATTTTTAATTTGTTATTTCTCTAATTTCGTAGCATGTCCATGATTTTTGTAATCACTACTCACTCGGTTTCGAGAAAAAATATGAACAAGGTCGTTCATTTGGAAAAAAAATTATGTAGTTTGTTTTCCTAATTCCGAAAAACACATTTTCAATATGGAAGAAGCTTTTTCGAACAATAGGCGTTCTAATTCCTCATGAGAATTCTAACAAACCAAAGAACATTTTAAAATGTTGATCTTCGGATCTGGATGATTAAAGAAAACTGATGCACATTGTGTAATGTATCAGGGCATTAAAACACCTCCCATATCTCAGATATGGTAAAGAAGGTTTGATATATTTTCGTTAATATCTCGATATATGAGAAACAAAATATTGATGTATTGTATCAATGTCTCACATATGAGAAATAGTGTGTCTGAAGTATGACTATCGCTTTAATGTATCCTTTTGTGGATATATCTGAGAACAATTTCCAAACACCAGCTCCATAAACCGAAAACACAATTCTCTATCCGAGAAATAATTTTGTTAATGTTCGAATGGTAAAGTATAAATTAGGCGAAGCCAATCTTCGTAATTGTCACGGAATCAGGAAATCACTCATCTTCTTCAAGAATCGAAAAGTAAAATTCCGTCAAGTTCGAGAGTACAATTTTAGTCACTCTCTATGTAGATAAAAACCAGAACTTTAAATAAAAGCTTTACTCTAACAATATCGAACTAAATTAAAATTAGCCCTTCCTATTAACTAGTATACTATTTTTTTATTTCCCAGAAATTGAAATCTCCGAACTTTTCGTCGATTATTAAACATCATAATAAGAATGAATTTTTGGAAAGAAAAAACTCCGAAATCTTCTTCAAATAATGTGGTAATTAATTTTTCTTTGATTATTTGATTTAATTACTCAAGTTCAAAGTGAGAAAAAAAAGCTACTAAAAAATTCATCAATCTCAGTTCTCATCGGCTTTTTTTATGTTGCTGCTCAAAAGGACCTTCATGGAAAAAAATTAATCACGAAAACTGTCACTATTGTTACTATCATCATTATTGCCACTGTATGAATGTTTTACTTTTCGCGGTGTTTCTTGATTTCGTTTCAGAGGGTGTATAGGGACAGCTGTCGTTCGGCACCGCGCACCCAATTTGGAAATTTCGGGAATTTGGATATTCGGATATGTGGAAATTCGAATAACAAGCCCGGACTCTTGCGGCAATTCTGACCCGATGACAGTGAGCTAGCTGCTGTTTCGGCCATAAATGGCTTTCTTCGGACCCATTATTTGTCCTCAATGCTTTTCGTAATTTCTGTTATCGAAAGACTGTAATTCTGTTCGCACCACCGAGAATGGTTTTCCTGTCATTCAAAATTCCCAGAATTTTTCTTTCCGAATTTTTCATTAAAAATAAATTATTACGAAGTACATAGAAGTAATAAGAACTCAGAGTTGTTCATTTTGGGTGAAATCTATTCCTGTCCGTTTGACTCCAAAAGAGGAAACGAAAAGTCCAGTTACGGATGGTCATTGCCGCTTGCTGACATTCTGCCCGCTCTTCCTCTCATTCCAAATTTTGCTCTTTCTCCAGTTCCCCCTGGTTCGAACAGCCCTCTTTTTCGTGCGTAACAACCCGCGCGAGAGGTCGCAAAAAGTGTTCATCCGACCATCCTCAGAGAATCCCTGGTTCAGCCAGGGCAAACCTTTTTGGCGTTCGACATATTTCTGCCGTGATTTCGTTGACCATAGTCTGCATGTATTTATTCCATATCTCTATTGTGTCTTATCTTAATTTTCCGTTTCATTCTTTTTCTAATCCCTCAAACAATGGATTTTTTCGATGAAAAGTCGGAAAAATCCTTTTTTATTTTCAAATTTAAATAATGGCTCATGGTGAAAAATAAATTTATTATTTTCGCGGCAAAATTGTTTTTTTGAAATCGTTTTTAAAATTTGGAATAAAAGAAATTGTCGAAAAAAATGTTGATCTTGTTACAGTTTTTTATTTCTTCTTCGATCGCGGACTCGGTGGATTTTTAAAGGGCCGATAACTATTTCTATCGTTGGAAACCAAAATATATTTCCTGTTAGAACCATTGCTTAAAATCTTAGTCATACTACGATTGATATTCGATTGCGAAGATGTTATTCTTAAAGAATGAATATATTTCGTTTCAAGATCGTTGTTTAAAATCCCAGTCCTACCAATACCAATAATTGATGGTGAAATCAACAACTGTTTTATAGATTAACAACTACGTTTACAGTTCAAGAACATTTTCATGTCAAGATCACCTCTTAAAATTCCAGTCCTACCGCGAATGATGTTTGATCGCGAGCTAGTGATTGTTTTATAGATTAACAGCCGAGTTTACAGTTCAAGAACATCGTTCTTGCTAGGAGCACTTCCTAAAATTCCAATCCTACCACGGGTGATGTTCGATTCACTGTTTAACCATGAACTCCGTTAAATGTTCCTTTAAACGGTCTTTTCCGTTTCCCATCGATTATGGTCCTAATAGTCAAAAAGCGGCTACAACATTCCCTTTAGTAGCCTCGTCCACTCCTTTTTTCTGAAAGCTCCGTACTTTTTATTCTTTCCGTGCTCAGCTTGTTGCTCCACCCTGTCCAGTAGTCTTTTGCTTACTAACAGACCCATTCCCGACATTTTTCTTATTGAGAAGTTTGATTATTGCGCTTCTGGTCCGACCTTTACTTAGATGAGTTCTCACATAAAATATCTCCCTCGGCAGAAATCGATGGACATTGGCTTTTAATGACTTTTTTATTGTCGAATTTAGTATTTCATCAAATTAAGTCTATTTCGTCGAGATCGGAAATCCGAGACTTCCCCATTGAGTACTGGAGTTTTTTTCTATGAAGAGAATTCTATGGAATTTTTTTGGCTTTTCTGAAATCGATTTAAAGTTTTTTGGTATTTAAGAAAGATTTTTTAAGAGATTCTGAAAATCTTGGAATTTTGGGATTTCTCGGCAGCATTTGGAACATTCCAGGATCCAGTGGGAATTCCTGGGAGAACATCGAAAATTAGACTCCTAAACTTGAAGATTTTTTTAATTCCAAAATCCTAGACTTTCCAAGTTCCAGAAATTCGTGTCGAGGAAATTTCGTAACAGGATTATTCGGTTTCGTAATGATTTAATTTCAGTTGTCAATAAACCTGGAGAACCTCAGTTTTTCTTCTTTTTAATCCGGCGATCGTCCATCTGGGACGTCGACTTTCATGAATACGGGATTCATTCAAATATTAACTCTCTAAAATGAAGCCTCCTAATTTACCTGCTGCCAGATTACTGGTTTTATTATTATTTGCCATATTTCCAGAAAGTGAGTTTTTCAAAAGAAAAATTATTTTTGATAGACTTTTTTTGAAAAAGTTAATCACCGAGATTTTCTGATATTCGAAGTCGAAAGGCACTTGGTTTCTTTTTCGCTCTGATCGTGTGAAAAACAAACAGATCCAAAAAGTTATTTGTTTTTGGTTGAGAAGATTTGCTCGAGATTTTTGGTTTTTGAATAACCTAACAAGATACTTTTTATTTTTCGCTTTTCATTCTTAATTTTTTCTCTACTATTCATTCTTTAACGTTTTTAGTTTTTACTTTTTGCTTTTCAGCTTTTAATTTTCCTTAGTTAGTAGTCTTGTCAGTAACGAGGTCGAAAATCCAGAAGAGATTCTCGCCAAATTAGGCTCCCGTCGTTCTCGGGCGGTTGCCGTCGGCAGTCCGAATAGTTCGTAACTTATTTCTTGACATCTTTTTGCCAGAAATAAATTTTCCTCCGTTATACTGAACAAAGAAGGATACCACTATTGAATAGAATTTGAGTTGTCCGAAAATAATGAAATCTTGAGCACAATCTTAAATGCCCGAAACTATTGAGAGAGCAATTTCGAGATTCAATAAAAACTTAATTTGGTTTTATTTCCAGCTAAGCAAGGTGATGCTCCGGAGATCCTAGAACACCCTCTGGACTCCATAGTGTTACGTGATGATCCTGTGACAATGAAATGCAGGGCCAGTGGAAGCGGGGTCATTTACACTTGGTTCAAAAACGGAAGTGTGTTGACGAACGACAAAAACAGCTTAGTTCTCAAAGACGGGAGCTTGTTTTTGATTCACGCAGCCGGTGGTCAGTTTCGGTTCTAAATATTTTTAAATTCCCAGACTCAGTGAAATTTCCAGAAAATTCGGAAATTAAGAATTCTGAGAACTAATTTCGAAGTAATTTTGCAAAAAAATTGAATTTTTAAAAGAATGCAATAAAAATAATAAATTAAGAAATAACACCAAAATTCTAATCGGACTCGCTTTTTTCTCTAGGGATAAATTTGGAAAAATTCATGCTTTGCCGAAATTTAATTTTTAAAATTTTTTCAAAATCGGACTTTCTAAAAATTTAATCCTTTTATTTTTTGAATATCTTTAAATTCAATATTTCCAAATTTAATTTTTGAATTTTTAAACTTTTCGAGTTTTTGAGAGATCTTCATAAACTTATCTTTTATTTTTGTAACTTTAAGTCAATTAAGAAAGAGCACATAAAATTCCTGATGAAATCTAAAGTCTCCCATGTTGTTCTGGATCCGAGGACAATTTGCATATTAGATAGACTTTAAAGCATTCACTTTTCGTAAAAAGAACTCATCCGGAAAAGAGAAAGATCAATTTCAAATTCGGGAATATTTATTTTCGAAATAAGAGCAATAAATTTTGACAAATTATAAAACAAATTTTCCAGATGTTACAGGAAAGGATGCCGACAACGGAAACTATTACTGTAACGCCTCAAACGAACACGGATATGCAATTTCGAACACGGCCACCGTCAGAATCGCGATGTTGAAGAAGGAGTTCCGGGCGAATCCCCAAGCCACTCAGGCTGTCGTGGGGACCCGGGTGACTCTGAGTTGCCTGCCTCCTAGAGGACTTCCAGAGCCGGTGGTTTCATGGCAAAAGGGGAATAATACCGTCAGTATCCAAGAGGATGGGAGATTATCCATCCATCCAGCAGGAGATTTGGTGATCGAAAACGTCCAGAGATCAGATTCTGGGGCTTATAAATGTGTGGCCACAAATATGGTCGGGACGATGATCTCGAACCCGGCAAACCTGATTGTTCAGGAGCGTCCTGTTTTTACGGTAATTTGTAAATGAATTTTTGTGAGCAACAAGTTAATTTAGAAAAAACCGGAAAACCAAACTGTCCAGGAAGGAGCCTCGGTCCAGTTTCACTGCGAAGCATCGGGAGAGCCCTTGCCGAAGATTTCCTGGAGGAAACAGAAAGGCCAGATGCCGGTAGGAAGGGCCGAGTTGAAGCCCGGAAGTGAAGATCCCCGGTATTCGAGCCAGACCCTCTCGATTAAGAAAATCCGTCCATCAGACGCTGGGATTTACATCTGTCAAGGAAAGTCCAGTGCCGGAAGCATCGACTCTGTCGTCCAGTTGACCGTCTTGATGTCTCCGGAACTCTCAAAAATTCCGCAAAATTTAAACGTAAATGCTGGACAAACAGCGGAATTTGAATGCGAAGCCGAAGGAGATCCGAAACCAGGGATCGTATGGACAAAGCAATCTGATCCGGTACTTTCGTTTATTGATGTTTTATTTACGAAATCATTTGATTTTAGACTTTTACTAAATATGCAGGATTTTCGGATCAAAATGAGAGAATTTTCGCAACTGAAAATGGTCATTTGATTTTGAAAAATGCCAGGCCGTCAGATAGTGGGACCTACACCTGTGCTGCCATCAACTCCATCACCTCTGTCTTCAGACAAGCTGTCCTCATCGTTACTGAGAGACGTAAGTATCTTAATCCTTATCGTAATTTGTGGAACAATCCAAGTTAGAAAAGCTCACTTTCATTCGGAGTTTCCATTGACTTTTTGTGTCAAATTTCCACAATAATCTAATCCAATTCGAAAACATTTTCTGTCACCGAATCACTGCTTTCTCAATGTTGGTTTATTATGCAAATCGCCGCGGCGTTTTCGTTATTTTGATGGATCGGTCAGCGGTTCCTTTAGTCCCAAAAGGTAGTGGATCTTGAAAACCGGAAAATTCTCAGCTCAGTCCATCTGTTGCTTTTCCATTCATTCATCGAAAAAACTGAATGAATTCGTTGACAATCTGTTCTGTAATTCGATTCCCGTCAAGAAACTCTTCAAAGTCCTCAAAAGGTCAACTGCCAGGTTAACGACCATCTTGTTTTTTATTGTTCCGCGAAAGGTTTTGGAATCCAGCGGGTTCTATGTATTTTCGGGAATTGCGTGAAAAATTTTGGAGTGTTTTAGGACCTAGTAGGAAATTATTAGATTTTTGTTCTTATGGAATTTCTGGAAGTTTTTAGGAATTTTATGGAAATTCTGGGATTACTCGAAAGTTCGAATTTCAAAATTTAAAGAATCTCATGGAAGTTCTAGAATCATCTAAAATTTCAAATTCTGGACTTTCCCACAATTTTCCAAAAATTTCCAAGGTATTTTTTTCAACGACTTTTTTTGAAAAATATGATACCAAATTCTTTGCTTAAACGTCAATCGAATTTTCCCTAGGTTAAATATCAATCGAATATATTTCCTCGGCAAATGTCATCGTCCAAAGAAATTGCCGCACCTTTTCATGAGAAATTTGAACAAGGAAAAAGGGGTTTCTTTTGTTGATCGTCTCTCAATCGCCTCTTTCGCGAAAGGGCTTTTTGTTCGGCATTTGCGATCGATGCTTGACTGTTTACAAGATGAATAAGACAAGATCTTATTCTGACCGTTACTTTAAAACCTTACTTTCTGAGTTCTTTGATCTCTAATATTTTCTGAGGTATTTATTTCGAAAACTGTTAAACAATCTTTTGAGTACTTTAATTCCTAATTTTTGAATTCATCTGCCGAATGAATTTAACCTTGGAAACTGATGACTTCTGTCAATGTCAATAGTTGATTTTAAATTTCTATTCCCTCATGGATTCATTGGCACTTGTCATTTTGCAAAAAAAAATACATAAGACTTTGAAAACGCCATCACCCATTCGAGTGAGGGGAATTCCAGTGGCGCGAAGCATATTTCTGGAATTTTTCTGGACTCGGAGTAATCTGGGGCTTCCACTCTAGTGCTCTCATGAGCTTGTTTGTCTTTGCTAATTTCGAGTCCGCGTAAACTCAATTCTTGTCCGAAATCAATTTCCTCTTGTTGTTTTTACAATGGTGTGATAAAATGGATCAAATCTCTTCCTCGAAATTCCAAGAGAACCGGAAAGTAAAAGCTACATTCAACATCGGCCGGATTTTCTAGATCTGATTCTCGGTTGACTTCGTTAATCCCGGGCTGTCCTTCTTTTGTAAAAAACTTTCGGCGATTGTTCTTAATGCATTTTGATTCAAAATTATTGACCTTTACTGAATTCATAAAATCGATCCCGGATTTAATCCAAAAATCGACCCCAACCTAATCCAAAAATCGAAAATCCAGGAAATGACCTCTCGACCGGTCAATCAGGGGATCGATCCGGATCAGTCTACTTGTCCTTTCGTCTTGTTTCGTTCAATCACTTGTTAGCATTTTGGCTCAAAGCAGATTGACAAGGCATAAGGTTTGTAAGAATTCCCGACCGGC
The DNA here is from genome assembly GCA_009761265.1 of Halicephalobus sp. NKZ332. Classification (NCBI taxonomy): domain Eukaryota; kingdom Metazoa; phylum Nematoda; class Chromadorea; order Rhabditida; family Panagrolaimidae; genus Halicephalobus; species Halicephalobus sp. NKZ332. The sequence goes on along the minus strand of VOSG01000022.1, from coordinate 105,759 downwards.
CCACCTGCTTCCAATAAGCTGCTTAGTATTGGCCATAACGGCCGGAGAAAAAATAATCTTTATGTCAATTGTATCTATTTTTTAAATTTTTTCACACTTGAGGAAATCCATTTTCTTCTTTTTTAGAATATCCCAAAAATTCAGTAAAAATCCTTTTGAATTGTTTTCTTCCGATGACTTTTAGAGGTTTTTAAATTGAAATCCAAAATCAGGAATTTCCAAACTTTTTCGAAAAAATTCTAATTTCTATTTCTAATTCATATCTCTTTGAATTCTAAAAATGTTTTCTACAGCAAATTCGTAAATATTTTTATTTTCGTGGTATATTTTTTCTTTTCCGAGTCCTCGTTAATTTGAATCTTGCCGATCTTGTCCGAAGAACTTGTGATTTATGCCTTCATTTGCTCTTCCCGATTGTACAAATGTTTCTTATCGCATTTTGCTAACTCTTTTCTCTCTGCAGTGACCGTTTTTATCGTTTAACCCCGATTACTGAAACTGTCGGCATTCATGGGAATCGATCGAGACTGACGGCTCTTTCTGGAGCTTTAAAAAATGGTTTTCAATATCTTCCTTAATTTGACAACGACTTTATCGTTGTCTTGTCTCAACAGTCCTCTAGGATGCACGAATGAAAGTGAGCTTTAACTTCTTTTAGAAAAATTACAAGTGTAAAAACAATACTTTTTAGCTGGAACGAATGTTTTTCCTCCACCGATAATCGAACATGGTCCTCAAAACCAAACCTTGATGCTGAACGATATGGCCATGTTGCCTTGTAGAGTGATTGGTCGGATCACTCCGGAAATTATCTGGCTTCATGACGGAAAACCAATAGATTTCAACGAGCCAAATACAAGATTCGAATTGTTATCCACAGGAGCTCTCAGGATAACTAGATTAAAGTAAATCTTTCGAAAGCATTTGTTTCAACTTTTAAAACTTTTTCAGAAAGTCAGACAGTGGAATTTACACTTGTAAAGCTCAGAACAACGATGGTCAAGTAACTTGGACAGCGGGATTATCCGTGGAAGATCACACAAATCCCACGGCTGTATTCCATCGAATGGATGACATTTCGAAATTCCCCTCGGCTCCTGGGAAACCTACAGTACTCAATATTTCTACGGACACGGTAGAACTAGAATGGTCTTCTCCAGAAAAAACCGGAATAAGTACCATCGTCGGGTACTTGGTTCAATATTGGTCTCCGGAAATCGGGGACACTTGGTACAACGTCCTGGAAGTCGTCTCCGGAACTCGACTCACAGTGAAGAATCTTAGACCTGGCTTTACTTACATTTTCTTGGTGAGAGCCGAGAACAGACAAGGGATCGGACCTCCGTCTGAACCTACAGAAGCTATTCTGATGTTGTCGGATTTCAAGTCAGGGGTCGAAAGCTCCTCTGACCAAGCCTGGAATCGACTAGCGGAAAAGCAACTGGTAAAACTGACGATGGTCCAAGCTCTGAATTCGTCGACTATAGAGCTCAAATGGGAATTGGAACATTTCGAACCTTTGATAGACGGGTACTACATCAAATGGAGAGGACCCCCCTTGGGGAATAGTAATCAGAACTGGATAAACGTCACGAATGGAAGACAAACAACCTACATCGTAGGAGATTTAAAACCGTTCACATATTATGAGTTCTTCCTCGTTCCATATCACAACAACGTTCCTGGAAAGCTCACGAATTCCATAGGAGCGACGACGATGGAAGCCCCTCCGTCTATGCCCCCGACCAACGTCAAGGTCCGGATGACGGCGATGAATACCCTCCATGTGATGTGGAAACCGCCTCCACAAGACGCCATCAACGGGGTCCTCAAAGGGTTCAGAGTAACAGTCAGCTCTAACCTTCCAGACCATCCGGTGAGGAACATCACGACGAACGAAAGAGCCAACAGCATCACGCTTTTCAACCTCGTTCGAGATGCTACTTATAGAATCAAGCTGGCTGCCGAGAACAGTGCCGGGATCGGGGAATACCACGTCAGCGACCCTATTGTCATCAACAACGCTACCCTCCAAAGACATCTGAAGATTGCTGCCGAAGAACTCGAGAGAATCAGAAACGGAAACAGCTTCTTGGAAAGGAACAAGCTGGTGATCGGAGGACTCGTGTGCTCCATGCTCGCTATAGTTGCTGTTTCAATATTCTTATTTTGTTTCGTTCAAAAATGCCGTCATAGAAACGAAAAAGGAGACGGTTCGGCAGTACTATACAATCAGAGTCAACAACCATTCAGCGATAATTATACCGCCTACCATGCTCCTCAAATGTTCCTGGATGCGAGGAGTTTCCCATCGCCTCATATATTTCCCAACAGACAAAATCCAGGGTTTCAATCGACTCTTCCTCACATGTCGAATCAGAACTACCATTTTTCACCGGTAGAAAGCACTTATTCCCAAATCGTCGATAATGGCAGTAATTACTATGGACATCAAGGCGATGACGGCCCTCTTTATTCCGTCGGGTATTGTGCGATGAATGAACCGGAAAATCAGCCTAAACTCCCGCCGATCCCCGCCTATCCTCCTCCTCCGTTGAATCATTACAGTTCCCAGAAACTCCACTCCGATGCCAGGAAAAGATTAGGGAGTTCTACGGATAGACATTTGAACGGTCATGGATCTTACAACGAGGGACATGAGATGATGGAGAGAAACGGGAATTTCTATTCGGCGAGAACAGGGATCAACACTTCTGGATCTCAGAAATCCGACAGTCCCCATACAGAGATATCCATCTTGAATCCTTACAACAGCAACGGAAGAAAGGCGAGGACTTTGAATAGATCCAGTCCTCCGAGAAATATTCTGGATTTTGTCCCCCCTCCTCCTCCAATAGACGACCGAGGATACAAGACAGCCGGATATGCTTATGATTGTCAGAGAAATGGACAAGTATACATGCAACCGAGTGAGATGCAAATCCGAAACGAATACATCCCAATCGACGACGAGGCTGAGTTCAGAAGTGCTCATATTAGAACAATCAGGAACAGATCTCGACAAGGTAATTTTGAAGACTATTTATGGATATGAAAGTAATTTTTAAAATTTATTTAGAAAACGGAAGACGATCCCAGAACACAGATGATGGCATCAGTCCGAGATCTTCATTGATCAATGCCCCAGATGAGGAAGAGGATTTCCGCGATCCTTACATGGCAGAAAGAAGGGTTATCGACGACTTTGGCTCGATGGAAGAACTCGCTCAACACACAGCCGTAAAACAAGATATCGATAGTGCTCAACATCGCAGAGGTCTTCCTCTTATGGGACGGAGAGCGGTCCAAAGCAACAACAGCAGCCGTAAGTCCTTTTTCTTTTTTTGAACCAAAGAAAACAACCGAGTTTTTAGATGACATTAGTCTTCCTCGAAGATCCAGTGCTCTTGTACACAACATTGCGGATTGAACTGTTTGAAATTTACTTTTCATTTTTTGAGCCAGAAACTAGCCCGCCATTTGGCAAAAAAAATTTCGGGTTAAACTTTAAAAATTTTTTGTTAAAAGTTTTTTTGTTAAAATCGATCTCGATTTTTTCGATAAGCTTTAAAGCTTTCGAGAGTTCTTTATTCTGCCAGATATAAATTTCCAGATTGGATGTTGAATAAAAAATTATTCGAATTTATTTAAAACTTTAATCGGATTTGCCGTGGTTGTTTTTAACTTTATGAATTTAAAGTTTTTTGTATATTAACTTTCTAGAAAAATGGTAAGAAGATCTCCTAGATTTCGACAGAAAAATAATCCAGAAACGGATTCGGATGCAGCAGAAAATATTCATCAAGCTTCCGAAGTCCGGAATGCTCATAAAAACGCGAGATCGATGAGGTTATTTTTCGAAAAATCTCGTCCGATCCAAGCTGACGACGTCTTATGGTTTATCTGTTTTTTCGTCACAATGTTTTTCCTTAATGTTCCTTATAACATTATTTTCCATCCAAAAATCGATTGGTATTTTTGTAAGAAAGTTTAACTAATTAAAAATTGAATTTTAGGTTATATCTCTCTGCTTGCGGTTTCACGATTATTTTTATTCATGTTCTTGGCATATTGGTTAAATTCTATAATTTAAAGAAACAAAAAATTCGTCCAATTTTTGGAGGGATTTTGGCGATTCTCGGGTGTTTCCTCGCTTCTTGGTTGTAAGTTTATTTCTAAATTACTACTCATCCTAAACTTTTACAATAAGAATGTTTTCTGCTTTAAAATTATCCCTTGTGCTAAAATTTATATTTGTTTTAAAACAGCTTCTACAAACTTTTTTTCAAAATTAAAAGTAAACCAAAATATTTCAGCTTCGCTTTAGCTACTTGGGAAGTCTACAACATTTGGTCTCTCTTCATCTGCTTCGTCACGGTCATGACTTATATTGCTTTCATTTCTGTGATTTGAAAAGATAAAATTATTTTATTTCTTTAAGCAAATTTCAAAAGATTAAAGGAATCTGAGAAAGAAAAAAACCGAGAAAACGATGAAAGAAGACCACAGGGAGGTGGAGATCGGGGTGGCAGTATTGCATCTATCTTTGTCGTTACAGCAGCAGATATATCCATCTCTTCCGAAATCGGTATTTGTTTTGCAGTTGTTTTCGTCCCATCCATATTCCGGATTCCCAACTTCAACACAGTCTGTTTTATCACAACCAAGGGAAAATCCATTTTTGTTGACGTAATTCGGGTCCGAATAAACTGCTCTCACACAGTACCCGGTACTCGCTCCACAGAATCCGAGATTGATCTTTCGAAGTTTTCCTTGCTCGTAGAAATCATGGAAACTCACACATTCGAGAGAATAAACTGTTCCAATAATACAAAATAGGGAAATAAAAACTAATCTACAAATTTTATCAACCATAGCGGAAGGAAATTCCTTGATGCTCCTCGTGGGTGAGTGCCAGAGGAAAAATCCACAACTACGTCGCGTGTATTCTATCCCTAATGCATCCTTTCGTAGCCTTGAAGATCTATTTCGACTTTTCCTGAACAATGCATATGATATTTTTGCTTACGCACTTTCTTTTTTGTTTCGATTAAAAATTCTTTCGAACGAAAAAATGGAGTAATTATAGTATCGCAAAACTCAGAGATGAATATTTTGATGAAATTGTCTCAACACGAATTCAAAGAACTTTAGGAAGTTTTAAAATTTCAATTCCATAAATTTTTTTGAGAAATTCCACCGAATCCAGAGATGATCTAGTAGTACCATAAAATCCTGGAAAAGTTTGGAGATTTTAAAAGAATTTAGTGAGTTTTGGAAAAGCATAAAATCCTGGAAAATGTTTGAATTCCTGATTCTGGAGGGAAACAAAATCTTCCATTTAATTTCAAATTATTACAAGAGTTTCTAACGAATTCTGAAGGAATTTAGAATTTTAAATTGGATTCCAAATTAGTGTAGAATCTTCCAGCAAATTCTAGAAGAATTATGGATCCGCTACTGGGTTCTAGAAAGTTTCAAAACCTCTTACAGAACCCTACTGTAATAAAAAAGGATGCAAAAAATAAAATTTAAAAAATACAGGATGCTGAAGAAAATTGGATTTGGAAAATGGGATTAACGGGGATGACTTTTGACTTTTTGCAGTTTCACGCAATGAATATTTTGCTTTTAATTTTTTCTCGAAATCATTTTTTCAAAGATGACGGCTTTTTTCTTTTTTTTGGATTTCCTGGACTCCAAGAATTCCTCGGTTTCATCAAAGCATAAACAGTTTTCAAATTGTCCATAATTGGCTGTCTTACTACAATGTGAATAGCTTCATTTTCCAGAAATTAAAATTTCTAGAGTTCAATAGAATTTCGGAATAAACATCCGAAGCAACAAAGTCTGAATTTTTTGGAAAATTCTGATTTTCGCTTCGAGAATATTTCCTGAAATTTTTTCATTTTTTTGAAATTATAATTTTGCAAAGACATCGGAAGTTTTAGACATTTATGGAGTTTTCAGGAAGTTCGTTGAGAAACAGTTATGTAAAATTTCTCGTTTTTTTATGATAATGTAATTTCGAAATCAATGTCTGAACTTTCGAGCCCTAGACTTTCCATAGAGTTCCTCCGAAGACTATTTTGTAAACATGTTCTTCTCTTATTTTTATGATAATAAAATTTTAAAATCAAAGTCTGAACTCTTGAGTTTTAGAGATATTTGAAAATCCGTGTCGAGACAATTCGATAAAACTTATTTTTTGTCTTTGCAATAATATAATTTCGAAATCAAAATCTGAATCCTAGGACCCTAGAATTCGAAGGAAATTCGGTTCGAGACAATTTAGTGGAATTTCTATTTTATCATAATGCAATTTTGAAACCAATATATAAATCCCAAGTTTTTGAATTTGTAGGAAACTTTTCTCATGACAATTTTATAAGATTCCTATTTTATGATAATTCAATTTCGAAATCAATATATAAGTCTCAAGTTCTGAGACTTTCAGAAAATTCTTTTCAAATGTGTAGAAATTTTTTCTTATTTCTAATAATATGACAAATTAAAAATGACGTGGAAAATCCTAATCCAAAGTCAATTTCTTTTTAAGGGAAAATTTGCCGAAATTTATTTTCTATTTTTTAAACTAGGAATTCCAGAAAAAGTGGAAAATTGTTGAGCGAAGTTAAGAAACTAAAATTTTATGTATTAAAAGGTTCTAAAAAGAATTATTTCAAAATTTTTAAAAACATGATTAGGATGCCAGACTATTCCCCGAAAGTTTATCCGTCGGAATTTTATTTTTGCAGTCCTCTTTGATGAGGCGCAAGACCTTTGGTTCCTTCCCCCAGATGAGAACCTCTTTCGGATTCGATTTCACCAACTGTTACCAATTTTCATCTGTCATATTATAGACCAAATTTTCTGAACTTTATTTTCGACAGTTCTCTTCCGAAATTCCCAATACATTCTAATCTACAAACTTATTTTCCAGAAAAATCAAAGTTGATATTAATGCTGAAAATTTCATAAGATGAATAAAAGAAAGATCTATCCGGTTATTTTTATTATTTGTTTACTTGCCAAAGGAGTCGAATCCAGATCCGATAAGGCCCTGAATATGAGGTTCCCCAGACTCCAGGTAAGCTTGCATAAAAATTTATAAAATAAAAAGTTTTCCAAATAAAATTTGTAAGTACGAATTAAACTTCATTTTTAGGCAGAGAACCTATGGCAACTTTTCGTGGACAGAAACGCAGCTCTCCAGTTCGATATTCAACAAAAATCTGGGACAGAATCTGTTCTTCTCTCGATCTACCGTCAGCTGCCGTTGCTGAAACTTTTGGAGATAAAAATCTCTTCAATCGAAAATAAAGTAAGTCTATATCATGTTTCTTTTGCTAATCTTGGTTCTGTTTTCTCATCCTCCTCATCTTCCAGATTAGCTTTACTCATCTAACTTCCGCTGGTTCTCAAAGAAGTTTCGTCTTCAACGCTCCTTTGGACGATGGAGAATGGCACAAAATAATCATCGTCATTAACGGAGACGAATTGCAAATAACAGAAAATTGCCATCAACTGATGAAAAAAACTGTTTACGATATGGATTTCCCGTAAGTGTCTCAGAAAGAGGAAATTTAAAACTTTTAAAAACAAATCGAAATTCAAAGTTCAAATTAAAATTTAATTTAATTAGAACTAAATTTTAATTTGATGTTGAAATATTTCAGAGCAGTTTCGAATATCAGAGCTCATATTGGGGAAGACATCCAAGGAGAATTCCAATTTGAGGGAAAGATGAGGGAATTCAGTGCGGATGCAGGAAACCCCATTCAGTTGAAGTGTCCGAATTTGGAGATCATGATGGACAACCCGGTCGAGACCATAGTTCAGACGACTCCTGTTCCGGTAGGGGGAGATTCTGAAAACTTCGAAGACTCGAAATCGAACTCCGATCTGGAGAGGAGAGAAAAAGATTCCGAAGATGGAGGGAAACTCAACGTTGCGAGATTGGATGAGAGACTGAACTACCTAGAGGATCAGTTCAAGCATTGGAAGTCCCTCGTCCAAGGTCTTGATGGCAGAGTCAAGAAAGTCGAACTTCATCAAAGGGGATGTCAGATGGCCGGAAGGATTATTTCCTTCGGCGAAAAACAACAGAATGTGCTGAATTGTACAGAATGTCAATGTTCGAGTACCGGAGAACTCCACTGTGGACCCGTGGGTTGTCCACATGTAAAGTGTGCTCATCCGATCCAGACTTTTGGCGAGTGCTGTCCGAAATGTGGAGAACAGGTACTTTCGATAATGTTTTTAAAATATTAAAAAGTGTTTTGTAAAACTTGATTTTAAATTTTGAGATTCTAATTTAAAAAACGATTAAACTAAAATAGTTTGTATTAGTTCATAGTAACTCATTGATTTAAATTTTCCAGTGCTTCTACAACGGAAATTACTATGAACATGGAGAGGAGATCTGGCCAAAGACCTGCGTTCGATGTTCCTGTGCTAATGGCAAGATGACTTGTCAATTCAGGTAAATTCCCTCCGACCGTTTTTCCTAATTGAAGATATTCCAGAAAACCTGAGAATTGTCCTCAATTGGACTGTCCGAGACAAGAAACTCCAGAAAATCAATGCTGTCCCGTCTGTACACATGTGGATTACTGTGGTGCAAAGCAGAGCCCTTGTGACCCCAACGCCAACTGCGAGAACGGTCCATATGGTCCCAAGTGCAAGTGTAAAACGGTTTGATAAAGTTTTAATGTTTGAATTCCAACTAGACTACTTCAGGGCTTTTTCGGCAATGGAACAATTTGCTACGACATCGACGAGTGCCTTTGGGACGACAATGCTCGTCAGCAGGTTTGTTAAATTATTTTTTATTTTCTTAATTGCATTGAAATTATTTTATTTTTTTAAATTTAGGCTTTTATTTTTTTCTTGAAACTTTGAGATTTTTTAATTAAAAATTTTCTACTTTTTTTATGACTAATACCTAAATAAAAATTTCAGCTCGGAGGATGTCAACTGGGAACCATGTGTATTAACCTCGCGGGGAGCTTCAAGTGCGATTGCCTGCCGGGATTTCAGCGTCTGGATGAGAGAAATTGTTTGGACATTATTCGTATTTAAGAAGTTTACGATTTTTACGATCTTTAATAAAATCGAAGTGATCGATTATACGCCGATTCGAATTCGTTTCTAGAATTTGAAGGATGTACTTTTTATGGAATTTAAATAATAAATTACAGAAAAATAAAATTCGAGACTTTTTTTATATTTTAAAATACGATTGATTTAATTTTTATTAAAATCCAAACGATAAACTTTTTTTTAAACTTAAAACTGACTTTCTTTAAGAATAGAAAGAATTGAAATAATAAATTCTAAACTCGGAAATTCTACTATCCTTAGTAAATTTTAAATTATATAAAATTCTGAAATTCGATGTATGCTTGTGAATTTCAAAAATTTTAAATTTCGGTAAAATTCGAATGATGAATTATTTAAAAACCCATACTCGAAATTTGCCCTTCATATTATCCAAATGAGATAGTTTTCTTCCGAACGAAAGTCTTCCAAGTTCGGAAGAAATTTAATAAAAAGAAAATCCTCCAAGATACGGGAGCCACTTTCGGGAATTACGTTGGAAAACTTTAGGAAAATTGGAAAAGTAAAGAAAGTTGAAAGAATTTTAGTGAATTTCAGGGAGTTTGAGGGGATTTTTGGAAGTTGGTATTCTAGTTTCCGAATTCTTTTGTCGGCCTTCTTCCTATTTTCCTCAATTGGGATAAAGTGCCATTTTTGGCAAGAATTTTAACCTGAGGCGATTTCTAAAAGGACTTAATTTTATTTTTCTATTTTTTAGTTATTTAGGAAGTTAAAAAGATAATTTTAAAAACGAGATTTGGAATTTTAGTTCTTTGAATTGCAAAAACTTATGGAAATATTCCTTATTTTCTGTATACCATTAATTTTTGGAATTGTATAACTTGCAAAAATATTCCGTATTCTAACAGTTTGTTAGTTTTTCAAATTCTTCATCCTTGTAACCTCACTAATCTTTGGAATCATATAATTTTAGAAAACAGTCCTTATTCCAAGAATTATTACTAACCTATAAAAATGTATTGTATTTCGTGAACCTTGTTAATTTTCGGAATTACAATTTCAAAATATTCTGTATTCAGGGACTGTTAATTTTGGAAATTATGTCATTTTGAAAATATTTTTTATTTTGAGGACTTCCTTTATTTTCGAAATTATATAATTTATAGATTCCGTATTCTGGAGACCTTAGGCGGTCCTTGGTTAACAGCCTACCGCCCGGGGTGTCCGTTCCGTTTCCCTTTGTCCGCTTACGTTGACAATTGGGACATTAAATATTAAGCAGCAAGACTCCATTTGAGACAATTTAGAAATCCTTCAACTTCGTAAGGAAAATACTATGCATATCCAATATAAGTTGACGTCTCGCCCCCATCTGTTGTCAATAGGATCAGTAGAAATGTATGTGTCTAGCCTGTCTTTTAGCTTTAATTTTTATCAACTTTCTCGGAGATGTTTTAGTTCCATCATTAAAAATCCAAAAACAACTTTCCCGAGATGTTTTCAACACAGATTTTTAGAATCCCTGATTTCGGATGATTTTTAGTTTTTCTAGTAAATTCTAAGAAGGTTTTCATTATTTTAATTAATTGTTTCCAAAAAAACTCACATTTCCCGCCAGACTGATCAAATGTCATGATGTCGTGTCATTAAAAATCAGAAATTTCTGCTGCTGCAAAACTGTTTCCACACGAAGTTTCAGACCTCTTGTCTCAAGAACTACGGAAAGAAGATTTTGGGAGATTGTGGTTATTAACCGATATGACGCGTGGCAATAACCTATCGGCGGTACGTTCCTCCTCGCTATGTTTGCGCAGAAAGGCCACAACGTAGGGAAATATAAGTTTGTTCTCTCAATGCTAACGAGATACGGCCGACTGCTGGAGAACAAGCAAATTTGTTTCATGCTCCATATCATTGTTGATTATTTGGCTTCTCAAAATTCAAAGTGAAATTCGAACTTCTCCTAAAAGAGTGTTTTCGTTTGTTAAACAACATTAAAAAGTAATTCACTCCAAATTATCGGCTTTGACCAAATGATGAAGAGATCTATCTGCGTTTTTCCGATCAGCGACAGATATCTTTTCCTCTTTTTTTCGGAGATTTTTCTTTATACTTTTTTTCCTTCGTTTTTTCTTTGAATTTTCTTCTCACTCTCTTACTTTCCTCTCATATTTCTTCTCTTTCTCTCCTCCTACTATGTTTCATTCTTTATTTTTCTTTGAGTTCTTTTCCGTTTATCTTCCCATTATTTCCGATAATTTTTTCACTTTCATCGAATTTTTTTCTTATTTTCTCTGCTTCTTCTTTTGCGCTTTTTTCACCGTTTGTTCAGTGTTAAAAGTCAGTTGGCTGTCAGTCAATCGGTTTCCTCACATTATTCGATTCTTTTTCATTTGATCCATTCAAAGATTTAATTTCCAGAGAAACCGATAGTTTTTTTCGTATTTCTTATCGTTGATCAATACCTACTTCGTCCAAAATTTTTAGATATTGGTCATAGATCAAATCGATATTTTTATTTCCCTAAAATTTTGATATTATTTTATCAAGCTGAATAATCAAAAAAAAGGTTTTTTAAAATTAGATTCCCCGAAATAAATCATGTCCATTTTTTTAATTTTGAGATTTTTTTAATTTCGAATTTCCTATTTTCTCAAGATCATCACGGAAAAACTGTTCGTTGGCTCGTTTCGCGCTTGACTTGTTTTGACCGTTTATTCGGGAGCATCAAATTCAAAGTTGAAGTTTTTCCTAAATTTTCTTGATTTTTTGGGAAAAAAATTAGTTGTCGTCATTAGATTTTATTCGCAATTTCTTTTTGTCCTTCAAATTCGCTCATTTCCATCAGATTTCACAATCAATAAGATAATTTAGACGTGATTTCATAAACAAGTTTTTATCTCGCATTTTTGCATTTTCTTGTTCTTTCAAAACAAAAATTCATTATTTAATAACATCACTTTGGATTTCTGTCTTCTAATTTTATTCGGACTCTATTTCGAGCAGTTTTTGATTCAGATAATTACACAGCGCCTCCGTACTTCTGGATTTTTCGATTTCGGATTTTTGGACTGGAAGAACTTTGCGGATTTGAGCCATCGACTCTGTTGGGTCCAGCGGGCGGCAACCAGGACTTTATTACCCAAAATGAGAATACAACCAGGATCCGTTATTTTCCTGTTTTGTTCAAAAAACTTTAAATTACTCCAATTTCGTAAAAACTTCAGTATAATCTAGGATCTAGTGATTCTTCAGAGTTGATATTTAAAACCCGGTTCTGGAATTTCCTCAAATATTTCGAAAATATGTTCCGAGACAATTTTTTAAAATATTAATATTTAACTTTCACAACAGTCATTTTTAAAAACTTTTAAAATTCTTTTTATTATTTTTTACATTAATACTTAATTTTTATGACGATATTATCCTAGAATACATTTTTTAGATCAAGAATTTCGAATTTCTAAAAATTTAAATTCAAACAAATGCATAAACACTTTTTTCGATTTTTGTGATTTTCAACTATTCGGATTTTGTCTAGATCTCGGATTTGAGTATTGAATTTCAGGACATTATATTAACCGCCGATCGCTGAAATGTGTAAAATCATAAGTTCGTGCGGCGTGCAAACATAATCCACAAATGACATGTGGAAACGGAAACACTTGTCTCAAATCACTTACCAGTCAATCAATCCAGCGAGAAGGCAATTCCAGGAGGCCAGACAAATTGTGTACATTTCGGTATTCTTTCTGTGTAGTGCTCTTTTTCAAAAAGGAAAGTCGCTTAGGTATTTCCTGAATATGCGATTTATAAATTAATGTAGATTTCTGTTGATCTTTTTTCGTTTTCAAAAATGAGTAGTTTCGGGAATTTTGAAAATCATTTTTGGATTTACGCGTTTTCAAATTTTCCATTTCATTGTTCATTTGAGAGCCAGATTTGTCTCATTTTTGACAGATCTGACCATATTCCCCTATGACCTTTCTGTTTCGGAATTTAACTGTCCTTAATTGACGTTTTTTGATTTTCTTGATTTTTTCTTCGTAATCGTGTTTATTTTGTTTATCCTTTTTATTTTGCTACTTTCTTCGTTTTTAGGAATTATACGTGTTTGAGGCACAGAGTGGACAAGATCAGGACTCTCTGATCAATTGGGGATCCGGAGTTTCGTCATCGCTGCTCCAAAGCAAGATGCGTCCAAGCTGTAAATGTCAATCAGTACCAGTAAATTTGCCATGAATACGCTTCGGTTCTACACTAGACGTATTTTCCTGATTGTATGTGCATTTTTCTTCGGATTCTTGATATTAATCGCCTCGAAGTCATCATCTCTCGAAAGTGAATCAGCACGTTGTTTGTTTTCTTCCTTTTTTCTTGTGTTTTTATATAGATTTTCAGTACACAAGTATCAAAAGTATCCTAGACCGTTTCCGCGAATAGTGAGGCCGGGGGAACAACTACCTTTCCAGCCTCAGCCCGGACCTAATTTGAATTCCCCGAAATTGGACTACAAACAGCTCGGTTGGTTCTGTTTTCATTACAGATTGGTTCTCTAAGTATTTATTTTTCTAGGGATCGAGAGAATTGCGGATCCCGAAGTCATTGATCGCTTGGAATTTCACATTCGTGGATTAGATCTGATAGTAGAATCGCGAAAAGAATGTCTGACGAACGAGACACTGGAACAGCATTGGAAGAAGACCGAAGGGTTAGTTGATTCCTCTCAGTTTCTTTATTGTTGTTTACTTTAGCAAAGATGTCCCAAAACGAGATTCGTGGGAAAAATTTTATTCGGAAATTGGGACATGTGATGTTTATCGAGATGAAGAAGTCATTGATCACCTTCTGAAAGACATGTCGACGATGAAAATCAAAAACGTCCACATCATGGATGGTGGAACTCAAGTCAAATTAGTGTTCACCTTCGAAAATGATAAACAAGCTGTTTTCAAGCCGATGAGATTCGGCAGAGATTACGAAACAGACCCTAATCATTTTTACTTCGGTGACTTTGAGCGTCATAACGCCGAAATCGCTACATTCCATTTGGACAAGTAGGTTTTAGAAGATTTATTTTTAATCCCAGATCCTTTTTCAGAGTGCTGGGTTTCCGACGAGCGGTGCCTACGGTTGGACGGGTAGTTAATATAACTAGTGAACTTAGGGACAACGCAGAAAGAAAACTGAAGAAGACGTTTTTCGTTTCACCTGCCAAGAATCAATGTTTTGTTAGCAAATGTGATTATTACTGCGATACAACTCATGCTATTTGCGGGTCTCCTGATTTAAAAGAAGGTTCTGTCCAAGTGTTTCTTCCTGATGAGTCCAGTGTGCCAAGGAAGCACAATAAATCTCCGTATAGAAGGACTTATTCGAAAAAAACTCAACTTGCTGAATGGCAGACCGATATGAGGTTTTGTACTTGGAAGGTGAAAAACTCAAAACAATATGGCCATGGGAGGAAGCTTCTGGACTTAGTGGATTTGCATATCATGGATTACCTTATCGGAAATCAGGATCGACATCATTATGAAAGTTTTTCCGTCTTTAATAATATTCCTTCGTATGCAATTCACTTGGATAACGGGCGTTCCTTTGGAAAGACGGAGTTCGATGACGACGACATCCTTCTACCTCTGAGACAATGTTGTGTTATGAGACCTTCGACGTTTTTGACGTTACTTAAATTTTACAAAGGAAGAAAGGGCTTGACTGAGCATCTTCATGAGTAATTTTGGATTTTTTGTTTTAAAAATAATAGTTTTTTTAAGATCGCTCTCGAAAGATCCTGTTGCTCCAGTTCTCGCTTACAAACATTATGTGTCTTTGGAAAGAAGACTTCACAATGTGATGAAATATATCCTTGAATGTCTGGATTCCCATAAGGCGAAGGAGGTGTTTCTCACTGTGTACGATAACCCCTCGGTTCCGATACCAGAACCAGGAGCGTCTGATGATGATGATGAGGAAAAGAAAGAAGACCAACAACAGCAACCGCAACAACAACCTCAAGAAAACCCTGTATGAAAAATGTGCCTTTCTTTTTTAACGATGATTACGCGTCTTTTTTCCTCGACAGCTTTCTTCGTTTTTTTAGTCATCGATAACTTACGGATCGACTGGACAAAGTCCGGGATGAGAATGCCGGTGCATTCGTTATTAAATTGTTTTTGTTGGATTTTAAAGATTCTAAAGAGTTTATAAAGCAATGAATAATTAATGTTTATTACAAGTGAAATTTTTGCGGTTCGTATTAATACAGTCAAAGCATTTGGGATTTGTATTAATACACTCAAAGCATTTGGGGTTGTTTTGCATAACCGTATTGATATTCGAGGAATTTTTTGTGTTCGTCTTCGGCAGCTTCCGGACCTCCCATGATTGTGGGGTTTCCGCTGTACAGTCCACTTTCATGTTCTTTTCGTTTAACTGGATACTTGCCGCTTCTTCGTCGAGCACAGATCCACATGACGCATATTAATAGAAGCATGAGAGCAACGGCACAGAGAACAGCGATAAACCAGGCTGCATTTTGGAGGTTTTCTGAAATAATAAACATTAACATGAAATTAATGTTAGACGACATTGATATAAAATAAAGTCGATATCAGATTAGGTTAATATGAAGTATTACGAACCGTGATTGATATGAGAAGCTGGATTCCGGCCCTCAGTGAAGACGACAATTGGCAGGGCTTCTGAAAGACGCTTTCCTTCCTTGGCAACTCCGACGATGACGTAATTCGTGTTTTCTTCCAAGTTGTCGAGGACGATATTCGTGTTCGGAAGATCAATTTCTTCCGTTTGATGCCAGTCATTCGAACTTTCTTTTGTGTAGTTGATGTAAAAGGACGCTCCGGGCATTCTCCAGAAACTTCCATTGGCCGGAAGCCAGTCGATCTTAATGCTTTTCGGATTCGCCTTTGTTTCGAATGAAGGAACATCCGGGGCTGGAATCATTGATTATATCAACTTATATTCCCATTGAGTAATTTCTCGATATATGGAAAATAAACATGAAGAAAAATAGTTTTAAAAATATGAAAGAAATTACCTCTCAAGGGCCACGTGCGGATGTTCTTCGTCACCCTGGGTCCCTCGCCTCCATTGGTCTCTGCCCAGACAGAGACTTTGTAAGGGGAGTCGGAGACTAGGGTCTCGTGTAAATAGTACGTCTGTCGATGAAGAACATACGTTTCCTCGATAGATCCGCTGGTGGAGTTCTCGAAAGTCACGAAATATCCACGAATATGACCGTTGGGATGTCTCGGAGGTTCCCAGACAGCGACCACGGAGTTCGATCCGACAGCGTGGACTTGGAGGTTGTGGACTTTCCCGGGGACTCCCTCGGGGGTGCTGAAGGAAACGACTTCGCTCGGCTCCGATTCATATCCCGCATTGACGACGTGAACCTGAGCGCTGTAGTTCTTCATCGCTTGGAGATTGAAGATACTCGCATCGGTGAATCCCGCCGGAACTCGGATATAATCCTTGAAAGGAGGTCTCTCGTTCTCCCAGAAAACCAATTTATATCCTTTGAAATATCCCCGGATCGTCGACGGATCTACTGCTCCCCAGGAGAATTCGACGGCGGAAAAGTTGTAGAACTTCTTGAGTTTAAAATTTTTCGGAGCTTCGAGAGGAACTGAAAAAATTCATTAATTACATTGTAATCGTAAACTCGAAACCATCTTCTCCAGAAAATCCAATAATGATGTCAGGTTCGACAGCGCTTCTTCCTTCCGAATTGACAGCTCTGACTTGGACTGAGTATTCTTCGAATGTGGGTTGTTCACGGATTACTGTTTGATTCTGGAAAATTTGATACATAATTATTTAAATTTATTTAAATATAACTCCATAGTTTGTTAAAGTTTCCTAATAATTTATAGAAACTTTCAGATTCTTCAGGAATCTCATAAATCCCTAAACTTCAGTGAGAAATTCTACAATGAAAATCTGTGAAAAAATTCAGTTAAAATGTTGATCATTAGTTTTAACATGATACAATTTTTAGGAGGAATTTTGATCGTAAACTTAGACTTACCGCGAGGGGATCTTCGATGAGAAACTCCTTCCAATCTTCTCCGGGCTTGTTCAGCTTATAACGGATCGAGTACTTTAGCTCCGGACCATTCCAGTCGTATTTGTCCATCGGGGACCACCGAATCACCAGGTTATCTGGCTCCGTCCCCGTGACCACCACGTTACTGGGGTTCGAATAAGGGACGTTTTTCGGGGTGGAGCAATGGGACCATCCAGGAAGGACATTTTTCGGAAATCCCGGTTCACTCGAGCCGTAGGAATTAAAAGCGAGGATCCTGAATGTGTAGTTGACCCAGGGGGACAGAGTGATGACGGCTTGGTAGGTGTTAGGGGTGACGTCGACTTCTTCAACAACAACCTGCCACTGATCAGGTTTGAAATCCGTCTTCATCTCTATATTGAAATGGGTGATCTCAGATCCATGGGAGTCTGGTTTCTTCCAATTTAAAACTGCTCTTCTAGGAGAACATTCGACTTTCAAGACTTCCGGGGGGTCTGGGATATCTCGGACAACGAGCTCGACCCCGGAAACTTTGACATCCACGTCGGTAACTGCGGAACAATCGATCAATCCAGAGTTGTTTCCCCGAAGATTCTTCAAGGAAAGAATACTGACTCCGTCTTTCACTTCGACCTCGTCCGTGAGGTTCATCGGCTTCCCGTTCCTCGTCCATTGGTACTCTACACGAAGACGAGAGTCTGGGGTGGCTTCACAACGAAGTTCCAGACTTTTGTTTGCCTCGGTGGATACCCTCTTGGGTAAGGGAACTTGGACGAAGTAAGTCGGACCTGTAATTTTTCGTTTTCATATATAAAATCTTCAAGAATCCACTGGAAAATTTCAGAAAAAGTATTTGGTATTTAAAACAATAAAAATTCATATGGAAATAACTCCATAATAATATTGATTCCCTATTTTTACAGTAATACAAGGAATTACAAATCAAATTCGGCGCCAAAAATCCTAAAAAGAAAATTATTCAAAACCTTGAGATTTTACATTTGGTAAAACCCACATTTCGCCAAAATTTAATCTCTTCATTTTTTGAATTAATATATTTTAAAACCTATAAAATCTTTGAAATCAGTCTTGGTTCAAATCGTTTTTACTTTTTGAGGTCTATAAAATATTCTGGAAATTCTTGGTGAAGAAATTTCTTTGATTTTCATATTAAGCTTTAATGTGAACTTACTGAATACTTCGAGTTTGTTGTAAGCCCTGTTGATACCGTATTTGTTGCTGACATTACAGTAATAGTAGCCCTCATCTGCCGTGTTGACGTCATAGATACGAAGAGTGTGGTTTGAAAAGAGATGAATTTTGCCAGGAATGATATTTATTGTCTGATCATTGACATCTACCCAGCGGACAACAGGTTCCGGAGCAGCATCGACTTCGCAGCTGAGGTCGACAGTGGATTTCCGAACAACTTTCCAGACCCTCTTGTCTGGCATCTTGAACCTTGGAGCGTGAGCTTTGACATTGACGAAGGCGTTGGCGAAAATGGACCCCAAGGGATTTGAAGCGTTGCATTGATAAACTCCGGTATCCACATCGTGATCAAGATTGTCTATCCTGAGGATCCTGCCAGCATCGAGGACCATTCTTCTTCCGTTTTCTGCGAGCTCGTGGAGAGGCCTCCCGTTCATGTACCACTGAATAAGGGGGATCGGACTTCCTGAAGCTAGACAGCGGAGTTCAGCTGTGTTTTCCTCCGGGAGCTCTATGTCCTTCGGGGGTTCGAAGATCCAAAACGGAGACGCCGTCACACTCACTGTCATTCTATGATAAAGATTATCCGCTCGACATTCATAAGTCCCAGCATCTTCTGGATGAACATTTTCTATTATCAATGCTCTACCATAGTCCGAATCTACCGAAGATAAATCCTTCATCCTCGTTTTCGGCAACTCGCCATCAATTTTCGACCATTTAATAACAGGAACAGGTTTCCCTCCAAAGATACACATCAGTTTCAGTCTTTTCCCGGCTCTGACAGTGAGTGTTCCGGGAGACGTGTAAAGTTTATGTACAGAGATCCCCACTATTCCTGGAAGAAAATCTCGATTAATTAGCTAATTATTTAAATTTACTTTTTGTGGGCTTGACAACGATCCGAACGTGGTCTCCCGCCCGATACTCGCCCCTCATCACGGGGGAGGTAGCAGCACATTCGTAGATGAGGTTTGATCTTCCGTCGTGGAGAGAAGTAGTTGAAAAATGAAGCTTCCCGTCCGGATCAACGGCCACATGAGGTCTTCGGATTGTCTCGATGACAAACGATTGGTTTGTATCTCTGTAGAGCCAGAAGACCGTCGGCTTCGGGATTCCAAAGGGAGGTTCACAGTTGATGGAAAGAGAATCTCCTTCGTCAGCATGGATCACTCTGAGGGGCTTCGAGGGGAAATGACCGAGGACTCCCAGCTGGACGTGGACCCGGTTGGAGACAGCCGTGCCGAAAATGTTCGAAACGAAACATTGGTAGTATCCTGCGTCCGAAGCCGAGGGTTCTGTGAAGATAATCGTCCCACTCTCCGGGGCACTTTGCCAGATTATTTTCGAACCGTCGATTTCCAACTTTTTGTTGTTTCTACGCCATTCAAAACTAAAATTCACTTTTAAAAAAATCTTAAAAGATCCTTTACATTTCAGGATTCCCCGTGGCTTCGCATTTCAGGGTTAACTTCGCTTCGGCATATTCCTCTTTTTCACTAGGTTCGAACCAAACTTCGTCCGGAGGCTGAGCAACCAGCTTCGGAGGTCCCAAGCTCCTGACTACAGTAAAGAACAAAAATGAAACAACAAACAACGACTTCATCTTGAATCTGGTCGAGAAGTTCTTCAGAGGAGAGAAAGCACGAAGAAAACCATATTTCTTGTCCGGCTACCCCGACGGCTCTACTGTGGCAGTGAAGTCAAAGCTGAAACTGATTCTTAAAAATAATTCAAATGATATAAAAAATTACTACAATGACTATATGATATCACGAAAAATATAAATTTCAAAAATTCTCTTTTTAAATATCATGAAAAATAGTGGTCATTATATTTCGTAAAATACCATAGAAGATAAAAATAGAAAAAAATTACTTTTACCCTTTTCCATAAAATGTCAAATAAAATAAGTAGGAAAATCACAGTTTTATTCTCCAAAATTACAGTAATTATATTTTATAAGACATCTTGGAAAATATGAGCAAAATACTACTGTAATTTCACCTTCTAAAATGCCATGGGAAATAAAAGTACGAAAAATTATTCTAATTCTGTTTATAAAATATATTCAAGTAAAAATGGAGATTATCTTCATCGTTCCAAAGTAACCCAAAGATGCCGAATGAAAAGCTACTTTGGGTCTGTTTTGTAAAGTATCGCGAAAGATACAAATGGAAAAGGCTACTTTGAGAAATGAAATTGCGCAACCGGTCAGAGGAAACAACGCCGTGGGGAACGGGCCGGATTATGTCATTAGGATGGCCTTTCTTCATTTGACACTAAGTTCAGAAATTCGTCAAGATGGAATTTGATAATTAATTAACGGAGAAAATTAGAAGATAAATTATTTATCGTATTGTTGTCATTTGAATGAAATAAAAATAATATTTATTGTAAAAAAGAAATTTCCGAAATTCTGATTTTTCAACACTTTTGAGAAATAAAAAATAGGAATCTCTTGATTTTTGGGAATTTAAAAAATTGAACCTTTGAATTTTGAAATTTTGTTAAACAAGAAAATTGAAATTTCGAAATTTTTGCAAAAGAAACGTTCGAATTGTGGATTTTCGAAATTTTTGAAAAGGAGAAAATCGAAATTTCATTAAATTCTTGAATTAGCTCCGACAAAGAACTTCCGAACTCGAAAATTAAGAAAATTTCAAACACATTCGCGGAGTTCGAAAATATTGAGAAAAGGTTAAAATAAATTCATAAAATAATATATAAATATCGTTATAAAAATATTTTTATAATACCGTCAAAAAGTATAAAAATTCCGATTGGAGTTTATCGATGCAAAACAAAATTAATTTGAGCGCGACTAATCTCGGGATCCAGATCCGTCCTTGTCCGAAAAATTTCCATCGGGATTTGATTGCCGATCGAAGCATAGTACTTTTGAGAGATTTATGAGGCAAACAAATTGATTGAAGAAAATTTTATTTTTTGCTAGGAAAATTTTTTTCACAAATTTTATCTTTTTAAAAAAACAATTTTGAAAAAAAGTTGAAAAGTAATTATTTTTCTTCGAGTTGAAACAATTTAGGGAATTTTTAAATGGAGGAAGTTTCTGGAATAGATACCCACTCAGCAATTCCCCAACTTGTAAAAAATGTCCGCCAGGGCCAGAGTGCCGGAGACATCGGGACGGTTCCTTCCGGCTATCCGACTCCGACGGCCTCATCCAGAAGTTAAATCCAAAAAACTCCCAAACAAGCGGGAAAGTGTTGACAAGCAAGAATAATGTCCACTTGGGTCTTTCGGGAACGAGATTAGAAGAACTAATGGACAAAAATGGAGAAAAAGCCTGATTTTGTCAATTGTGGAAAGATTTTCTTGCTTCCGAAATTCTATCAAATTTTCTAAATCCTCGGAAAATTTCATTCAAGAACGGACAAAGGTCAAATGTGTTCCTAAAAACCAAAGGAAATAAAATTAGGAAAGTATGCTGAAAGAAATTAAAATGTTTCTTTTTCAATTTTTTGGATATTTATATCATTATAAAATTTAAAAGTATTTCCACAAAATTCCCTCAAAAAGAGTTGCCGAAATTGTTTTAAAAATTTAAAAAGTAAATTTTAATAAAAGTACAAACTCTAATTTGAAAACCGAGAAATTCAGGAATTAACTTTCGGTAGAAAATAAATTTTTAAGGAATTTAGCTTAAAGATTAAAAAACCAATTATTGGGAGACTTTTAATTGGAAAAATAAGAATTAAATTCTAATAGTGTGAATTTTAAAGCATTTGAATCTTCAGGACTATTTTACCATACTCTGTCCATTATGTTATCAAAGTCAGAGATAATGACAAATATATCTCGGCACGAATTTCCGTGATTTCCCAAAAATTTCAGATTATTTAGAAACTTTGTTTTTCAAAAATCCTAAACCTGGAAAATTCCTAACTTCTCATATTTCGAACTCAGGATCTTCTACCAAGTTTCGAAGAATCCCAATTGAAACTACTTGCATGATTTCAAGACTCTAGTATCGACAAGGAACAAAGTGAGTAATAAAAAGAATACTTTCTCTTGACTGAGAAAGCCGCTTTGAAGACTAAAGTCCAACCACAATTGCGCATCCGATGAGCTTGCCAAACGAGTCGCGAAACAAAAGGGTCTCGGACAGCGGTCAGCTTCCAGAAAATCCAGAAAATCATGCAAAATTGAGGGCTCAGTTCCGGTATTCCATTTTCAGAGAGCAAAAACACAATTAATTATGCAAATCCATCTTTTGCTTTCGCTTGTTGATCAATTTTCAATTTCAATTTTCAAAAATCGTAAATTGAAAGTACTTTGAAAATAATTTATTTAAATTTTTCTCTTTGATATGAAATGTGAGCCCGAAAAAAAGAAAGAATGTCAGTTTGATTGCAGGGATTTCTGGAAGCCCACGAGATTGTAGAGCCTCTGAAGGTCCGGTTCATCGATCGGCAAGAAAACACCATCAGCAGGTTTAAAAGAATCACAACTCGAATTCACTGGAAGCTTGTCACTCGATAAATCTTTGAAATAATCATCTTGTTGAAAAATATCTAGAATAGGGAATGGATGTCCTTCTGTAGAGAATATTAACTTTTCTTGATTTTTGTTTACAGGATGGTCTTCTTCGAAGAGCTGGAAAACTTTTAAGTAAAATCAAATAAATTTAAAAAGTTAAATTTAAAAATTTAGAATAGAAATCCCACCAAATAGAGATATTTGCAGGTTTCCGAGAGGAAAAACGACTCCATCCGGTCTTCCAGGGATTTGTCGTTAACACTGTGGATCGTCGCGAAGCCACAAATGGCTCTCGAGTGCTTGTTCAACGCGTCGATGATCTCCCTTCCGACATGTTGATAAAAAGGACTTTTCGTTGCTTGATACAACAGATATGTGGATTCCGCGAATTCTGGTCTCAAAGGGTAAAAAGAGACATCCGGAAGTTTCAGTTGCCAATTGAACCTTTCCGGGAGACTTTCATATTTCTGCCACAGGGCATAGTAAAATCCGTGTAAAACAACCGCGTTTCTCAGTTCCCCTGCTAGTACCTTGACTCCCGGGAAACTAGCCTGGAGGGAGTCCACCCAGGTATTCAGGATGGATCCATCCCTCATATCTACATTTGCATAAAAAGGTAGCTGCGAAATGTTCCCGTCAACATCGGTCTTCGTGTGTCGGAGATGTTTTTCGAGAGCTATGTTGGACAACTGGAACATACTGTATTCCTCGGTGGTCCCGAAGACAATATAGGATTTGAGCAAGTACTCGAAAAAGGAATCCACCCCGGCCCCTATCCCAGCGAGGATCCCTTTCCAGGTCCCCGTCTGGATATCAATGACATTCCCCAACAACCCTGTGTAGAGATTCCGTCTACTCCAAATCCCATAATTGACGGACCTCGCTAATCTCTCGAAGATATCATCCCCGAGAAGCCTGGACAGAATTCCAAATTCGAGTAACAACGATCCGGCTCCGGCAGTGCAGGTCTCGTTCAAGGTCCCTGGAAGGACGCCACTCACCAAGTTAACCCGAGGAAAAGGAATCGCTGAAATCTGAGTTTTTCGAAAATTAAGTAGGAAAAAACATACAAGTCTCAGATCCTTCGAAAGCAGCGAGCAATCGGAGAGCCAAGTCGTGTGTCATCGTCAGCAACTCTCCATCATAGTCCGTCATAGTCAGATTCCCCAGGTATGGATTCTGGTTCGTCAGCAACAGATGGGTCGAAAGCAGAGATCCAATGACCCTGATGGTTGCTTCGAAGACTTGGACAGTCACGTTGTTGTTGAATGTGACGTTTTTTATCACTAACCTCACTGCTTCGTGGAAAGCAGTCTTGTTTCCGAAGACGGCGAGGGAGGTCAGGGAATCCACCAACGTCAAGGAATAATCCCCGAGAACATCGTTGATATTGATGTTTTCCCTAAAACCGTCAAAATATCCACGAGTTGATATAAAAAATCTCACGGATGGTCGTAATCCGGACCTCTTCCGACGCAGTGGATAGGATCCAGCTCATCCAAAGGATAAGCGTGTTTCATATAATTCCTGAAGCCAAACCAGAACATTTCCTTCACCTGGTCCTTTGCAATCTCCCGTTCCTCATCGCTTATCCTGTTATATCTTTGCTGGAATTTAGTTTCATAAAAAGGATAAGGCACTTTGATTCTGTCCTGAGCTCCACCGACCAGTTTCCAAATAAATAATACAATGATCCATAATTTATACATTTCCTGAAGGAATTTTGGATAAATTTGATATATGGAATTTATAAAAAAACTTACTCTCTAACATCCTAATTTAAAAGCAAAGTCAGTTTTACGAAAAACGTCACCAAAGAAATTCTTTGCAATATTTTCGCTACGAGACAAAAGAAACAATTTTTCTCCTCAAAATATCGGAATAGTTGGTAAAAGAATGGAGAATAAGAACCAAGTTTGTTATCTTTTTACATGTAGTAGTCAAGGAAATTGGAAACAGTAATTAAACCACAACTGTCATATGTCAGATTTAAAATCCTTATTTTTTAATTTCGAAATTCCTTTTATTATTTTATTTTTAAAATGTAAAACCTTCGAATTTTTTCTAAATAGTTTATTTTTGAAAATATTTCTTTTTTTAAATAATTTCTATTTATATCTCGTTTGAATATAATTTTTAGGTAATCTTTTTTTCCTGATTCACAATATTGTTTCATCATTTGAAATGGTTCATAAAAAAAACTTATCATGCGTAACAAGACAGGAAAAATTAACATCAGAACAGCTTTGATAAATCCAGCGAGGACGGTTTATCCGGCAAGGGACCACGCAATCGAGTAAATTTTTTTCTGAAACCGGTCCTGACCAGTGGTCATTGCTTTGATTTTTTCGGTTTTTATCCTGGATTAATGAAAACCAATATAAAAAGCCACTGTAAATCGGAAATTCGAATTTTATTTTTCAAACATGAAGTTGATTATTTCTTTTGGAATATTTTTAGCTTTCGGAACCAGTGAGGCTCAACTTTGGAACTACAACAATTACAGAAGTTGTTCGTACTGTTCGTTTTTTGCTTTTTTTAGTTACTTTTAAAGAGCCAAAGAAAAATACTCTTCCAACTGCTTTCAAAAAACTTTAAAAGATAATTTTTTTTAGGTTATCCCTATGGAGGATATGGATACAGAAACTACGGACTCAACTACCCGAGTTCCTTGAACAGTTACCCCTACGGATACAGCTCTACCTTGGGGTACGGTAATCTTGGAGGGATGTGTCGCGACAGGTCCCCAAACTGCGCCTACCTCGTGGCCATGGGGGAGTGTGCTAGCAACCCCATCGCCACAAGGTCCATGTGTCCCATTTCCTGTGGAACAGGATGCCAGGGCCTCGGGACAGGCCTCGGTACGGGCCTCGGAACAGGTCTCGGAACAGGAATGGGGATGGGTCTTGGAGTGGGCACCATGGACGCCTTAGCTGACCCCAGTGCCTACACCAACCCGCTCCTCTACAATAGCTTATCTCCTTACACAGGAATCTATCGTAAGGAACCTGGAGACAAAATCATGCAAAGACCTATGGAAAAATCCTAGGATTTTTGTCGCAAAAATAATTTAATTGTTTCTGATAAAAATTTTTGTAAATATTCAATCATGTTTAATTTCATTTCCTGATATCGAATAAAAGTTACTTTTTATATAGAAAATAAATCATTTCATAAACAAAGATTGCACAACTGAAATGGATGAAAACCATTGCACAAGAAAGTCAATTTTAAATTTTAAATTAAAAACTCTAGGAAATTAAATTTAAAAAGTTTTTTTACGATGAGAATAAGAGATCCAGTGACATCTCGAGAAAAAATAAAATTCTCGAATTTTAGCCACAAAGACCGAGGAATTGGAGTGAGCTAAAAAAATTCCATCAATAAATACAAACAAAAAATAAATTACCGTTTCTTTCTCTTTCCTCCACAGAAAGATGGGAGTTGAGGAGGACAAGGACAGCAAGAAGGAGCCGGAAGAGGACAGGGAGGAGGGCATGGGGGAGCACAGGCAGGGGCCCCACAGGGAGATCCACAGGCAGGAGCCGGACAGGGAGACCCACAGGCTGGTTGAGGAGGAGGTGGAGGAGGAGCACAAGGGTTGTAGTTGACAGGAGCACAGAGACCTCCTTGTCTGGAGAGCCAGTTTCCTCCACAACATCCTGATTGAGGAGCAGGGTTGAAACTCGGGATTTGGGGGGCGACGGCGTAGGAATTCTGAGGTTGAGGGATTCCAAATTGGGGTTGAGGTTGAGCAAATCCGAATTGAGGTTGTGGTTGAGGTTGAGCATATCCGAACTGAGGTTGGGGTTGGGGTTGAGGGGCGACATTGTAGGTTCCACCGAAACCTGTCTGTCCTTGATTATAGGCACCTGGTTGGGGTCCTGGGAGAGGCTGGGGTCCAGAGCCGGTCTGAGCAGGAAGAGGTTCGAAGTCAGTTCTTGGACGTTGAGCGGCTTCATTGTTGATGTCTTCTTCGACAGTATCAGCACCTTCTTCAGTACCATCTCCTTCTCCGGTGTATCCGTCCGCACGATTTTGGTTTTCCACTTCTTCTTGTTCATCTCCTTCTTCGTTGGTGATTTCAGATGGAGCCACAGGCTGTTTTCCTCCGTAAGGTGTAGGGGCGTTTGTCTCTCCGTCGTAATCCTCATTCTTGTCCTGGTCTGGGAACGACGGGGGAGGAGGTGGAGGAGGAGGAGGAGGAGGAGGAGGAGGAGGACGGGGAGATGTGGAGTCAATGACTTCAACTTCATTTCTGATCTGAAAATTCAAATTATTCGTAAATTCTATAACCTAAAATATTACCTCATATTTAGCGTTGGAGCTGGGAACATTGCTCACTTGAGGCTTTTGAGGATTGTACGAATCCGAGGGAGATGGTGGGGCCAATTCCTCTCCAGCACTAGCTCCATAGTTGGAACCAGAAGATGAGGAAGATGATGAAGAAGTAGAAGAGGAGGAAGAAGTGGCAGAATTGCTGTTGCTGGAGCTTGAGGAAGTTTCGGAATAAGAACTATCGGATCCACTTGGGATACTTCCTGGAAGTGGGTGTAAGTTTCCTTGACCGGGAGTGACAGGACCACTGGCTAGAAAAAAGATTTTAAAAAATTAAAGTATAAAATTTAATATTGTTCTTATTTACCTGCTTCAACTTCATTTTCATAATCGGCTTCGTGAGAATTTTGGGAAGGCGCAACACGGATTTGCTCTCCAATACTTGCACCAACACTCGATCCTGCGTTGTACTCTGTGGCAGGAGCAGGGGTAGTGGGTGCGGGGGTCGGAGGAGGGAGGGTTGCTGCTGTAGCGGGTGTGGCTGAGGGAGCCGGGGGAGCCGGTGGAGGAGTAGGAGCTGGAACCGGGGAATAGCTGTCTGTTGCGCTTTCAGATACTTTTTCTACTTGACTACTCTCAGAAGTGCCCGTGGAAGAAGTGTAAGAATTAGTTTTTTCATTCGTGCTCGAAGAAGTCGAAGAGGAAGAAGATGAAGATGAGGAACTCGAAGAAGATGAAGCTGAAGTTTCTTTGGTAATAGAAGAAGATCCAGAAGAAGCACTCAGATCAGTGGATCCGGTAGAAGCAGATCCAGATTGAGTTCCAGAATACGAAGAGGAGGAGGAAGAAGAAGGTGAACCAGTTTCTGGAACAACCGAGGAAGTAGTTCCGATTTCAGTGATAGTGGAAGATGTTTGTGTTTCAGAAACTACTGAAGGAGTGACCCCAGTCCCAGTGGCAGTAGAAGAAGATGTCTGTGTTCCAGAAGCAGCTGAAGAGTTCTCTTCAGTTTCAGTGACAGTGGAAGAAGTCTCTTTTTCAGAAACAGCTGAAGATTTCTCTTCAGTCTTAGTGACAGTGGGAGAGGATGTTTCTTTTTCAGAAACAGCTGAAGATTCTTCTCCAGTCTGAGTGACAGTGGAAGGAGTCTGTGTTCCAGAAGAAGCTGAAGATTTCTCTTCAGTCTCAGTGATAGTAGAAGAAGTCTGTGTTCCAGAAGATGCTGAAGATTCTTCACCAGTCTTTATGCTAGTGTAAGAAGGTTTCTCTTCAGTCTCAGTGATAGTGGAAGAAGTCTGTGTCTCGGAAGCAACTGAAGATTTTTCTTCAGTCTCAGTGATAGTGGAAGAAGTCTGTGTTTCGGAGGCAACTGAAGATTTTTCTCCAGTTTCAGTGATAGTGGAAGAAGTCTGTGTTTCAGAAGCAACTGAAGATTTTTCCCCAGTTTCAGTGATAGTGGAAGAAATCTGTGTTTCAGAAGCTACTGAGATTTTTTCCTCAATAACGGTGGCTTCAGAAGTTTCTGAAGCGGAAGAAGAAGCACTCGAAAATGAAGAAGAAGCGGTAGAAGTGCTGGATGATGATGATGAAGTGGAAGAAGCTGAAGTGTCAGTGACTTTGGTTTCAGATCCCCCAGTTGAGTGGGTCTCGATAGTGCTGACTTCGCTACTCTCTTTGCTCTCAGAACTGTGACTTTCTGAACTAGATCCAGAAGGCCCCGTTCGAGCTTGAGAAGTAGCTACAGAAGTCGAAGGTAAGCTTGTGGAACTCGAGGAAGCGGAAGCAGAAGAGCTGGCAGATCCAGCTAAGAAAAAAGTTGATAGTGGAAGGAGAAAAGTAAAGAAAAATTAAAAACTTCATACCGGTTTCCTTTGCAGAAGCTGAGGTACGAGCTGCAGAATTAAATCCGAAGCCCGAAATGTCCGGATTTTGTCCGAGATTTCTGATGGTGAATTTGACTTTCGCCGAGGAACCTATCTTCGCTGAAGACTGGTCCGATGAAGCAGGTTTGGGAGTAGTAGTTTCTATTTTTTTCTCTTTTTTCTGAGCATTGTAGAGATCTTCCTCAAGAACTCCACTAAAAGCCGAAAAAAATAAAATGAATTATAAAAAAGTGGTCATAAAAGCTTGAAGGAAAAAACTCGCCCAATGTATCTCGGATCAGGATGAGGGATTTCTGGAGGAGGGAAATAGAAAACGTTCGAGCTTGGAAGTAATGGAGAGTAGCCTCCGGAGGCGTGAGGATTGTCGATGGAAATAGAACCTCCTATGGGAGCCGAGTGTCCTGGAGTAAAATCATATTGACCTAACGCCGATCCAAGGAATATTAAAAAGACGGCACACAGCCGCATCATTTGATCTGAAAAACACTACTTAGTGAAAAGAATAATTTTTTATTTAATTAAATCAAGCGGATAAAGTTAAAAGAAATGAATTGTAAACAAGATGAGCAACTCTCGGATTCTGAAAAACAGAAAAAACTGGTCGGACTTCTCCACCCAGTTATGAAATCAAGATCCATAAATATCCATAGGGATCCAAAGATGCATCAATACCCATGGAAAGTCAGAGATTCATCAGAACTTTCCATCGTACTTTTGACGAGTTTTCGTAATAATCCCCTAACGACAATTAGAAATTAAAAGACGAGAATTTGGAAGACGAGTAGTTTTTTGAACACGCCTTCAATATCTTCGTCTATCCGAGAAAAAGAGAATCATTGGATTTTGAACATGTTTGAAGAAGACTCCCAAAACAAGAAATCTCGAATGATCCAAACCGGATCTCGCCGGCAAGCCCATCATCTGACGGGAAGCTTCCACGCCAATGAAGATCTACTTGCCTACAAATTGTCAAGAAAATTAAAGCATATATTATTCATAACTTTTGCAAAAAAAAGTTACAAAGAAAGAAAAACTAATTTTTTAAAAACAGGTTTCATCTTTCGTAAAAAATCGAAATTTGAATTGAAATGAAAAAAGAAGATTGAAATTCGGATTTTTGAAAATCGAAAGTAAGACTTTTCCGGGCCATTGATTCCCTGGATTTTCGTGGCTCCTGGAAATCTTCCTTTGATGGCCGTTAATTGATTTTTTAGAAAAAATCCAGATTTCAAATAACCATGAAGACTTTCCCTTCTCGAACCGGATCTCGAGACTCTTGCAATTTGCGCTTCCTTCTTCACGCCAGAATGCCCCAGGCCGTCGACCGACCTTCCCATAAAAAAATCATGGTACCCTATAGAAGAATAATGGTACTCAATAAAAAAATCATGTTATTATGAAAACCCGAAATAAACATATTTGCGGAACTTTCTCCGGATGGATTTTCACCTTAGAAATGAATAACAATGACATTGCAAAATTAAACGAATTTCTACGAAATTACCCCGACATGAACTCTTAGGATTTTGGAAAATTCGAAAATCCTTGGTTGCAGACCTTGTTTTAAAAATCATATCACTGTAAAAATTCCTACAAAATCCTCTCTAACATGGATTTTTTGTTCTGGAAAAATTACGAAATTCTATTTTCTACTTATTATATCCTAAAAATCCTAAAAAACTTTTCAACGAATTTCTATATTCAACAATGTTTAATTTCGATAAATCAGGATTCTTTCTTCAAATGAAACATCTTTTGGATCTCTTCCAGAACAATTAACCAATTTCTGTTTGACATCAATGACATTTTTATTTGATCAATTTAAATGTAAATGACGAATCAAGGAAGTTTTTGATGAGAAATTTTCCCGATAAAGAAATTCTCCTCAAAAACGGATTTTCAAAAATGGATTTTGGCGCCATTTCATCGCTTTGACTCGGCGCGCCCTTTTTATTTTTCATATTTTGTCATTCCGGTCCGTGCGTCGAAGGAAATCATAAAAATCTCTCGAGAAATTCCCCATTCCTCTACTGTAACCATGGATAAACCCGTATCTACGAACGATCAACCTGTCAACTCCAACGAGAACGAGGAACGATGTCTGACCCCTCCTCCGGATATTCCGAAAGAAGTAATTTTTATTTTTCTCGTTTTTCCAGTTTTATATATGCATTTCAGAAGAAATACACTCCGGCGTTGATGAAAGTACGCAAGACCATGAAGGAGTTCCAGGTCCACTCACCTAGCGACTCGATCATGTCCCCCTGTACCGCCAAGCTGACCCGCAAACCCTCCAAGGCCCTGGCTGAGCAGCAGGACACAGTCCAACAACTCAGTTTCGACGATTAACCCCTCATATATAGATATCTTTTCAAATTACTCGTCCACCTTCTTTGTGATGTGTATTTTCAATTTCGTACTTTTTTATTATAAGATGAGAACATGAATACTGTCGAATCCTATTTATTCCTTATGTTGCTTCGGTTTTTCCACAGCGAAGAAGAAAGATCCCCCGAAGACAAGAATTGTACCGAACCAGTGGACTCCGGTGAAAACGTTGCCGAACCAGAAAATCGAAATCAGGAGTGACAAGAACTTCCTCAACGTCACTACCAGTGTCACCGACAGCGAATCCACCTTCGAATTCAATTGGTACACGAACAAAATGCAGACCCATTGACCAATACAAGCACCGAGAAGCATCACCCAGAGTTGTGGAATACCGGTGTTGATTCCGAGGACGGTGTAGGGACTGCTTTCGTTGAACATGATGGCGTTTTTGTATATATCTGCTCCCATGAAAGCGAAAATCGGTAAAGAAAGAGCGTGGGTATAGAACATGGATTCCTTAGGATGTTTTCCATAATCTTTGTAAAGTTTTTCTTGAATAATAGCCAGGTAAGAAACGAGGACCAGGGCGAGGATCAACAGGATTATCCCGATGACCCATTCTTTGTAGTGTTTTTCTGCTTCTTCGAGCGTCAACCCTTGTCCCTGGAATATATATTTGTTACTTAGTCTTTCAAATACACAAAAACTTACAGAAGAAGAACCAGAAGAAGCGAGAGTACAAATGATGATCCCGATCGTGATGACGAGGACACAGATGTACTTCTGTGTTGAGTAAGACTTTCCGACAATGACTTTGTTCATGATTAGATTCGTCAACAAAGAGCCCTAGAGATTCATTTTAGGAAGTAAATAACAACAAGGTACTTACTGATCTGAAGATTATATGGAGAGGAACAGGAACATGAAAGTTGAGGGCTTGGTTGTTGATCCAGTTCGAAAGGAAGAAGATCAACACGACCGGCAGATAAGCTTTGATCGGAATACTGTTCTTGACTGTCAGGAACCTACTCGTCACGATGAGACCCTCGAGAGTGATAAACAAGAAGGAGGCGAAAGTCAAGAGATTCATCGACGTCGGTTGCTGTTTCGCCAAGGACTCCACGCATGTCATCGATCCTATACATCCCGTAAGAGTTCCGAAAACTGAGAAAACAGCCGACATGGTTCCAGATAACTAGGAAGACTGCTGCAATTTGTTTGGTTTACATTTTATATAAATTGCGAGTGACCACAAACTACAAAAAACATAGCATCACAAAAACATGAAAACGAAGTAGAACGAACTAAGTCATGAACTAGAAGACGTTAATTGAAAAGAAAAAAATTTCAGTCAAAAAACACAAGATGATGAAGGAACTTTCGTTTGACAATTTAGACAGTCTGGATCGATTGTCTCGGTTGAAGGTCATCGTTGATCCACTAAGGAAAGGGAATTATTTGTCCGTGAGGAAATAATTGATATATTGAGAAATTAGAGTTCTCAATATACCGAGGAGAAATATCAATTCATGAATTGGAGTAATTGATATATGAGAAAATTAAATTTTTCGATATATCAAAGAGACTGAATTAGTTAGATATGAAATAAAGTTATTTTCTACAAATTAAGAAAAGTTACTGGTACATAAAGAAATTAAAATTATTGGTATATCAAGGAAATTAAAGTTACCAATATAAAAAATTATTTATTCATGAAGGAGGGAAAGTTATTGATATGTCAGAAAATTTGAATTATTGATATATTGAGAAGGTAGAATTATTGATATATGAAGGAAACCAATTTATTCGTGAAACAAGAGAAAACATCAATACATCAAGTGAGGAAGGTGGTGGTACTCGAAGAGAACTGGCGCCCACGAGACCCGTAGCGAGACGACCGAATACGTTCTTTCAAATTTAAGGAACCGTGAAAACCCGGATATCGAACATGACATCGATATTTCCAAAGGGAAACGTAATTGTCCAATGTCTATATACAACAAAGGAACGAGTTTCACAGTGCTAAAAGTTCAGATATTTCTGAGAAAAATGTACCATTAATTTTAGTCATAGTTGATCACGATCTTTGTGTCTGATGTGTTCCGGATCATCTTTTTTATCGATAAGAATATCAGAGGCAGTAGTATGAGATAAAAATAGTCCTGAGAGGAGCAAAGCGACGAGATTTTAAACTAAAGGTAAATATATGTAAAGCGATCGAAAACGGAATATGATCGAAATACAAAAGTATAAAAGTACAAAGGTCGGATTTCTGAAGATCAAGATTATCTGTATCCCGGGCCTCTGCTAGCCATGTTGAGTCTGTTAGTTTGGGAAACGAGATCCATATGAACGTCCTTGAGGTCTACATACTGTTTCATGGCAAACTGGAAGTGACAATGACCCTTGGAAGTAAGCTCCACTTTGTTACTCTTGACCGTAGCTACGCCTCGTAATCTCGGGTCGTTCTTGTTTAGATATTCTTGGAAGATAGTGGCAATATTAGCCGTCACTGGGATTACTAGTACGCCGTCCTTGGCTCTGAAAATGTTTAAAATTAAACAATATATTTAAAAAACGGAAGCTACCTCTTAATAGATATAGTAATCATCCCGAAGAGAGTGGAAACCAAGTGATACGTTCCATGATAACTCAATTCTTCAATCACGATGGAAGCCTCTGTTTGACTTCCGGAGTTAACGATGATGTTACTGTCGACACTCCAACTCAAAACTTCGGACTTCGTGTTTTCTGTCAAGGAGTTGAAGTGAACTTCGTGTTTGAATCCAGTCTTTAGCTCTGCGATTTCACAAGGGGTCTTCAAAGTCAACTCGGCTTCGGCTCCAAACATGAAACCCTGCTCCCTGACAACTCCACAGATGCTCTCGCTGGTCCGCTCGGTCTTCAACGAGTAGGATTGGGCTTGGGAAGTGCTATTTGTGAAAACAGATTTGAATACTGTATTCGGACGAATCCCTGTTTGTTGGACGTTGGAGTATGCGGGTTCCTCATGAGTCAGCACTAGTCTTTTTCTGTTCTATAAAATTAGTATTTTAAAAAACTTGTTTAATCGAAATCGAACAAAGATAACGAAACCCCACTGAGCCGATTTTCCATTGACCTTGAAGTTAAAATCGAAAAGTTTAAGGCAGAAATGAATAAACACTCAAAAAAGGTAGGATTTTCCTCGACACTTTCTCTTGACTTTTCTCTCGACTGTCCAAGTGCCATTCTTTCCTCTTTATGGAAAATTATGAAAGAACCAGCGCGAGTCGAAACAGTAATCCAGGACCAGTGACTCGGAGCCCCGATCCAGGGCCAGCGTGAGTCGAAAACAGTATTCAGGACCAGTCCGAGTCAAAACACTGATTCATAACAATTCGAGTCGAAAACAGTATTCAGGACTAGTCCGAGTTGAAAAACAACAATTTAGGCCAGTACGAATAAAAATATCGTTCCGAGACCAGCATGAGTCAGGCAATCCGTTGGAAATGACATTTTTATAATTATATTTTCTCTTATGAAGGTTTGAAGTAATTTTTTAGTTGTCTCGAGATGAATTTTCAGAACTTTCAGAATTTCGTAAAAACTCAAAGATTCTTATCGACAATAACAGCGAGAGTTCCGAAAAATCTGATTTCATAAACGACCTCGTTTACCTGACTTTTTTACTTCATGTTGTTCTTGAATAATTTGTAATAAATATTTTTCAAATCCCCAAATAGGGGAAAATGAAATTGTCATTTTCGACAGAAAATGCGGAAATCGATACTTTTTCAAGAAGCTTTTCGAAGCCATTGTCCAAGGTTTTAAAAATTGAAAAAGACATTTCGTAGGTTAGTCAGAAGAAAGCAGATGGGAAAATGGCAATATGTTGTGGAAAACCGGCTGGTAGTAAAGAAAGAGATAAGGACTTACGATTACGAAATCGACTTCTTCCTTCCTGAGTCCCTTGAACTGCTCCATACCCGAGCCCTTGAGGCTCCGCATGTCATCGAAGTACTTCCAAGCATAGTCTTCGAGTAGAGCATCGACGTCGACGTGTTTCTCGACTACGGCTCCAGAAGTCCCGCCAGAGGGGCCGTGATTCGACCCCCCTGCGGAGTAGGGGTTCCTCGAAGGGGAAGCCGTCTTGTACACTGTCCCAAGTTTCTGCAAACTCATTTTTACAATTGTATAGAAAATAAAACCTCGGAGACATCGGTTTTATAGTTGTTTTATTGACAAGACTCGCGTCACAGATTTCAACATTATCATGAGAACAATGGGAAAGACTGATCCAGAAGACGATGAGTAATATGCTTTCTAAAGAAAAATAACTTTTTGCCGACTTGTAAAAATAAACAGAACGAACAAAGGTAACGATTCAGCTCTATGTCTCTAGCTCTAGCCAGCTTTTTGACGGACTTATGAAAAGTCAAAAGCTGTTGCAGTCCCTTGTTATGCGCATTTTTATGCCACAAGCCGAGAATGTAAGCGTTAAGACAACGATAAGACGGATGTCCCCATCCTCTGAGGGCTCCGACGGACAGACCACGTCAAGGGTTTCCTTTGACACTCGCCGATGCAAAACTGGCAGCAGCTCCGCCCTCAGAAAGACCTTTCGATCTTCGAGGGTCTGTGAACGAGACTTCCTAAAGTGTCAAGAGTCAACGGGGAGCCGATCGGTTCAAGTTATGAGTCAGACCTGGAACTGACGTCAAATTGATGGGAAAATCGGAAATGAGTGCTTGATTACAGAGGACAAATGAGATGGAAGACGTTCTTTTGAAAGTAGTACTTTGGTCTCCGGAAATAGATATTCAAAATAGACATGACGAAACATTGCCATAGTGACGAGACAGAACTTTCTGACTCATTTACTTTGAGATATAGATACATTCGGAACGGATTCTCCGATTTCATCAAGGATAAGAGGAGTAGGAATTTGCGTCGCTCACCTCTCAGATCTCGTATCCATTGTTACAAGAGAATAGGGTTCAGTTATAACTGTTAGTTCGCTGAAGAGATTTATTTCACTCATCTTCAGGTCCGATGTCTCTTTTGATCTTGAAATTCGAAACAAAACAAAATGATTTAAAAACAGGAAATCAAACTCATTCCTAATGTTAAATACAATGAATCATTCGCTTCTGAATTGCTTTATTTCAAAAAAAGAAATGAAAAAATTCGAAAACAATTTGAAAAAAAATAAAAGAACCCAGGAAAGGGGAAACTGGCCTATTCCCTGTGTTAGAAGAACAAAGATCCAAAGAAGACGGATAAAGTTCAATGGCAGATCAAAAACATTTTATTCTGAACCCTGAAAAGACAAACCAGTCTATAGCAATTCCGAAAACACTTCCAGCAAATCGGTTCAAAGGACTCATTCAACTCGTATTTCAGAATAATTATTTCTTTTTCCATGATTGAAAGTGTGTGATTTTTCTCTGATTTTAAACAATAAAAATGAAAGAAGTCATGTTTTTCAGTGCATTTAAACCTTATATTCAGGACATTGAGATGCAAGAGAGTGCAATGATATCCTATATAAATGTGTTTAAAGTAATCTACAATAGAATCAAAAAATCTGGTCAGTTCGATCAGTTAACACAAAGGGCAGTTTTTTATGGTATTTTTTAATCGATTGAATCAAGTCAAATACTATCATGAACCTTGAATGTGTTCTGCATTTCCATGTCACCTCTTTTATCTGATGATTAGATAAATTTTTCTTGATCGAGATAAAAGATCCGGATTCAGACCACTCACTCCTCATCTGTCCACCTTTTTTGACAATTAATTTCTTCTATCACCGGTATTAATCCCTTTCAGACTTTAATTTCAGCGAGTTATCGATTTATTTTTCCTACTTTTCAATAAGATAATTTAAAAAGTTCAAAGTAGACTAAAAAGTGATCTATTCTGAACTCTAGAAAATTCGCTAAATTTGGATGATTCATAACATCTACATTACATATCCCACGATAAATAACCCAATTATTTTCCCAGCTATTTCCCATAATAGGACTTGACGTTCAAGAACTAATAGTACTGGTCGACATTCAAATTTTCGCGCCTGTCGGATTTCGTGTGCGAATCGTGCTGGCTTTCCGTCTAGACTTGACTGCGGTCTTTTTTCCACAACCCGTGCAGTGCTACGTCGACTAATTTTTCATTCTCATTCTCTTTGGGTGATTTTCATTCACTTTTATCTTCTTGGTTTTAGGCTGATACGGGAGATGGGGAGGAGTAAGGCCAAGAACTCCCCCGATGCCAAGCGTCCTAAGGTGACTAAGAATACCAAAGATGTTCACTTCATCAACACGAAAGATGGGTCCGAAAATAATAAAGAGTGGGTTTCCAATCGGTACAAAGTGGTTTTCATATATGGATTTTTAGTTATCTTCCTCCAAGTGGGAAGGGGATGCATCCGGTGCCTTCTGCCGGAGCTCTGCTGCACATGGAGCGACAGAACATTGTCTTGTGGAGACATCCCTTCACGACGATCCATTATTGTCTGATGGAGATTCTGTGGCTTCTGTACGAAGGAATAACAGCGTAAGTCGACGATTTGATATATGGACTTCTGTGTAAAAACCGGTTTTCAGACTTTTGAGACACAAAATATCGGTTTTCCTGGGAACTTTGGTCATCAGCGGTTTTTTGTATTTATATTACCTTCCCGGCGACCATCAGTTATATATTGCGCCCTTGGAGAAGCAGGTTCGATGGTGTCTTTATTGGGTCGGCCTTGGAATACTCTCTTCCATCGGTCTGGGAACTGGTCTCCATACTTTTCTGATCTATCTCGGTCCCCATATTGCTCGAGTCACTCTGGCCGCTTACGAATGCAATTCACTCGATTTCCCGAATTATCCTGATGAAGTGAAGTGTCCCGAAACGTCCGGAAGTGCCATCGCCACCGGGGCCGTCACTCTCTGGGCGATCGTCAGCAAGGTTCGTATCGAGTCCTTGATGTGGGGTGCTGGGACGGCTCTCGGGGAATTACCGCCTTATTTCGTTGCTCGAGGTGCTCGTCTAAGTGGGGAATCTCCGGATGACGAGGATTACAAGGAGTTTCTCGCCTTACAACAGAAGGATAAAGTCACGGAAGAGGCTTCTTATCTCGATAAAATGAAGTTGACTATTGAAAAAATCGTAAAAAATACTGGATTCTTTGGGATCTTGCTGTTTGCCTCTGTTCCTAACCCGTTCTTCGACTTCGCAGGAATAACTTGTGGACACTTCCTTATTCCGTTCTGGACCTTCTTCGGTGCTACCCTGATTGGGAAGGCCATAATGAAGATGCACATCCAGATGTTCTTCGTGATCCTCGCCTTCAGCCAACATCACGTGGAAAACATTTTGGACTACATCGGAAAGATTCCAGGTGTCGGAAAAATGTCTCAAGACGTCTTGACGAAATTCTTTAATAAGCAAAAAGAGAAATTTCACCGATCTCCTGGGATTCAAGTGGAACAGGTAATTTCTGAAAATAGTTTATTGAATACATCTCCGACTTTAGGAAGTCACTATCCTTCAATGGATCATAAATGCAGCTGTTACCTTGCTGATTTTCGGATTCCTCATCTCAATTCTCAACTCTCTTGCTCAACGATATCATAAGAGAAACTGCGACGCAAAGAAGAGACATTAGAGTCTCGGATCATCTTTGATACGTATCAGAACTGTCGATTTTCCAAAACCTTCGACTTTCGGATCGAATTTGTTCGATTTGAATTCGGATTCTTTGATTTTCGAACCGAATTGACCCGAAATGGATTCGCATCTGATCGGAATCAATTCAGAAATTTGAAATCGATAGTTCAGGTTCGGTTATAGTCCAAACTTCGGTTTCCTCATCGAGTAAATTTAGTTTGGATTTCAACTCTTAGATTTTGAATCAAATTGATTCCAAATAGATTCGAAAGTTCGAAATCGACAGCTCTGGTTCATATATTTTATTTTAGACAAATGATTGTTATTAATAAGGCGTTAAATAGCTAAGAAATGGGCTTTCAAAATTCCGTGTCCAGAAATCAAAACATTCCTTGCCTGGATCGGGATTTCCAAATTCGAAATTGTACTTGGGTTCGTTATTTATGTTAATAAAAGTAAAAGTGTTTTTAATTTTCTGTGTTTTTAAAGAAAATAAAAGAGGATTACGTTTGTGCCCTGAAGCGAAATTCAGTTTTCTGTTTTTTATTTTTCGAGGATTCTTTATTTTTCCGAGGATTTAGAAGTTAAGACCAAGGAAACATTCGTCATCTTTTGCGTGTCTGGCATTGTTCTGGGATTTTTTTGGAAGCAGGTCTCTAATGAGAAGCATTACAGTAAGAAGAAGAATATTCATTTTTTCGGAAGTGCCGAATTCAATGAGCCGGAAAACAAACAGTGATGGCTGTCTACTCTCCGAAAATCCCTCCATATGAAGATGAAAAAATTTCAATAATCTTGTTGAGAAACAAATAATGTTTCAAAAACGGGCGGTCCGAGTGCCACTTCTGGAATTCCCGAGGAAAACGGTTATTGTGGCATCTTCAGTCCAACGTCATCTGGAATTTTTCGGAAATATTTGTGGACTATAAAAAAAGAAAAAATCCTTCGAATCATTAGTTCGAATAAACATGGATCCCAAAGATGTTCTGGAGAAAATAGGAAAACTTCACGCTACTGGTTTGTCTTAAAGAATTCCGATTTACTAACTTAGAACTCTCTGAAGATTTATAGATTCTTGGAGAAGTTTTTGGAACTATGTAATTTTATAGAAGTTTTCGAAGTCTTTCAGAATCCATTTAAAAATTTCGTAATTAAAGTATGAAATAGAAGATTCTGGGAATTAATACTGGAGTACTTTTCTCGGAATTTCACTTTGTATATTTTTATATTATAATTTCCAGACCTACTGCCTCAGGGCAACAATTGGGAAGCTACTAATGACTTTCTGAAATCGATCGTCGAAATTCTCCTGGATTACATCAAGGAGGAGAATGACAGAAGCAGCAAAATCCTGGATTTTCATCATCCGGAAGAAATGCTCAAAGTCATGGACTTTACGATTCCGGAGAAGCCGATGAATTTGGAAGAATTGATTCATTGCTGCGAGAATGTTTTGAAGTATTGCGTCAAAACTGGTCATCCGAGATTCTTCAATCAGATTTCCTGCGGTTTGGATCTGATCTCCATGGCCGGGGAATGGCTCACAGCGACTGCAAACACCAACATGTTCACTTACGAGATCTCCCCAGTTTTCATATTGATGGAGAAAGAAGTCACCCAGAAGATGATCGAGTTGATCGGATGGGGTTCTGAAGAGGGAGATGCGATCTTCACCCCCGGAGGGGCCATCGCGAATATCTACGCCATGAACGCTGCCCGTCATCACCACTACCCCAGAGTCAAGCCCCTGGGAATGTCCGAAATCCCCACTCTGTGTTGTCTGGCTTCTGAATGCAGTCATTATTCCATCAAAAGTGCCGCTGCTGTTTGTGGAATCGGGACCGACCACTGCTTCACAATCCCCGCTGACAAGTTCGGGAGGATGATTCCGGAAGCTCTGGAGCAAAAAATCATAGAATGCAAAAGAGACGGACTTCATCCTTTCTTTGTCAGTGCCACCGCCGGGACTACAGTATACGGTGCTTTCGATCCCTTGCCGAAGATTGCGGACATCTGCGAGCGTCACAAAATCTGGTTCCACGTGGACGCTGCCTGGGGAGGGGGACTACTGCTGTCCCCAGAGTATCGTTACAAGTTGACGGGGATTGAGAGAGCGAACTCTGTCACCTGGAACCCTCACAAGCTCATGGGGGCCCTCTTGCAGTGTAGTATCTGCTTCATTCGTCACGAAGGTCTTCTCTTCCAAGCTAACCAGATGTCTGCAGATTACCTTTTCCAACAAGACAAACCTTATGATGTCAGCTACGACACCGGGGACAAGGCCATGCAGTGTGGACGTCACAACGACATCTTCAAGCTCTGGCTGATGTGGAGATCGAAAGGCATGGAGGGATATCGTCAGCAGATAAACAAATTGATGCATCTTTCTGCTTATTTCACTGATAGAATCAAAAGAATCGAAGGTTACGAACTCATCATCGAAAAAGTACTTTTTATTGGGGTTTATTTTTGATCAATTTTTATTTTCAGCCCGAATTCTTAAACATCTGTTTCTGGTACGTTCCTCCAAGTATCCGTCATCTGGAACCCGCAGAAAAAAATGCTCGTTTGGAAAAGGTATTTTTTAGAGCAATTAAAGTTTTAGTTTTTTAAACTAATCTTAGGATTTTAAAGAACCATAAATTT
This sequence comes from Halicephalobus sp. NKZ332, assembly GCA_009761265.1. Lineage (NCBI taxonomy): Eukaryota > Metazoa > Nematoda > Chromadorea > Rhabditida > Panagrolaimidae > Halicephalobus > Halicephalobus sp. NKZ332. Next base: position 64,152 of record VOSG01000022.1, on the reverse strand, counting down.
TTTATTTAAAAACTATTTCCGGTTTCTGATGATTACTTAAATTTATTTGAATCCTTGGATCTCTTTAATTTAGTTAATATTATTTAAACTTTTGTTTTTAAGAACTACCTAGATTTTAAGGAATTTTGGATTTTTTATTTTAGAGGTTTCGAAGCTTTTGATATTTGAAACTTCAATTCGCTGAATTTTTAGTTTTTCTACTTTTCATTTTTTATGAACCGAATAACTGTTATTTTTAGATCGCTCCAAAGATAAAAGCAAAGATGATGCAGCGTGGAACAACAATGGTTGGTTATCAGCCAGACAAGAACAAGCCGAATTTCTTCCGAATGATCATCTCCAACCAAGCAATCACGTACGAAGACTTGGATTTCCTCATTGACGAGATTGTCGAGATGGGAAAAGATTTATAAAAACTTTCTGAATGTAGAATTATTTTTCATTTTTAGAAATGACCTTTAGTGAGGCGGTGATTCTTTATTATTTACAGCGAACATTTGAAACAAAGACTAGAAACGAATAAAATTTGGTCGAAAAATATTTTTATTTTCAAAGTGACGGAAAAACCCAAGGAATGAAAATTTGTGATTTCTTCTAACAATAAACTAACAATTAAAACTAAACTAAAATAAGAATAAAAAACAAGAAACTAATATCAACGAAGGAGAGAACAGATTCCGGAAGTCCCGTTCCCCGTTGATCTGGGCGGAAACGAAACGACGTTTCTTCTTCGAAGTTTTGCAACAAAATCTGGAGTTTCCATTCCTCAACTGGAAATCCCTGACCGTGTCGCTGAAGTTATTCACTTGTTCGGAATTAGACATCGTCCATTTCCTGACCATCCTCTGAGCAGCACTATTCAATGACATGTAAGATCTGCATCCGGAAAAGGGATACATTCCGACTACACTACAAGCTCCTTCCTGGAAATTGCCAAATTAAAATAGAAAATCAGCCAATATTTGACATACTTGAACACATTGACAGGATTTCCGGGTTCGATCGACTCTCATGATCGGGTCGTAAAACCGAGTATACTTGGCCTCACAGGCACTCTCCTCACCCCCACAGGCCACGGGGTTACAGTCCCCAGGTCGGACATTCTCGCAAGGACCTCCGACGGGGAATTGGGGTTCCATGGATTCCACCAAGACAGTCAATAAGCTGCCGAAGAAGATCGACAAAAAACGACCAGAAAATATCATATCAATCGACCGGGAACGACAGCTTTGGATGAACTTGTCGTTCGTGGGATTTTCTCGCGAAAGCACTTACACGGCCAAAAAGGCGTTAGGAAACGTAATTTTCGTAAAAATTTGTCCGATAGGCAACTGCCATAGAAAAAAGCGGAGATTAAGTGAAGTACAACTCAATGTGATCGCGATAGCCTCAGGTCACTGTTGTCCACAACTGCTGCATTTGTTTGGACCGACCAGGAGGACTTTGCTTAAAACATTGGTCAATCTCTTGCACAAGCGGCTTCCTCATAAATCTTTATTCAATTTTTTGTTGTCATTAAAACCCAACATTGCAAGAAAATCCCCCGAGGATATCTGTGCAAAAACTCTCTTCTCATCACCCATATATGGAGACTGTTCCTCACAAAGAAGCGATATATGAAAACTTTCTTGGAGGTTTTGTATGGGACTCCAGGAACTCTTCTCCCTGACGACGGAGATGATGACCGACTACATACACCGAACAAACAGTCTAAACACAGGATCAATGCTTTCATGAGTACCAGGATCATCTTCGAGAAGCCTAGTGTTAGTGTTGCAACACTATTCTCCTAGTTGTGTGTGCACCTTCTCATCAATTTGCGATAACTAGCGGTTGTCGCTCCGTCGGTTGTGAGAGTTAAAATAGTCCTGCAGACGGACTGATTTTCCTTTCAAAGTTGGCGCCACTCCGAACGCGCCTACTGTTGAGCAGCCCAACCCAATGAGAGGAAAACTGGGCCGCTGCGCTTGCTGCTTGTTCGTCTATTTCTCACCTGTGTACAATTATTTAATTCCTAAAATTCTCGTGATAATTGCAACAATGGAGTTCGCGAAACATGTCCTGAGTTCTGCATCGACTCCATCAGTCGGATTTTTTGTGATTTTGCGAGTTTTGGGCCGAAAATTAGGCATTATTCTGAGGCCATTGATCAGTATTTTAAACTTTATTTTTCCGTGATTTTCGTAAATATTTGTGCATTTACTGCTTGTAACCGGTCGTTCGGTGTTACCTATCGATAGGACTGGTGAGGATCAGTGATCCTAGAGCTGAGTGTCCGAGCATACCTGTTGATTCCCCGGTTGATGACGATGTCGATATATGGGATTTTCAGGGCTTTTTGTGGTTGGCTAATCTTACTGGTACTCGTGACTAGTATAGATGGCCGAAAGGCTCTCGTTTGCTCAAATCGTATCTGGTAATGAAGATAGTAATTCGCTTCCTGTGGCTCAATCAACGGTGAATAAGACTGCGGGCAAGAGTAGTGATTCTGAGAAACCTAAAAGTGCTTCAGTAGCTCCTAAAGAGAAAAGCTCAACCATGTCAGTTCAAAATCAACAGGGAAACAAAAAGAAACAGAGCGACAGGAGGGACCGCAGAGGCAGGGCTGCGAGAAAGGAGGAGAAACAGGTAACGGCGACGGAGAAAGATCAGTCCACGAAGACTACACAGAACCAAGTGGAGCAACAGAACAATAGTGCCACGGCCGCCCCTCCCGCGGTCAACCCGTGGTTCCAGAAGCCCACAGGTACGGGATCGTGTGCTGGTCGATATATCGATTCGTGGTTTTCAGAGACCCCGGCTGTCAAGCAACAGAAGCCGGCACAGCTGACGAACGGACAGACTGCCAAGAGCGGGAAGATGACGAAGGTGATCACGGAGTCCCCGGACGATTGGCCTACTCTCCAGTCCAGTACTATTCATGACGATGCTCACGATTCGGGTAACGCTACTTCCAACGAGGTCTTGACGGACACTGCCAACTCTTCGAACGCTCAGATCAATACGGTATTTGCGAGCTTGGGGAAAGTGATCATTGATTGTTTCAGGCTAACAAGAGAACATCGGAACACAGCAGCCCGAACGGGACGCGCAGCCAGAAGGTGCCGAAGGCCAACTGGAAGAAGCTGGATATCGAGGTGGACTACAACAATCACCGAGCGACTCGTAGGAACAAGGCTCGGAAGCAACAAGGTTTGTGTTCTTCCCTAGTGTCTTATCAACTTCTCTTTCAGCGAATGGACATCCGGCTCCTGCGGAGAACCAGCAAAACGAGGAGGAAGAGGGCGAGGAACAAGACTACTGGTGAGTTGTTTTTTGCTCTCGTCTGTCATTTCGTAAATAGTCAACAAGCAATGGCTGCTTTTGTCTCGACCAGATCTGGGCTGTAATTCTGATTTCTCGAAAATTGGACGCATTGACGGAGACGTAATTTTTGAATTTAAAAGTAATGACGAATAATAGGAAGTCTGACATTTGTGGTAGGATAGCATACGCCCGCGATGCCCAGTTCTATTTCGGCAGGCTGGGTTCACTATTTCTCGGCCGCTCTTTTTCGCTGGAGCTCTTGGGGTAGAGCGGGAAAGACACGTTCTAGCCATTCCTGCGTTTCTTCTTGGGACGGACTGATATTCGTTTTTCCTCGCACGTGTATAGCTCGTTCTTTCTTTCACCGGAATGGGCAAGCGCGTGGCTCTGCAGTCAACTGCTGGCCCGGCTGCCACCAGTGTTTCGCTGCTCGCGTGAAACCAATGCGACACGCACATATACTCCGTTGTGCCCATTGGAAAAAGAACTAGCCCTCTTGGACCTCTTATTTTCTGCATTGTCCTATACGTATTTCTTTTCGGTGTTGTTTTTAACCTGGTTGTTAGGAGGCATTCTGGTGACGGGACAGGGCTAGAGGTGGAGGAAGTGGAGTGGGATTGCACAAGTTTGGTCAATCGACAGGAATTTGTTTGTTGTATCAAATTGACGAGTGGGATCCAACAATCCGCTCTCGCTTTTGCTTTTTACTCGTTGCTGTTGACAGACATGCTTGTTTTTTACTGGTCCATGCCATATACGCACTGCGCGTGGTGCCGCTCTCTCATCCAGAAACGTTCTTTATTGGCTGCTTCGCCTCTGAATCTATAAGAGCTGGAATATTCCGTAATTCGACGGAGGTTTTCGAATTCCGGTTAGGGCAGATTCGAGGCGAGCGTTTTGGCGGGGGTCAGGAATTCGCGGCGGGACAACCGGGCGACCGTCCTGGTCCCTGAATCCTCGGACAGCTCTCTTTCGGTTGCTCGTTTCCGATCGTTTTGCGTCTGTTTCCCGACGTTTCTAGTCCTAACGACGGTTCGTTCCAGGTACTTTGACGACAGTTCGAACGGATATTATTATCAGCACTCAGGAAGCCAAGGCTGGAAGAAGGGAGGAGGCCGTGGCGAGAACACACAGGTCGTGAACTCAAGCACATCCTCTCCCGAAATGATGAACAGCACCCGACAACAGGACGAGAACAACGCTCCTGTCCGGAACAACCGTGCCCCAGCCAGAACCCAGGGCCGACGCAAGACTGATGACAACATTCCCAATATTTATGGTCAGAACGCCTCCACCTCTCGTGGAGTCCAGGGAGGGAACAGACGGGGACGACAGGACTTCAACGCCCGCGGCAGCAACAAGAACAATCAGTACTATTGGCGTGGCGACGGAGCTGCGGCCACTGCCGACCAGAAGAAGACCAGCGACCCCGAGAAGGAGAAACAACTCGCCGCCCAGAGACGCGGGCCGCTCCCTGACTGGGACGAGGTGGCCGACACCGGGAAGGAGGAGATGTTCGACTACATGGACATGATGGAGCAGCAGTATGCCCAGTATTACGCCATGGCGGGCATCGGTCCCTTCGACCCGTACAGCGTCGGAGCGCCCGTCGACCCTGCTGGCTCGCAGCCGAGGATCCCGCCGTCTTACGGTATCGGGTTCCGTCCGCCGTTCTTCGTTCCCCCGACGCCGTACTACGTGCCGCCTGCAGTACGGGCGTTCGTTCCGGAGGAGGCTCAGAACGGCAGATCCACGGGTAATGCAACTGAGGAGCACACAAACGGGTCTCGGCCGGAGTCCGCCGACTCTTCTCTGACGACTTCGATTCCGCCGACTCCCACTCCACTGCTTTCGCCCGAAGCCGTGTTCCATGGACTGCCCATGCACCCGGCTATGAACGCGAACTTTATTATGGGTCCCAACTTCAATGGTTTTAATGCTCCCACAGATCCAGCGCAGCTCAAGGATCTGGTTCGTCGCCAAATTGAATATTACTTCTCGAAGGACAACCTCCAGAAGGACTTCTTCCTCCGTCGCAAGATGGAACCTGATGGATATCTCTCTATTAGCCTTATTGCCAGCTTTCCACGCGTTCGTATATTGACCAATGATCTCAATGTTATTATCGAAAGTTTGCACGTCAGCGAAAACGTTGAAATGCACGAAAGTGGATTGAAGGTAACTTTGTTGTTCAGCCATTAGAGGGATTACATCCGGTGTTTCAGGTGCGACCGAGGATTACACCTCATTTGTGGTCTTTGAATGGACCGGGGTCCCCCGACATGTATGCTCGTTCCCAAGCCGAGCATCAGCCCCGAAGGATTATCACGATAGCCGACCCCACGAACGCCCGACCCGTCATTGACGAGAGCGAGATACTTGCGAAGCTGACGAAGGCGACGAGAAGTGCCACTGGATCCACCGACGAGTCTCCCAAGTCCGAGACACAGGGGGACGAGCAGGCCAAGAACGAGTACAAAGAGGACGGTCCTGTACCTAAGTCTTCGGCGAAGGGGGGAAAGCCCGCGACCGAAGTGGAGAAGAAAGAGAAGAGAGTCGAACAAACGAAGACCGAGAAGACTGCTGAGGTGAAGGAAACTCTGTCGCAGAAAAAGGCAGAGTCCGAGCCGCCCGAGTCCTCCACTAATGTGAATGAGGAGGAACCTGAGGAGTGGCAGGAGGTGAAGACGAAGCGCGTCAAGAAACCGCCCGTCCGAGGCACCAGTGCAACTATTCCTTCGAATAAGAAGAACCACAGAACGGACAAGGTCGTCGAGCTCGACTTCCAGTTCGACGATGAGTTGGAGAACGGGGTACCTCAGCCCCCCGCCATCCGCGATAGACGCAACTCCCACTCCGAGTTGCACGACGAAATGTCCGATGCCAACATCGACCAGCTCATTATCATTGCCCAGAACCCCACCAAGCGCCAGTTCGACCGCACGGGGGACTTCACCAAGAGACACGAGCGCAACCAGTTCTTGAATGATGAGATGGAACACGGATTGCGTCGATACGAGGAGGAACTCTGGTGTGCCGAGGCTCGTCGCGAGAGTCCTCCGAATGTGAGTGATTTGTCTGTGTCATGTGGACGAGCGGGATTTCAGCTGTCCAAGGTCTCGACTGTGAGCGAGGAGGAGTTCGAGAAGCTGAAGAAGTGCTTGGAGAAGCCGGGTGAGAGCGAGGTCGCCCGGACGTCCCCGCCCGACCAGAAGCTTCCTTCACCGCCTATTGAAGGTCAAGCTTCCCCCGACTCGACCGTGTCCAACCCGTCGACGACTCCCGGGGCCTCCATCTGGACCCAGAAAGCCATGGAGCGTGCCAAGGCCAGTGCCGCTATCCCGAAGAGCCCTGTCGCCAAGCGAGAATCTAAGGATAAGCCGTTGCCCCGGTTCTACCCCGTCACCGCGAAGGACGCCCGACGAGGATCCAAGAAGAACCAGAAGACCACAAACGACCCCGTCGCCTCCGCTGTCGGCTGGGTGTTGGGCACCGAGTCCAACTCCCAGCGAGTTACTCAGGGTCAGTCCAGCGCAGACGGTAGTCCCTCGGTCGGCAACCTACCTGCCTCGCATCCCTCGGTCATGCTCTTCCAAGACAACGGGTTCGAGCCCCAGGTTGGTTTCCGTTTCCGGCCCTTCTAACTCCCTCTTCAGGTCTACTCTGTGTGGCACGAGAAGTGCCTAAAACAGAGAGCCGCTGTCGGTTTCGATGTGGCAGAGATGAACACTTTGTACCGATTCTGGTCTTATTTTCTACGGGATAATTTCAACAAGAACATGTATGCCGAGTTCCGGAAGCTCGCCGTCGAAGACGCCAATGCCGGGTGAGTCCTGTCCTCCGTTCCTTGTTCATCTTCGGTTTCAGCTACCGTTACGGCATCGAGTCGCTGTTCCGCTTCTACAGCTACGGTCTAGAAAAGCGCTTCCGTCCCCAGCTCTACAAGGAGTTCCAGGACGAGGTCGTCGCCGACATCAAGCGCAACTACACTTTCGGACTGGAGAAGTTCCAGGCCTTCCTGAAGTTCTCCAAGATCTCCACCCAGCTGGAGGTCGTCCCATTCCTTGCCAAAGAACTCACCAAGTTCTCGAAACCCGAACACAGTGCCTCGGTAGTTTGTTCCCCCTTAACCGCTCTGACCGTGCAATTTAGACAGCTGCCAAACGTGAAGTCGAGCCTGAACACAAACCATAGAGTGCGTCATGAATAGCCTTGATATATGAATTCCCGCTCAACGTCTTCCTGATTTCAAAATCGAGACATTCTGATTGTTTGACATTTTGAGACCTTTCTTCATGTTGTTATTTTTGTTAATTTTGTTGTTTTGGCAGTTTGAATTATCCGATGACTAGCTAAGTTCCCGGAAACGGCTACATTTGACTACCTGCTTCGCAAATGGTCGATATTGTGCAAGATCAACAAAGCTTAGTTCCAGAGCACAATTTAAATTCGGCATAGGAACGGGATTTCATTCACCTTTTTCTTCTTGAAATGCGTGTTTCCGAATTTATTATCAAATATCCTATCTTTAGTGATTTTAAGTCTTGAGTGCTTAGGGTCTTCAGACGAGGCCTTTCACATTTGTTTTAGGCACTAGTTGCTCGCGTAGTTCTGTTAGAATTTGTTAAATTTGTTTCTGTCGACGAGTGGTTATTATGCAGATTATCATTTACCAAATTTTAATCTCTATCATAATGTCATTTCTCTACAATTTTCAGAATTTATTGTAGATTCTAATAAATAAAATAATTGAGCATCGGGTTGAGTGTGAATTCGGTTCGACAAAGACGTCTAAAATTAGAATCAGAGACCGGTGATCTCCACACATGTTTTTCATGGAGTGATCATGGGTACTGCTCGAATCGGATTGGGCGATACATCCTCGTTATCCGAGTCCCTGAAACGACAAAACCGTCATTAGAGCCTGGTTAACAGCTGGCTCTTGCGGGACTCATTCGATCTCTCCTCGTCTGTTTTCCACGACGCACTCTTGACGAATTCCAGCCTGACTATGCCGTCACATGCAAACACGCAAATCGATCGCCTCTGCGTCAAACCGATAAGACAAAAGAGAGAAAATACTCAGCTCACCGCCAACTGCTCGACCTTTGGTTCGGGAATTCAATTTGCAAGTCCGATTAATAATTGGGCGCTTTATCGTACAAGTCTAACAAACACATCTACAACCTTTCAAAAAACAATTCCTATAGAAAGATCACAGCGTGCTTGGCTAAGCCTCGCACGGAAAGCAACGAGGAATACTCCTAATGGAACTGCCAAACTACGACAACATACCAGAGAATTTATTAATAGTGTTCAGAGCCCACATTTGCAAAATAACAAGACTGCAAACCGATGACTTGAGCGCCTGCCGCCAGCTTAAATGAACTTCTGGATCTCATCGTAGATAGCGAGCACAAGGGCACCACCGGTACCACGGATAACGTTGGATCCGGCGCTGAAAAGAAACGATAACTCGGACCTCCAGGAAAACAACTCACCCCTTGAACATCGCGGTCATTCCTTCGTTCTTGATGATCTTAAGTGCACAATCCAAGGTGTTCTTGTAGAGGATATCCTTGCGACCAGACTGCATCATCATACGACGACGGACAGTGTCCCATGGGTAAGACAAGATACCGGAAGTGATAGTAACAACTTGAGCAATACCCCAAGCGGCGAAGAAGTTGAGCTTCTGGTCACCGGACTGGAAGGCAACCTTGGCCGTGTCGAACATACCGAAGTAGGCAGCACGGTAGATGATGATACCTTGGACAGAGACGAAGAAACCACTGAAACGGATCCGGTACTCGGGCTAGGTGATTTTAAGCTTACCGGTAGAGACCAATCGGACCATCGGACTTGGCGATCTTGATCAAGCAATCAGCGAGACCCTTGAACTCACGAGTATTTCCCTTACCGACATCGGCGGCAAGACGGGTACGAGCGAAATCGAGAGGGTAGACGAAGCAGAGGGAAGTGGCACCGGCAGCTCCACCAGAAGCCAAGTTACCGGCGAAGAACTTCCAGAACTGCTTCTTCTTGTCGACTCCGTCGAGGAAGAGCTTCTTGTATGTGTCTTTGAAGGCAAAGTTCAAAGCCTGAGTGGGGAAATAACGGATGACGTTGGCCAAGTTACCACGCCAGAGGGAAGCAAATCCTTGTTCCTTGGGAACACGGACGAGGATATCGATGATACCTTTGTAGCGCTTGTCGGCGGCGATGGAGGAGGAGGCATCTTGGACCTAAATTCCAGTTTCAAACACGTTCATATATAGGAGAACGACTGAGGACCAACCTGGAGGAGAAGCTTGACACGCTCGATGGGGGCGACAGCGGTCTTGGAGACGGCAGCAGCAGTGCCACCAGAGATAAGATCGATGGCGAACTTTCTGGTATCGAAACCCTTCTTTTCTGACATCTTGAACTTCACTCAGACGGGATTGGGGGCGCTCACAAACTTTCTTGCCGGCGCAGAAACGAACAAGCAAAAGACAGACTGGGATCTTTAGTTCCAGGCTAAAAAACCCATTCTCGAGAGAGCGTGCACATCAACTCGCTACGGTAAGTTTCAAAAAAGTGCTGAATTTAACTCTCTAGTCGGGAACCGCCTTCGCGCCTACTCTTGGCCCCTGCGAGAGCATGAGTCTGGCCGGGGACAAAGAACGTTTATCCCGTCGAAGTTGATAAGAAAAAACTCTCTGGCTTGAACAAGACAGGTGCAGGTATTCAGTCATAACTAGCGAGGGAAGTGCTTGGTGCATCAAAGTTGAACAATGGAAACGAGTGCGCAAATGAGTGAAGTTGATTCCCAGGATTACAATACACTAATTGCTACTATCAATCCGCTACAACGTGACGTCATATGACATATGATAAAGTTGACTTCTATCAAACCGATTAAAATTCTTCGGATTCCTGGAAATTAAAAAGTGTGTTTTATGATTAACTAATTAAATCGATGATTTACTTCAATTCTTTCGTAATGTTTTAAGTAGTTATTGGTCGGATTTTGGAAGTAGAGAACAGTGAATATAGTTTCTTTTTTTCTAGATAAATTTCCTATTTTTTATAAGCTTCCTATTTGCGACAATCCTTGGCGAAAAGAGACGAACGCCTGCTTTATTTCTTTCCTACCAGACACTTTCATCACCGCAGTAATACGACTGTTTTCCCCAAAAAATCCCTTTTATTTCTCAATATGGTCAATACCAAGTATCGATCTGTTATTCTCCCACCATATTTTCCATATAATACGTCTTTCGTCCTTAAATATGTCATTGTTCTCCTTTATTTCCCGCGTTTTTTCGTATTGAGATTCAGTGAGAAATCCCAATTGTAGGTAATAACGCGATGCCCCCGAAAAGAAAACAAGGTGGAGGAAAGAAGCCTCAAACCCAGGCTTCCAAAGCTGAGAAGCAGAACGGAACAACCAATGGGAACGGCGTCGACATCGAAGGTTTGCTTTGATTCTATACATTATCATTACTATGATTACCATTGTCGTCGTTGTCTCTAAGGAAATACTTTTAGATGAAATCGATGCTGCCGCCGCCTTACTACAAAAGATCGAACTCGAGAATGCCAAGGCTCGATCAGTCGCAGGAGTCCTGGGCTCTCATCCGAAGTCCCTCGACTTGAAAGTCGATCTGTTGACGATCACTTTCCACGGACGTGAGATTGTCTCCGACACCACTCTCGAGATTAACCAAGGCCGTCGTTACGGATTAATCGGATTGAACGGAAGTGGAAAGTCAACACTACTCCAAGCTATCTATGCCCGTGAGATGCCGATTCCAGACCACTTCGACATGTTCATGGTTTCTCGTGAGATGTGTGCTTCTGAAAAGTCCGCCCTCCAGGCCGTCTATGATGTCGACGTTGAACGTAAACGTTTGGAAGCTCTCGCTGACGAACTCGCTATCTGTGAAGACGAAGGTAAAGGTTAACGTCAGAATCCCAAGGCTTTAGTGCTAAGTTTTCAGACAGCCAAGCGAAACTATTAGATGTGTACGAACGGTTGGATGAGATGGAGGCAGATACCGCTGAAGTGCGTGCAGCAGAAATCCTCAATGGACTTGGATTTTCTCGTGCAATGATGCTGAAGAAATGCAAAGACTTCTCCGGAGGTTGGCGGATGAGGATCGCCCTGGCCCGAGCTCTCTACCTGAAGCCGACTCTGCTGCTACTCGACGAGCCGACGAATCACTTGGATTTGGACGCTTGTGTGTGGCTCGAGGGAGAACTTGCGAAATATAAACGTTGTCTATTCATCATTTCCCACTCTCAAGATTTCATGAACAATGTTTGTACCAATGTTATCCACCTGTTCCAGAAGAAGCTCATCTACTATTCTGTAAGTTCGACTACGAATCTCAGAAGTATTTCATATCGTTTTCAGGGTAACTACGACACTTTCATCAAGACCCGTGCTGAAATGTTAGAAAACCAGATGAAACGGTATAAGTGGGAGCAAGACCAACTACAACATATGAAAGATTATGTTGCTCGTTTCGGTCACGGAAGTGCTAAGCTTGCCAGACAAGCTCAAAGTAAAGAGAAGACGATGGCAAAAATGATTGCTGGGGGCCTCACAGAGAAAGTTGTTACTGAAACAGTGAAACAATTTTATTTCTTCGATTCGGGTTATATCCCTCCTCCGGTTATTATGATTCAGCATGTGTCTTTCAAGTATAGTGAGGATGGCCCATATATTTACAAAGATCTCGATTTTGGCATTGATCTGGATACCCGTGTTGCTTTAGTCGGACCTAATGGTGCCGGTAAGTCGACGTTGCTCAAGCTATTAGCTGGTGATGTTGTTCCTACTGATGGTATGATTCGTCGTCACAGTCATTGTAAAATCGGTCGTTATCATCAGGTTGGTTTTGAATATGTTTGGGGATTTAACAACGGAAATGTTATTTTGAATAATTAGTTATGCAAATTCCTCTGATTATTTCCTTCTTCGATAATTTAGTTCATTCGTTATTGTTTTCGAAATGGAGAGTGATGGGTGAGTTGGTTTTCACACATAGGCTTTTTTACGTGAATTGTATAGGTTTGATCAGCTTTCTAATCAATCGAAGAAGAGCGAGAGTAGTGGTAACTCCGTTTATTCGGGCTTTTCTGCTTTTTCGGGTTTTACTAGTAATTCTACTGAAGATGGAGAGGTTTCTTCTGTTGTCAGAGTTGATGATTCTTCAAAAAAATCCTCTCAAGATGATGGGAAGATGTTTCAAGTAAGAGAACTTCATTTCAAGTATGTCGAAGGACATTCATCTGTTGCTCGTGTGGCAATCTTGCTGTATAATGTTTCGGATCGTCCACTCCTCTACAAGTTCAAGACTGATGCTGAGGAATTTCTTACAGTAAATTTGCTTTTTATATGTGATGCTATTAGATTTCGCGAATTTAGGCCTTGCCTAGTGCTAAGGGATGTATCTCCGCTCATGGGAATTCCCAAATTACACTGACATGGAAACGTTCGAAGACTTCCTGGGATGATTTCACTTCTCCGACGGTGTTGATAGAAACAAAATTCCTTGAGGATGGTGTCGATGAGGATTTATCCAGCATCCGCTTGATTGCTACTATCGATCCCAATGGAACTTGTTCCGTGGATGATCCTCCTCTCGAAAGAATCATACTGGATTCGGTGGCTAAGAAGGATGAAGAGAGTGAGATGACTATTACTAGAGAGGATGATTTGAGTTCCCAAGAAAATCCAGACACTAACGCGAATCAGCCGGTGAATGTGGCTATTATTATTGCAGTTATTGTTTTTGCATGGTTTATGTATAGATCGTTCAATACCCGGGTTGCTACCGCTAGAACTCAATGATATTTGAGTTGGGTATATGGATTATCTAGCGCATTTAAGATTAGTCGATTATCTTTGAAATGAATTAAACATTTCCGTTGTTTCTTGGGTATTGGAAGTTGGGGAAATTATCTTTTGGATTTCAGCATCTTCATGAAGAACTTCCTTTGGACCTTTCAGCTCTTGAATTTATGTTACAAGCTTTCCCCGAAGTGACTGAGAAAGAAGAAATGAGAAAAATTATTGGTCGATATGGTTTGAGTGGTCGTGAACAAGTACGTTTTTTTCGTTTCAACTTTTTTATAATTTTTTGGTTTTAGGTTTGCCCTATGAAACAACTCTCCGATGGTCAACGTTGTCGTGTTTCTTTTGCTTGGCTTGCATGGCAACAACCCCATCTTTTACTTCTTGATGAGCCGACGAATCATTTAGACATGGAAAGTATCGATGCTCTTGCTGAAGCCATCAACAACTTCAGTGGCGGAATGATTCTTGTTTCTCACGATTTCCGTCTTGTTCATCAAGTGACAAACGAAATTTGGGTTTGCGATCATGGCTTGACCAAGTGGGATGGAGATATTTTCTCATACAAAGATTTCTTACGTAATAACATTGGTAAAGCCAAAGTCGAACGTTAGATTAACTGTTGTCTTGGTCGCTTTTGGATTTACTTGCAAATACTTTACTCCCAGTGATATTCATTGGTTTTAAAATATTTGTGTTGTTGACATAAATTTATGAAAGTTTAAGTATTGAAATAGGGATGACGCAAAGCAGAATCGGCACTAAGCCGACTATTGGGGTTACATACAATGAGTTTTTGAATAAGATCACGACCATTGGAACAAAGACTGGGAATTAACTGACGGAAATTGGTTATGGGGTTGTAGTAGGGGAATGGTTTGTACTCTGGAAGTGAAGTAATGCCGGGCCAAGTCTCGTCGGTGGGGGTCCCGAGGACCTTGAATATCCTTTTTAATTGGTCGTCAACATCTGATCCTGGAAAGAGTGGCTTTCCGGCGTTGGAGATCTCTGAATTTGGAAATAAATTAGTTTTGAGAAGTAGTTATGGAATAATTACCCCCGAAGATACAGCCAGCTGACCACATATCGATAGCAGTGTTGTAGAGTTTGGCTCCGAAAAGGACGTCTGGAGGACGATACCAGAGAGTAACTACTTCGGCACTGTAACATCTTACGGGAATTCCGAAGGCTCTGGCTAAGCCAAAATCTGCTAATTTTAGTTGTGGAGATCCAGAACCATGGGTGTTGATGAGTAGATTTTGTGGCTTTAGATCTCGATGCATGACGTTGTTGGCATGACAATAAGATAATCCAGAAAGCAATTGCTGCATCAAACTACGGACAATCTGTAAAATCCGGTTTAAAGTTGAAACTCAATTATTATTTACGTCATCACTAATTTCCCCTCCTAAGTTATCGAAATATTTCTTTAGATCGAGATCACAGAATTCAAATACAAGCACTAATGAACCTGAAGAATGCACAACATCGTAGAGAGAAACAACATTCGGATGCTTCAGTTGCTTCAGCAATGAGATCTCACGGAGAGCAGAACTCGGGACGCCCTGAATGTCGACGATTAAATTTATTCCATACAAACATTCGAAATTGATATAAATTTCCGAAGTTAAATAGACATAAATTGTTAAAAATAAAATTATATGAACTTCGAAATTGATTCTAGTATAAATACAACCAAATTCAAATTAATATTGATTATTGAAATCAATTCGATGTAGATTTTTGAAGTCAGCGGAAATTATTAAAAATAAATTAATATAAATTATTAAAATGAAATCGATATGGATTACTGGAATCGAATTCGTGTGAATGACCGGAATCGATTTCATATAAATAATCGAAACCCAATTAGCATGAATTATCGAAAAAAAATTCATATTAATAATCGGAATTAAAATGATATTAATTATTAAAATTAAATCGATGTAAAAACATACTTCGTCTTCATCGTCTAGTCGAACAAGCTTCAACGCGATGGAGTCCAGAGTATCCCGGATAACTCCTCGATATACAGTTCCATAAGTTCCTTAAAATCACATATGACATTTATGAAAAACGTATTTAAAAGTACATATAATATATTCACAAAAAATAAATCTCACCTTCTCCTATTTTCCCTAGTTTCTGATATTTCTCCATCGAATTCAATATTCTCAGCCCATGAAACAAAAACGAAGAATAAAATCGTTATGAATTTCGCTGTCCGACTTCGCTTCAGGAACCTCCGGCCGATGGATTTCGCGAAATGACCGAAGTTCCTCGGGGTTCCAACACACTTTTCATCGAGGATTTCTCTTTGACCCAACTTTTTTGTGAATTGGTCAGCCACGGGCGTGTACTCGTTTTTCCTATTGATTTTGATCCCCGATCGTGTTTTCTGTCCGCTGATCGAAGCAGTCAACGCAAGTCCAAGAAAGACCGATTGCGAGTTTTAAAATTACGAATTTTTGTTTGAGAAAGTATGATTCAACACCAATTATTTTTATTTTGGTTATCACAGGGAATCAACCATACGAATTCCGATTTTATTTGTTTTAAATTGAAATATCGTTTATAGATAACGAAATTAATTTCAGTAACTATGTCGAAAACGAAGGAAGTTTATCAAACTCTTAAGCGATCAATATCAGCGACAACAAATGGATTGATGTCGTCCAGTTTGCTTAAAATGGGTGGTCAGAACTCTAAAGATGACTCCACTAAATGGATTCATCCTCCAGGTTGATTTTACAAATAAATCCATATATGAAGTTTGCTTTTCAGATGCACTTGTTCGAGGGAGGGTGGATTACGGAGTCAGATTCCTCGGCGAAAAGGAAGTCGCCGAGGCCAAAGGAGCTCACGTCGTGAGAGACGCTATCCACGCAATCAGATTCCAGGTCCAAGTCAACAGGGGAATGACGAGCTCCGCTGCCGCCAAGCCCCGGAAAGTCGAGATCCAGATCAACGTCCACGGAGTCACTGTCGTTGATGCTAAATCCAAGATTATTATCCATCGACATCCTCTTCATAAAATTTCCTTCTGTGCTGACGATAAACAAGACAAACGGGTCTTTTCTTATATTGCGATGAACGATGAAGGGAAACATATCTGTTATTTATTCTTGAGCGATAAGTTGGCTGAGCAAATCACTTTGACAATCGGAGAAGCCTTCGATTTAGCCTTACAAGTAAGATTTTCAAATTGTAATATAGTGATATTTAAATTGAGTAATATGAGTTTTAACTTCACTGATATAATTCCTCAATTTAATGAGATAACTTTTAATTTTAAATATTTCAGCAATATATCGAGGAAAAAACTCCGAAAATTCTACAGACAGAAGACGTTGCGAAACTGAAACAGAGGATCAGTGAACTCGAATGCGAAAACCGAGCCTTAAGGATCGAAACTCAGTTTTTGAGGAAGAAGTGTGGTTTGCCCGAGGAGTCCGATCGACCCTTGCTCCCAGACACCCCTGTCCCTAGACTACCCCCTCTAGCATTCAGGAACCCTGCGAACGAAACCAACATCGCTCCTCTTGATCCCCCGCCTTCTAATAATCGGCGTCAGAAGCCGAACGAGAATTCTCCAACTTCCGGAGTCGATTTGAGTGGCCCGGACGTCGGAAGGAAATTGGAGAACTTGAGGATAGATAAAATCGACAGCGTTTTCGACGACTCTTTCGATCCTCGATCAGGAGAGCAGAAGGATACCTTCGGACAACAACCTTTCAGTGTTACTTCTGTTCTCGGAAATGGAAAGAGCGAACTGTTGAATGGACAAAATCATGGCAAAGATCTCGAAGCTATGATTGCTGATTGTGATTCAAAGTAATTTTTGTTTAAGTTTCAATGGTCAAAAAACATTTCAGGATTAATGAAATGAGTGGATTCGCCACCGCCAGTCTGGATTTTGGAGATATCGGTGATGTTGAGGGCTTGAGTGTCGATGAAGATTACGTCACCCCGTCGACGAACAAGCAATCTTCTGAAAAATAAGTTTTCATGTAAAATTGTATTTTTATAAGTTGTGACTTTTTACTTTCTTACGTGTCTTGTATATTTGACTTATTTATTGAAAAGTTATTCGTGGCAGAATGAATCACCTAGATCCCGATCATGGTTAAGTTAATAAAACTATTTTCCCGTCATGCGAATTCGAATTTCTAGAATTTCGAAGTTATATAATTAACTTCAATTAAAATACAAAATTATTCAATCATGGTATAAATTTGTATTTTTGGGATTTGTACAATAAATTATAATTATAATCAAATTATGATATGAATTTATATTCCTAGAATTTGAAAATTGCATAATTAAATTCAATGATGATACAAAGCAGCTTTCTAATATGGACTTCTATTATGAATGCTTTAAAATTATGAATGCACCTTAATTTTAATAAAATTAATACATTTTCTGAAGAAAGAAAACCGAAAAGATTACGCCCAAAGTTATGTCATTTGTTTTTGATGTTTGGAAACTTTTAGGAGAAATATACTTTTAGTAGTCCTATGAGAGCTTTGGCAACTTCCTGGCTCTGGAAGAAGTGCATACGTCCGTTTTAGGAATAATGATCCATGAATCAAGAGCCTTGTCATAGAAATAACAATAGTCATCCTGCCGGAGCTCGGCCGTTCCGTTTTTCTGGATTTTCCAGGTCCTTTTATTTTGCGAAAACATGGCTACTTATTCTGTAAGTTGTTTTGTTTATTTTTTCAAATTGAAATTAAATTTAGAACTTTGTCAATGATCCACATCTCCATGAATTTGCGATAGAATTAGAAAAAAAAGATGGATGTTACGGTCCTGAGGAAATGGTAGTTGGAAGAGTAGTCCTGAAGTCGAAACAGAACATTGAAGCCGAAACTTTGAGGATTGAGTTTTTCGGAGGAGCAAAATTAAAGACAAAAACTAAAAATGTAATTAGTTTTTACTTGCTGAATTATTTGGTTACATTTTTATTTCTACATTTCTACGTTTCTTTGTTTATCTTTTCATTCACTTCTTTACTTATTTATATTTCATATATTAGTTCATTTATTTTTATATACATTTGTTTTTCACTTACTAATTTATTTAACAATGTAAATCATTTTTACAGAGTAGTAATGCCTTGATTTATTTAAACCACCAATTGGAAGCAATTTCCGAGACTCAAGAAGTTTATGCAGATAAAGTTGTCTTTGTTCAGTTCGAGGTAATTTTCGATTTTCAAGTTACTTATTTGCATCCTTATAAAGGAAAAATTACCACCGGACCTGATCACATCATTTGAATCCAAAAACGCCTCTGTACTGTATACAATAAGGACTCAGATGAGGTTCAAAACTGAAGGTAAAACATTTTACATCTTCATAAACTTATTTTTAAAATTTTAATCAATTTTTGTAAAAGTCACTTCTCGAATTCTTGTAGTTAGTCTTTATAAAACTAATTCCTTATTTCTGTGAAATTAATTCTTTATTTTTAAT
The DNA here is from genome assembly GCA_009761265.1 of Halicephalobus sp. NKZ332. NCBI lineage: Eukaryota > Metazoa > Nematoda > Chromadorea > Rhabditida > Panagrolaimidae > Halicephalobus > Halicephalobus sp. NKZ332. The sequence continues at coordinate 45,519 of VOSG01000022.1, read as the reverse complement.
TATCACAGAATTCATTTTCCTGTTCTTTAAATTAATTACTATAATATTAGTTGTTTTTTATTTTTTCAATCAATGTCATTTTTTAGAAAACGAGAGCAGAATAATAACGGCAACGAAAGGAATCACTATCGTCGAGAAGTTCGATCTAAATGTCTTGCCACGAAAATACTTCGAACCTCCCAATCACCACTTGACGAAGAAATTCGGATTGTTCTCCTGTACTGGAGGCCAGATAAAACTCCACTTTAACATCTGTAGATCGGCTTTCGTGTGTGGGGAAAATATCTCGATCGACGGTGAGTATCCCACATTATTCCCCACTCATTACAATTCATTCACAGTAATTCTTACTTACAATCATTTTTGTTTACAACGATCTTGATTTACAGTAATTTTAATCTACCGTAATCCGCTTATAGTAATTCGGATTTAGGGAGAATCGAAAACAAAACTGATAGAAGAGTGGATAAAGTTGCAGCAATTCTCCAGCAAGTTGTTATTGTTTCCGGCTCCAGTTCAGAAGGAGAAGCAAGTTGGATTTAAAATTTCATGACTAAGGATAATTTTAGGAATCGGAAACAAGTATTCTCGACGTTTCCGACATTCACGAAGATAATTTGGCTCTATTCGTGGATGAAGGACAATCAATTAAAATTGAACGAAATTTTGCAATTCCAGCTTTACCTCCGAGGTGGGTTTTTGGTCCTTTATGAAAAATGGATTCCGGATTCATTTATAAAAAGTGAACTCTGAACTCACTTGTAAAAAGCGAATTCTGAATCCACTTTACAGTACGATCATCAACGAAGCGGAAACGACGGGAAGCCATTCGTTTTTGCCTCTGACGATGAAGAAAAGAAGGATGTCTTTGAGCACTTCTCGACTCAGCTTCAGCTCTGTGAGTCAGAAGCTTCCTGCAATTTTTCCGACCGGAACTCGATTTTTCAAGATCCTTTATCAACTCAGCATTAAAGTCAAAACTGGAGGTGAATTTTTGGTATTCAAGGAGTATTTTTAGAATTCAAAAAATAGTATCTTTAAAATTAAATAATAATATTTCCAATATTTTGCAAAATTAATAGTTGAAAAAGTTTAACATCTCGAGAATAGTTGAATTTAATGTTTTTGATATCTTTAAGATATTCGATATTTTTGTTTAAAATAACAAGTTTACAAAAAGTCGGGAATTGCAGGGGTCGAAGTGATGGAGATCAACGTGCCGATCATCATCGGATCTGTGCCTTACGAATTAGTCTTGGTGAGGACTCTCGGGCAGATGACGGAAAAAGAGAAATCAAAAATAAACACTCCACTTTCTCCTGAGGAAAAAACCATCAGTTTCCGTCAGAATAAAAAAGACAGACCGGTTCAGTTGGCGATGGATGGTGAACATTACATTTGCAACAGGGCACAGGTAAGGAAATTAAAAAAGCAAAAAAATTAATTCAATGGAGATTCTAGTTGAATTTCGTCAATAAATATCCCTTTTATCCTGAACTACCGACCTCATCGAAGCAAAGCAGGAAAGTTAACATATTGGCTAATACGATCAAGGCCGAGGCCAGCTTCATCCAAGGAGTCAGGAGGATAGATGGTAATTACGGTCTGTTGACTTTTAGATTCTAAATTTAAAATACTGAAATCTTTTAATATTCAGAAAATTTTAGAAAAAGATCTGTAACCGAAAGATACAGAAATTTCCAGTAATTCGTGTTGAGACAGTTTCATAAAAGTTCATTTCTAATTTTCATGAAAATGATACAAGTAGTAAACTAAAATTAACCCCAGAAATTCCAGTTGAAAATCACTCGCTCTGTCTTGGGTTTTAAATTTGAAAACATATAGTCCACGTGCTTTTAATTTTTCGATTTTTACTCAAGGTCTTTCGAATTATCTGGAAAATTCCAATAATTTCTCTGAAACAATTTCGTAATTTAAAATTTAAAATTTCGAAGTGAATAATTAAATTCAAGTATTCATTTCGAAATGCTATTTTTTCTGAGGAAATTTCATGAATTTTTAGAATTTTCGATGATGTAATTATTCTTAATTTTCAGGAATGGACAGCATGAGTTACTCTTCCGAGCAGACCGTCCAACTCCCCAACAGCGTCCACGATTACTGACTACGGTAGTCCATTTCCAATACACTTCTGCTTCTTGTCTCACTACGATTACTGACTACAGTCGTCTGTTTCGATTTACTTCTGCTTTCTGCCTCACCACAATTACTGACTACGGTAATCCCTTTCTGACATACTTCTGCTTTCTGTCTCATTATCATTCCATTATTTGTCAATTCCATACAAAATAAAATTTAAATTTAGCCCAAAAATGAATAATTAAAAAAGGTACAATTTCATCCGTCAATTGCTTATCTATCTTCCGAAGCAACAATTCTCCTTCGTTGATGAATGAGGAAGCTGTTGTTTTTCTGCTAATTGCTTTGACATTCATCCTGTCCTGTTGACTCAATGAATCCCTACTTCATCCAACAGACTGCTGGAGACATGCCCGAAAACTCGGAATTTTATCCAGTTGCTTAAATTGGTTCTGACACCGTGGCCAGGGTCTCTTAACTGAAAAAAATACTACAGACTCCTCTCGAATAAAAATTACAGATTTTCTTGATTAAAAATGTTCAGTTCTTTTATTTAAAAACACCACGGATCTCTAAATGAAAAAATGCTATAGATTCTTTTCAAATAAAATTGCAGGTTTTCTTGATTAACGAATATAAACCCTTATTTGATTAAAAATATCACAAGCTCTTTGCAATGAAAAGAACATCATAAGTTTTTTCAGTGAAAAGACCATAGATTTCTTTTAGCTAAAAATGTTCTTTTAAATAAACAATTTTAGAATCTTTAAAATAGATAGCCACTACAGATGTCTTAAATAGAAACTATCGTAGGTTTTTCATGAATAAAATATCTTGTATTTATTTTCAAAGAATACTGTAAATCCCGGAAAACGAGTACTGTAGATATTAAATACATGAAAAATTTATGGATTCTGTTGAAATAAAATTCCACAATTTTTTTGAATAAAAGTTTATATTTTATTTTTCAGATGATTTATTTTGTTTTTTGTAGGAAAAATCAGGTGAATTTTGAAGTCAGAATTCGGGGACATTTGTTTCACAGATGTGAATTTTTTTGATTGAGGGCTTTTGTCCCCTCCTCAAGTCGACAGATGAGGCCCGGACGAGACTTCATTTGATTCTCCTTGCTTTCCGTATTTTTGCACGCTTTTAGGTTTATTCTCTGGAAATATACTTACATATTCAATTTTGAATCTTGACTTTTTTAAATTTGGAGTTCTAATTTTGACTTTAAATTTTGGATTCTATTCTCGAAAAATATGTTTGGAGTTTTAACCTTGACTTTTTTATATTATTTCATTTTTAGAAGTCCAAATTCAGTCAAGTAGCTATTTTTGGTTAATTTTTTACGTCGGCATTTTCATCAGCTGCACATGTTAAAAATCTTCTAATTTTTGTTTTTATTTTTTCTATAATTTTTTTATTTTTAGATTTTCAAAATGAAACTTTTTTCTTGTTATTTTCTCCTGCAATTATTTTATAGATCCTTCGCAAAAAATGGATTCTTTCAGAAACTAATCCTTTCTATATTTTTTCTGTAATTAAAATTCCTCGCTATGTTTAAACTTTCAAAAATCAAAGAAATCCGAGATGGAAATCAAAAATTTAAAAACCTAAGTTTCAGAAATTCCTCTCAAAAATATTTCATAAGAATACTAATTTTACGACAACATAATTTCGCAATAGTTCGAAATCAAGAAACTTCCAAAGTTTGCAAAAAACCTAGCAATTTGTTTCGAGACAAATTCGTAAATTCTCGATTTTTGATTTTCACGAGAACACAAGCTTGGAGAAAAGTTGCTAACCCTAGGTAATCAATGTTCAGGGGTTTTTGAAGAATATTTTTCACTTGAGGAAAGGAGTCTTCGAGAGCTTCGAAATCTCGTTGCCGCTATTTTACGGAGACATTGAATTATGTCATTCCAAAAAAGAAGTTTTTTCGAATTCAATCTCTCTGATATCATCAAAAAGTCAACTTTAACTTTTTAGGTAAAAAAATAATTTCGGAAGTTAATGAGAAAAATTGACTTCTGCGTTTGATTAACTGTTCCGATAAAAGTGGAAATTTTAATTTTGAAATCTGATTGTTTCTGGCTGATAAATTTGTTTTTCCTTTCTTCCTTTTTCTATTTTCCAAGAATCCCATAAAGGAATTTATTTAAAATTTTTAAGAAATTCTAAAACGGAAAATTTTATTTAATTTTTTAAGGATTCCGAAACTACAAATTTGTTTAATGCTCCTACAGAATCCCGAACAGGAAGATCTTTGTTTATTTGTTTAAGAATCTCGAAGCGAAAATGTTTTGTTTAATCTCTTGAAGGATTTTGAAGCGAAAGTTGTGTTTAAGTTTTTCCACTATTTATTTTTTAAACGAGGTTTTGCATTAAATTCCAGGTTAAGAATCCTCCCAAGACTCGTGAATCCTAGAATATAATTGGCTGAAGAATTCGAGACACAGTTGTGTGTTTTTGCCATTTCAGTATGCAATTAAAAAAAACTCTCGAATGAAGCCTGGCGGAAAAATGGAGTCAGAAAAGGCTCAGATTGCCTCCGATTTGAGCCGAATTCACTTATAGCCGGCTTTAACTATCTTCTCACGAAGACCATCTGGTCGTTGTCCCATCGTGGAACTTTGTTTTCGGATTCTGGAATCAGAAATTAGTAGAAGTCCGTCCAAAACACACGGACTGTAATTTCCCACAATTTATTCACCTTGAAAAGTTAATCTTTATTTCCTTATTTTTATTCATATGACCTTGTTTATATGCCCCTTGATAAGCTCGTTAATGGGGATGCTTGACTTATCAGTCTCTTATTATAGGATTATTCTTTACTCTTTCTGTATTTACGATAGTTTGGGAATTTTAGACAACTTCCAAAACCTCGTACCAAAACAGTTTCGAAACAACGCCCATTTCTAATTATACCATTATAAAAAACGAAATGAACATTTTTCCAAAACTGTCTCGATACCAATTCTCTAAATCTTTAAAGCTCTTTTCAAGTGTTTGTTTTCAAATTATATTTCGAAAATAACAATGACGTTATTTTGAAACTTCCTAATATAAATTTTTAAGACTTCCCAAATGTAAATTTTCAGAGCTTTCTAAATCCGTAGAAATTTGTATTCAAAAAATTTATTGAATTTTAGAAAATAAAAAAATAAAAACCGAACATTGACGAAATGCAAATTTTGTCGAACTTGAATTCTCAGATCAGAGTGAGTGTTAATTAGGTTTTTAGTGATAATTTTCGTTCATTATTTCTATCATAAAGTGAAAATAATTATTTTTATAAATTATCTGGACATGGATTGCTGGGCTTTTCTAAAAATCTCAAACCTCAAAGTTTCAGATGCCAATTTTAGAAATTTTCATTGAATGTGAGATAATTTAATTTGAAGAAGTGAAAAGATTGAAACTTGGTGAAGTGTGAATAGTGTAGATTTTGTCAAAGTTTGGTTTTTAAACCAGAGCGAGTGGGCATTAATTAGGAGGTTTAGCATCAATATCGGTTCATTATTTTTATTATTAAAAAAATAAAAATAGAAATAATTATTTTTGCGAATTCATATCAGAACCTTTTCATTTCCTTAATTGCACGATTTAAAACGACGGTAGTCTTGATAATTTGCAGCTGTCTCTGGTCTTTTTCTAATTTATTTTTTTAACCCTAAACGTGAGGTTATTATATTTTCTTCCGTCATCGACGTATAATAATGACATCCAAAACTCACCTTTAAACTTTGGTGGAAAAATTTCCACTTTATTTTTATCTGTTATCAGCTGATTCCGGTAGTCACAAAATCCACGAGGTCATCTCATCCCCCTACCCTACCTTGTACTCTTCTATCTCGCACCCCTGCCCTTACCTCTACCCCCTGCCCCTTATCTCTTCCTTGCTCCTTCTCTATCTCTTGTCCTCGTGAATCTTCGTCCGCAATTTCCGCGTATTTTTAGAATGTACATTCGAATTTTTTATAGTCAGAGAAATGAGTGGAAAATCGACAATCTGCATTTTAAAGTTCCTGCGAAAAGTTTTCTGATAACAATATTCCAGTTATCTGGATTTTCGACGGGGGATGCCGCCATCGTCAGAAACCATTTCTCTCATCGGGGGACTGTATATCGGGATCGGACTTGTGGGATTTATCTGCAATGCGGCTACGGTATTCATGATTATTATGAAGCGGGTTTTTCGACTTTCTGCCTACACCATAATGGCGAATGTGGCATTGGCGGATGCGATGATGATGGTCGTTGCTGGGATCGCCTGTGGCATAGGGATAGTTTATCCTAGCAAAGACTGCAGTATCCTGATCCAAGATTCCGAAGTAGAAAACTCGAATGAGTAATTTTGTGTATTATAAACTAAAAATCCAAAAAATCTCATTTTAGATCAATTTCGACTTCAACTTTGACTTCGCTTTTGAATTCTTCAAATTCTTTTCTTTCTTCGCCTTCTGAATCCTACAATAGATGTGATTTCCTGAATTTCTCCCTAGCTTTTTTCGAAATCGCTGCTTGGACTGCTGGAGTCGTCAGCTATGCTTATTTAGGCTTGAATCGCTGTGTTGCTATCTGCTTTTACGGTACAAAAGCGAAGACGTTCAACCAGGTCAGCGTCGCCCTCATCGCTTCTGTCTCCACTTGGATCGTCGCCATTATTGCAGGTAACATTTCCGTTCAGCTGTAGATTATTGATAATCATATTAGATATATTTAATTATGTGAAGTATATCGATGATATCGATTGATTAGATATGTTGATTATGCTGACTATTGTTTTCAGCTTGTGTCGGTACGTTCCCCATTCCGTTGATCGGGAAACGACCCGAGATGTGGTCTGTCAGCTTCCTGAGTACCGAAGGAAAAAGACCGAGTAAGTTCGGCCCGTCCTTGAGTGACTTTGTTAACTTCAAATTATTTATTAAGTCCTAAATACTTCGCAAGTTTCTGAATTTTATTAATTGAATTTATAAACACTCGGAAACGGCTGAAATTTTTTAAATTGAATCGAAAACATTGAGTCAGGAAAGTTCAAAAATAATTTCCCATCAAAAGCCAAAGAGCAGGATTGGATTTCTTAATTTAGTGGTTTGGGTCATTTAAGTTTCGTAATTTCACAATTGCAATAGCTTAAGTTCCGCAACTTTGTAATTTTAGGGGTTTGAATACTATACTTTTGTAATTTCGTAATTTCAGCTATTTTCGTAATTTTGTTGCTACTAATCAACGCCATAAGTATCGTCCTTCAATGGGTCTGCTCTTCCTTGGTTTTATTGAAAATTCATCAAGTAAAACAAAAAATCAGCAAAAACAAACTAAATCAAAACAGTGCGAACAGATTTCGAAAACAAGCGAGATTAACGTTCCAATTTTTCTACCCAAGTCTATTATGCACGGTTTCCTCGATACTGTACTTCGCCAAGCCATACATCAAGGATATGCTCTCTGACAGCCACTTCATCGCACTTCATTTGGTTCGTAGTTTCAAAAATTAAGAATTAAAAAATTAATTGTATGTTTAGATTTGGCTGTGTAATCACAGTTGTAATCCGTTCATTTACGCTTACTTTAACGAGAGGATGAGACTGACCTACAAGGAAATGCTTACTTGTGCCCATCTCCGTTACGTCATCAGACAACATAGAAAACAAGCTACCTTCACTCACGGCGGAAGCAGATTTACTCTTTCTAGGTACCGGGTTTATTTTGTTAATTAATGTTTCGAAATTAATCTTTTAGAAGATCACAGCAAAGAAGTAATCGGATGTCTGTACGGTCCAACAAGTCTCAAAGAAACGGGAACTTTGTCAGAAACTCCCTCCAAATGCAGAGCAGGGACTTCGAGCAACTTTGTGAGTTCATGATGAGGGTCAATCCGCTTTACGACTCTTCCGAAGGCTGGAGAGAGTCGTCGACGGAGGACGAAACCGAGTGGGAGAACGGACCCTTGGAAACGAAGAGCGAAGCCATAGAAGTTCATAGAGAATCCAGATCCATCGTGATGGATTTGGGAAGACAGACCGTGGAGCACTGGGCCAGATTTGCCAAAAAAGCTAGTATTTAGTTTATGATTCTTTACTTATTCATATTAGTATTCATTTTAATATCTTCAACCTTCCATTTCCTCACGGGTTCCGGACCTGCTGGTGATTCCTGGCTGTTTTTGGTTTTTTATTTTTTAATTTTCCGATACTGTTGTGTGATTTTGTTTAAATGAGTTTTTTTACGAAATAAATATTTTATAAAATATTCAACTACTTAAAAGTGATTCAAAGCTGGTCAATGTAAGTACCACCGTACAGTAACCTATAATTCTTCTTTCTTGCCCTTGGACTTTTCTTTTTTATCCTTTGAATCGGATTTCTTCTCCTTGGATTTTTCCTTCTTTTCCTCTTTCTCGGAGTCTTTGTCCTTCTTAGATTCTTTTTTGTCCTTCTTGGCTTCCTTTTCGGAATCTTTTTCTTTCTTAGAATCCTTTTTCTCGGAATCTTTATCTTTTTTGTCCTTCTTTTCTTTCTTTTCCTCTTTCTCGGAATCTTTATCTTTTTTATCCTTCTTTTCTTTCTTTTCCTCTTTCTCGGTATCTTTGTTTTTCTTCTCCTTTTTCTTTTCTTCCTTCTCAACATCCTTCTTTTTTTCTTCCTTCTCAACATCCTTCTTTTCCTTCTTCTTTTCTTCCTTCTCTTTTTTTCCTTCTTTTTTGGAATCTTTCTTATCTTTCTTGACTTCCTCTTCTTCTTCGCTCGTTTCAGCTGATTTTTCCTCTTTCTTCACTTTTTCTTTGACTTCCTTCTTGGTTTCTCCAGATTCCTCCTCATCGGTTCCGAATTCTTTGAGAGCTTTCTTCATAGCTTTAATGACATCAACTGCTTGAGGGAAATAGTAGGCGTTATTTTTATAGTTCTTCTTATTGTCCACAGGAAGAGGATCACCTTTCTTATCTGAAATTTCAAAAATGAAAAAGTGCAAAAATTTCAAAAATTAAAAAGTGCAAAAATTCCAAAAAAATAAAAAAATCAACATTTTCCAAAAAGGATTGGTTCAAAAATGGAAGAAAATTTCAGATAAAAAACTATCGATATTTTTTATATTTTGTTTACTTTTTTTTATGATAATGACGTTTTTGGTCTTTGGGTTGAAAATGATTCATTTTTACAATCCTTAAAAACTTATCTATAATTTAAAAAACTTCATTTTCCAACAAAGTTATTTAATTTTGTTCATTTTTAAAATAATTTATTTTTTATAAAATTTGAGAGAAACTTACCTAAGAAGAAGAGACGAGGAATATAAGCTCCATCGGGGGCGTATCTTTCATCATCAGGTTCCTCGTCGTCTTCCAGGTTAACCATGATAAACTTTTTGCTGAGTTCGACAAATTCCGATCTCTTTTTCGATTCCTTCAGGTTTTTCTTCAAAGCCTCTGAAATAAAAGTAATCAAATCAAATACAAAAAATACTGAATTAAGTACAAGAATCATTAAATTGAATTAAAAAATCATCAAATTAAATACGAAAAATAAACTTACTACAAGCTCCACACCAAGTTTTGTGGATCAAGAGAAACACCGGTTTATTTCCTTCATTTGCCAACTCCACGGCGTTTTCCCAATTCGCCCATTCAACGTCATCTCCGAATCCGTGAGAAAAAGATTTTTCCTCCTCGGCAAAGATGGCAGCGAATACCGTGATTAAAATTAAATAAGTGATTCTCATTGCGCCTAAAAACCAACTCAATAAATTATATATCATTTTTAAAAACAAGTTATTTTCACTATGTTTAAAAAATAACAAATAACATTAAATATTGTTATTTTTGAAAATAGGGTATTTCTATTTTATCTAAAATTAAAATGAAATTTCATGTTGTTATTATTAAAGAAATAAATTATTTCTACTATGTCTAAAAATTAATTTTGGAAAAATAAGATCAACAAACGCGAGTTTTCACGTTTCAGAGTGACTTGGAAGACCCTGAAGAGGTCACTTTAAATAGGTCAAGACCACTCTTCAATAAAATCAGAAAACAGATCGATCGATGCCTTGGAATTTCCAACCGTCAATAAAATGCTTAAATTTATAAATTCAATATTAGATCGGTATTGCAGGACTTTCAATCAGTGACGAAATTTTCGAAGTTACAAACTAAATTATTTCCTAAACCCATGTTTTATGATTTTTAACAGTCAACAAAATTTTTAAATTTACAAATTAAACAACTCTTTAGAAAGATATTGTAGGACTTTCGACCACCGATGAAACATCCAAGTTTATAAACCAAATGCCTTTTTAAATTGTACAAATTATGCAGATAAATGCACGTGAAGTCAGATAAGTGAAAGAAAATGCACCAAAGTGTTTCCAGGAAAGTTAATATAAATGTCTAAAAAATACTGTAATAAAGTACGGTGAACGAAACCCCAAAATCGAAAACGAATCAAAAATCGAGACCCGTGGGAAATGAATATTTTTATCGTTGAGGTCTACGGAGCAGATTTGCTCGGAGGTCTGGGTCCAGGGCTCAAGTCGAAATCCTGGTCTTCTAATTGATCCTTTTTCGTCGAAGATACATCACTCATGACCCGAAAAGCTTTGGCATGGTCTTCTGGCAAGAGCTGCACCGCTTCCGGAACGTTCTGTTTCTCTTCCACGGAAGCTGCGATGCTCGAAATCTGAAGAATTTATATATGATCTATGTATAATAGATATAATACATGTATAATATATACAATATATACAACATATAGAACCTATACACTGATCCCTTGATATAAGGGTCTTTCAAAAGATAAACGTGGCTGTTACCAAGGGAAACAGATTTCTTACCTCACTAGTTTCCAAGCTCATTGGCTGCATTTCTATCTCGACAACATTGGAATCTGCCGTCGAAGGTTGTCTATTTAATGTCTGAAAATCAACACTAATGTTGATACTAATTAAGATGTTTAAAACTAACTTTAGCACCACGATTCTTTCTATGTTTTGTTTTCGAAGCATGAAAAACAGGTTCGGAATTTGCTTCTCTAGATTCAGGTTGAGTGGATTCGTCCACTGTTGATCCTCCACCGTTCAGAGCTTCGACGAGGGTGATCCGCGAGGGCTGATTCGGCAAGCCGTCCAGATTCGCAGGTGAAAACCGAAAGAGAGCTTTGAACGGAGATCGACAAATAGGACAATTTTGAAGCTAAAAACCTCGTTTAAAAAAGCCTTCTCTTGATTTCTTACTTTAAATCTGAGAGCTTCGGCACATCCACAACAGATACAGAGATGTCTACAAGGAAGAATCACCGTGTCCCGAGGATTCCCCATGCAGATGATACATTCGGCACTGTTGTCGTCGATTGTCCTGCTTGACTTTTCTTTGTTTTCTATTCCATATATCTCTTGCATCAAATATGTCACTCCATCCACAATTAATTTCTGTTTCAAGGGTTTCAAGATAAAAGCCGCCGTTTGATCGCTAGAACGTTCAATGCTGCAGAAAGTTGCCTGAACTTGGGCAGAGAGTTTTCTTCCCACATTTGCGATTGATCTTACTTCAATGACGATGGGGAAAAAACTTCCTCCTTCATAATGAAACTAAAAAGTACTATTAGTTAGGTAATTTTTTGTTTAGATTTACAGGGAAATTATATTGCTGAGGAAAGAAGAGATATTGGTCAAAAACTTGATCCGCTCCCATTGTGAAAGAAACTCTGTTTGAAGATTCGTGTTTGCCTTTGCTGATGAAGCTGGAAAGGAGACAATTATCAAAGATTTTATGTAAAGTGTATCAAATATCGATTTTAGAAAACTTAAAACAAAATCAAAGAGTTCCAAACTTACTGGATTTTGTCTCCTTCGACAAATTCCTTTGCGAAAAAGTGGATTTGTACATAACAATCTGTATCAGCGTCAAAGATGAATTCTAGTCTATAGCAAGAATCCTGTTCTGAATCTACTTTGACGAATTTTACAGAATCCCGACGAACATTGATCAAAGCATTGAGGACTTTGAAAGGATGTGAAAATCCGCGAACGTGATAAGGGTACTGAAAACAACCAATTCTAGATATTTTTGAAAATTAATATCACATACATCGACTGGTTTAGTCCCCATAAGTTCAAGATCAGAGTTATCACCAAACAGGAAAGTGTCGGGCTTTGCAATGTCGAATCTTTCGCCTCCCATCAGAAAATGAGTTCCAAAGTAAGTTCCTGAAGGTAGAAATTAAATTTCATTTACTTCATATAAAATTATAGTTTTCATATAGTTGTACATTTTATATATGGAACTATATAACCTCTACATGTAGTTACACATTTCATCTATGAAATTGTACAACTATTCTATCTGCTATGTGGTTTGTGTGTATAATTATATAGTTTCGATATATAATCATGTGTTTTATATATAAAATCATATAGTTTTATATAAAATTTACCATTATTCGCTCTCTGGACCACACTGATACCGTCCTCGATATCGCTGTGGCCACCAGACAGAGTCGTCGTGGCTCCGGACAGCTGTCCATTCTCAGAGCCGCGGAGTCCAGAAGGCAGGATTCGAGCGACGCACGAAGCGACAATCCCCATCGCTGAATCACTGAATCATCAACTTTCTTCCGGCATCGACTCTTCGGAATTAGAGTCGGATTTCGATCAATATGAAATGTTAAGGGTGAATCTAAAACTCAAAAGTCAAACAATTAGAACTAAAACCTTTCGATTGATTTTAAACTCAGAGAACTTCGTTTTAAGAAATTCACACGTATAATGGAACTCAAATAAAATCCGATAACTCAAAAATAATTTATTTTCCTTAAGTACCACGACGACCTAGAGCTTCATTGTGGAATCGCGCACAAAAGCGTGTCACTTCTAAGATTCACGCCATATATGCAAAACGCACATAGCGAGGAAGATAGAGAAAATTCGCAGCCGTATGCGATCGACCGCCGAACACTGCAATACAACTCACTGGTCAGTAATAGCCAAATTGCAAAAATTGACAAACTGAAAGTCATATGTCTGTAAAGTTCAAAAGCGAAAAGTTGGATTTACGGAAAATCGAAAAAGATATTAATGAGAAATCACAAAATTAAATATCTTTAGAATAAAAAATAACAAAAGTATTTTTGTTCAACTACTTTTTTTGAAAAATACTTTTAATGGGATGACAAGAACAACAGGGGGTTGCTTTGTTCAACTTTAGATCTGGACTTCCATTATAAGAAATTTTTTTTAAATTGAAAAAGTTCAAAAACATGTAAGGAATTGAAAGTAGATCATAAACTAAAAAATGAGAAAAAAATAAACTAGGTCCATTTCTAATTTAAAAAGGAAAATAGTTCAGGGAAATAAGAAGGATGTCTTTAGATCAAGATAAATTTATTCCCAGTTTCGAAAGGGTAATATTATCCAGGATGATGTATTTCAAAATTGTTTTCGATAAGTGAGATTAACGGATATATTTAGCATGATCTACAGTAATCTGTGGTTGTTATTTCGAGAAATAATCACTGTATCACCTTGTTGATCTAAGTAAATTAATACAGTAATAAGATAACAAAATAACAATTGATCGAGTGGTAGTAATGATCTACAGTATGTTTAACAAAGTTAATCAACTCAATAAAAAAGAAAATAGTTAAAATGATCGCCGTAGTGTAACATTATTTATATTTAAATTTGTCTTTATCTTTTAATAGAAAAAGATTATTTGTCTAATAACTTTAAAACAACTGAAGATAATTAGTTGTAATATCGTGAACAATTTCTTAGTTTCTTATAACAAATAAAATGAATTCTATTTTTATTCTGATATCAAAATAATCGAGTATAAGTGATCATACTGTGAAAGAATCCTCTTCTCAAATGAGTTTTTTTCCAGAAGATTGTCCTTTACTTTAACATGTTAAAATCGCTGAGGACTACTCTTGGGAAAGAGAGTTTGATGTTTTGACTGATGGTGTGCCTGGCTCCAGGAAGGGGTCTCGGAGGAACAGTGTTCCATAAACTTGTCAGAGTGCTCAGATTGCCGTGCTAACAATGTCCGACTTTGTTGCTATTATTGTTCTCGATATCGGAAACAAATCTTCGCATGTGTAAAAACATTAAAACGATCATTGACAGAGGGTTGCAAAAATGGCAAATCCCTGTTCGTCTGTATAGAGTGAATCCGGCCTGTCTATATGGAGTAAATCCCGGTCTGTATAAATGATTGATGACACAGTCGAACGTCAATTTGACCAAGTCCGGCGATATTTAATTTCCCCTGACAACTCGAGAAAAATGATCGAAGATTTTTCGAGATAATTTTTGTTTCGCGTGGCAATTGTTAATTTTGTACTATATTAACTTCTTTCGTTCAGGATTTAGGTCCTTGGTGGTTTGAGTCCTTTTTAGGCTCTTGTCCATCAAACGTCCACTCGGGTCTTCAAATTTGTGACACTTGACTGGAACGAGCTCTGCTTTGTTTTCCTATCTCATTCGTTAGTGCCATTTTTCTAAAAAACCCAGTTTTATTTATTACGAACTTCTTTCGGAGATGGTACTCTCGAAAAAGTCATACTGTATTTTTCAGTTTTATTCCTCAGTACCGTTTTTCAAGAACTCAATCCTATTTGTTAAAAGTTTTCTCCAAAAATGATATTCTCAAACAATAAATTTTATTTTTCTTCTCATTTATCAATATCCTTTTCTGGAAAGTCTAATTTCATATATTAAAAAGTTGCTTTAAAAAATTTTATTTTAAGAGATAAGTTCTACTTTATTTTTTTTTAAATTTTATTCTTCAGTACCGTTTTTTGAAAAACTTTAATTATGTCTTTTAAAAATTAAAAAAAAAATTTCCTAGAAAATAAAAAATATTTTTTTAATTAGAAAAACATATTTTTAAATATTTAGTAAATACTGAAAATGTTTTTATAAACTTTTAAAAATATTTATTTTTTATTTTTTACCACTACATTTTCTCGATTTGAACTTTAAAAAATTGAACAAAGCAGCTCTTTTTTATTTTATTTAAACTGATAACGACAAATATGCTTTCATCCAGGGCCACTTTTCATCGGAAGCAATTTTTCATTCGGCAGAGCACTCCTCTATCGCGAGACTAATAAATTTTCACCCATCTTTGTTTTCGTTCAAATTTTATAGCTTTGCAAATTATCGGAAGCAATATGATTTAACGACTGTCTAAAATATGATTTAATAACTGTTTAAAAGATAATTTAATAGTTGTCTAAAATATGATTTACGGTTTATCTAAAATATTATTTAATAATTGTCTAAAATATTATTTAACAATTTTCTAGAATATAATCTAAAAAATCTCCAAATAAAGTGAGAAGTCTTGATCTCTTCAAGTTCAAAGTGTTCGTTTCATTTTTATCCGACTGAGGGGTCAAACGTTTGTTTAACTTCCTGATTATATTTTCCGATTATTCTTGATCTTGATCTTTGTTTAAACTAGCAAGAGACCTGGCACTTTGTCTCGAGACAATTCCGTAAAGACATTCATATTTAATTTTTATAATGTTATTTCGGAAATATTATTTAGATTCGTGTCGAGAAAATCCTAAATATTTTAACCTGGTTTTTGTAATAAAATAATTTTTAGGTTCTCATGACGAGGTCCTTTCGATATTTGTATTTGTTTTTTTATTTTGGTTTTTATTCAGTGATCGGTGATTCTATTGTTCCGTACGAACCAAGCATCACTTATCTGGATGGAACTAATCAATGGGAAAAGTGCAATCCTCATATTGGAAGAACTTTGACTGGAAAGTCGGGAATTTTAATTTCTCACAGCGAATACGGTACTTCCCCATACAGAGGTTCGAAGAATTGCATCCTCATGATTGCTGCTCCTCTGGGATATCAAATACGATTGAAAATTTTGGACTTCAACGTTCCCGGAATTACTGGGATTTGCAAGCAAGATTCACTCCATATTTTAAATGTAAACTTTCTGGAGTTACTTTATTTTCAATTTTTTATTTCAGCATGAAAATTCTATTGATCCGGAAGAATTCGACCGTACCTCGGAATCCCAGAGACATCCGGGTCCGATCATCGGGAACCTCTGTGGCTCCGTATGGAACCAGAACCAAAACCAGACTATCATCTCCACCCAGAATGCCTTGACTTTATGGTGGCATACTGACGAAACAGTGAAAACAAAAAGCGAGGAAAGCGGATTCAGAATCCTGTGGTCCGCTTTCCGGAAACCCACTGATGACAATCCATGTCTCTTGAACGAGGAATTCCAGTGTTCAAATATGGAGTGTATTCCTTCGAACCTCGCTTGCAACAGGTTTCCGGATTGCGAGGACTCTTCGGATTTGGAAAAATCAAGACAAATTGCTCATAATTGCAAAAGTAAGTTTGTTAAAGTAATTTCTACTTTAACTATTTTCATAAAATAAGTGTTATTCAATTTATAGAATTAATTTCCACTTTAATTATTTTGGGAACATAGTTTTTATTTAATTTATAAAAATAGTTTTCATTTTATTTATTTCATGAAAATAATTCCCATTTTAATTATCTCATTTCAGATCTGGGGACAGATTTATTCAGTAAACTTGATGGACCAAGGAAACTCCTCTTCTGTCTCGCGATCGTGACAGTTGGAGTCCTTGTATGTTGTGCCATCTGCAGCGTTTTCTATTTTCTCATGCCGGATTGTCTCAAAACAAAGAAGAGCACTTCAAAGCCTTTCTCGAATGCCGCAGAATCACTCATCCAACGACCTCCGATCCCGAATTTCGCCCCGCCTTCTCAGGGAATTCCTAATGTCATCATCAGCGATTACTCCAAACTGCCGAAGAATATGTAAGTTCATCAATATCATATTCAAAACCCCGAAAACAATATTACTACGAAATTACCCTACACTAAATTCCCAGGGCTTTATGAAAAATCTTAAAATTCAAAGTCCCTGGCTTCACATATGAATTCCCATATTCTATTGAATTACATTTCAACGACTTTTCAGACAAAATGCTTACATTGCTCAATATTCCGGAATCGACCAGATAACGAACACCACGACGACTATGAAATCTACCTCGAATCCATCTGCTAGGACAGGCTGCTCCTACTACATCCTGCCGGTGCCTCCAGCGACACCAGCTCCTAGTGACTATGCTTACATCCAAACAGATCCTAATATAATAATCTGAATTCCGGTTTTCCCTAAAGATCTCATCATCCACAATAAAATAATAACGTTTATAAAAATAACTTTCATTGATATTAAAAAACAAAGTATATTTATTTTCTCGATCTGTGCATCAAAATATAATGAAGCTGAATGTTGTTTTAAAATGGCAAAAAAATACCCCTTGAGTGATTTTTGGCGATTTCTATAAAAACGAACTCGCGTGCTTGGACAAGATCGAAAAACACGTAGAAAATTAGAAAGTGATTGAAATTGTAGGATTCCGGGAAATATTTTGATTATGAAAGACAAATCTAAAAAATTACTTCACCTTCAACTTTATCGAACCGGTTTTAGGATCTTTCTGAGTGAAATACAGATTACTATAACTATTCTAATTTGAAAATAAGCACGCCAAACTGGCAAGATATTTTTGATCCAGGAACTTCATTCAAAAATAATCAACCGATTTGGTCTAAGAATTACCGACCAATCTCGCTCAAAATCGCCAGTAACTTTGCTCTCAAGGCGTCGTATTCAGCGACGTCTCCACTAATCAAGGTGAATTCTGTTTTTGAAATATTGGGGGAATTATCCATTCTGTGGAGAACCATCTCGAATAATATGCCCTTATTGTGGGAAAACCGGATTCTTGCGATATCTGTAAAACGCAGTAAATAAAATAAGAAAGAACCCTTCTTACCTTGGCCAGAACTACTGTCACGAGCCACTTCGAAAATCAGATCGGGAACGAGAGACGTGAATCTCGGTAAACGTTCAATCGCAATTTCTAAACTGACGGGAATAAAGACATATTTCACCATCGAATTTGACGGCTGATTTTCTGGAGTACTTGCTGTAGAGGAGGCAGGAGCGAACCCAATTACTGTAGCCGGTCGTTGCTGCCCTCCCATCGTCTGTGATTGTGCTGGCTAAAATTCAGAGATAAACCATGCACTTCTTCAAAGAACTTACTTGATTGGATTTCTGAAGAATAGAAAGAGGATCATAAGATCCAGACGAAGGCTGAAGACATCTGTTGTTCTCGTCTGTGATGCTGATTGTCGGGGCTTTTATTTCCAGGAGAGGATTCGGAATCATGCTGGACGACCGATTTTGGAGGTGAATACTCGATCCTGGATTCGATTGTTCTTGGGTGCAAGCTCTCAGTTTCTGGAAATCTATTTGGAGTTGCTGAACTCCCGACAAACTAGATTCCGTTCCTCCCGTCGCCTGTTTATATAGTTTTTCAAGTTGAGCCTGTTGTTGAGGGCTAAAATACCCCGGTGCTGAAGACGTCGATGAAGCCCAGCTGCTTCTTCTTTCATTTCCATTCTGCTTGGCATACGGTGTTTTACTGTGTCTGGAGCTCAGAGAATTAGTAGGCAATCCATTCAACGAAGATATCCCATTCCCCGTTTGTGGATCCTGTATTGATAGTTTCAAAGTATTTTTTGGAAAATCATGGATCGTGTTCCTTTTAGAAGATCCATAATGATTCAAATACAATTGTCCCTCTTCTTCGACACTGGGTCTCGGAGTTTGCCCTGCAATCGGGGTGTTGATTCCCCGGTCTGTCGCTGTCATTCCTATTGTTGAACAAGCTGCCAGTAAGTGAGCATAGCTGTTGAGTCCTAAAAGTGCTTCATTTGCACTTGCACGACGCTCTTCTGAAAGGTAATTGTTATTTCACCATATGAGAAAGCGTATGAGGGAAAAAGAAATAATCAATCATTTTGTATAAAAAAGTAATCGCCAAAAAACAACGTAAAATGGGCAATTTCCAAGCCTAAAATTCAATTACTCTAGCTGATAAGAGTTACGGTACTTTCGTGTCGAGACCGAGGGACCAGTACACCACCAATCATGCCTTTTTTGTTTAGTGCGCGATTTATTGTAGATTTTTTTTCGCTTTGAGACCGGAAAAACTCAAAAATGTGGTTTACTTGTGTTTCCTCGGGTTATCGATTAATTAAAAGTGCTCGTGTTCAATCTTTTTGGAGCAGTTTAACAATAGTAACTGGAAAGTCCAATTAACGGAAACTCACGAGAAACAGGGATATTGACGAAAGGCATGTTATTAGGAATGTTGTTTATCGTTTGCTGTTGAACAATCTGCTGTCTTTGAATCTGTTCTATCCTGGCAAGATTAGCCATCGCGAGAACAACAGATTCCAACGTCGAAATCGGCTGAGCCGGCAACAACGGATTAACCGGGACTCTGTCAGCGGCACAGAGAGTATGTCTTCTTTGTCCCGATGGCTGTTGTTCAGGAATGTCTTGATATAGGTTTCTCCTTAATCTCCTTCTGGGATGACCAATCCCTGCGCGGTATCTCGGGGAACTGGATTCCTCGTTCGTCGTCAAGTCACTCGCACTGCTGTCATCAGAATCCTGGATAATTAATTCTCCTTTTTTGTTTATTTACTCCGAAACTCACGTAATCCTGACTTGTTGATAAACTGAGTCTTGCCAAATGATGGGCGGGGATCGGGTTTTGCATGGCCTCGGGTTCAACATTTGCTCTGCCGGAAATGATTGATCCCCGGGAACCTCGACGAGGGTGATCATCTCCCTCGAGTGGAATGTCTTTGAACTCGACAAGCTTGCTATTGAGCAATTCGTAAGTCGCGAAAATAGGACCTTCGAAATTTTGCTTCCGCACATCCTGAAATAAAATTCGGTGAAGTTGTCAAGTACAAATGTCATTCTACCTCGATGATTTGTTCTTCGGACCAGTTTGTGTGTTGTTGCATGAAAATCATCACAGCTGGATCCAGGGGCTTCGAGCTGAATCTCCGATCCACTGTCAAGTTCACAGGATTGATATTCGGGAGAACAGCTTTGGATTTCGGCTCTTCCTGCTTCAAACTCGTTTTCATCAGTGTTTTCAGATTTCCTGGCATATCGACGACGAACCATCGATGTTGGATGACCTGGGATAGACTATATCTCTTTCCTGGGGTTACAGTTAACATTTTACGGATGAGATCAGAACATGCTAAAAATTCTCATGTGAAAACAATAAAGGAAGTAATTTCTACAAAAAAATAAATTCAAAACTCACCAACAGATACCCAGAAAGGAATTTTCAGATGGTCGTTCAAAACTGCTCTTTTCAACTTGTCGACGGAATCTCCGGGGAAGGGAAATCCGGCTGTGACGAGGATGTACAAGATCACACCGAGACTCCAGACGTCAGATTTCATCCCGTCGTACTCCTGTCCGAGGAGAAGCTCGGGAGCAGCATAGGGGGGACTTCCACACCATGTCGAGAGCAGTGAGTTCGGATTTTGAACATTACTGAATCCGAAATCTTAAAATTTCACATTATTGTATATTCTACCGGAAAATAACCCTTACCTATTAATTTTATATTGTTATCTCTATCTAACAGGAGATTCTCAGCTTTAATATCTCTGTGGACAATACCCCTCCCATGGCATTCGGCAACAGCAGAAACTATCTGCTGGAAAAGTCTGCGAGCCTCGTTTTCGGGCTGTTTCCCCTTGTCCGTGAGCATGTCGAACAACTCTCCACCGCCGACGTACTCCGTGATTATGTACCAGTATCGTTCCAATCGAATTACCTGAAACTCATATATGAACTTTAGACCTTTTCACTCCTTTACCTCGTAAAGCTTGATTATAAACGGATGATTCAATTTCTGCAGCAATTTTATTTCTCTTTCGATTTTCATGAGATTTTCTGGATCAAGGGTTTGAGTGTCCACAATTTTTACTGCAACTTTGGTATTTGCGATTTCATGATAGCCAACTTTGACCTGGGCGAAGTTCCCATGGCCGAGAGTCCTGCCAATCCGGTACATGCCAACCTTCTCCAGCCTCATCCGTTTCTCCTTGGGGGTTCTTCTCTGAGCAAGGGAAGGCCCGTTGGAGGAAGACGAGGCTGAAGCTGTCGCGGAGGCAGTCAACGGATCCGGCCGGAGCTCATCCATCGGCGCATCTTCCATTATGCGTCGATGAATCCCGAACGTCGCCGGAGACGCCGGAGCTTGTATTAATCTGGTTGTCGGCGGCGTTGCTGCTTCTTGGCTGCGCAGCAGCAGCTTGCCAAAGAAGTTTTTTTAATATCGAAATTGGTCCAATGGGAATATTATATTGAAATTATTTGGCATCAGTGAATATTTTCCAGTTAATTAGGGAAGATTATCAAAGGTTCTTTTTCCCAGGTGAATTTCACAATTGACGCAAGTTCAGTGGGCGATTTTGGCTTTCGCCTTCTCGAAGCACGCCGTTTCCTCGACGCCCACTCGAGTACTCCGAAAAGCTGAAAATGAATATATGGAACTATAAGACGAAAGTCGGGACGTCTTGATTACACGTCGAGCTCGGATTTCAGGAAAAGTGTCAAATCAGCGGAAAAACGATTGAACACGTGCAACCAGCTGACCTTTTGTCCAATCAAAATTCATCAAAAAGTTTAGAAATAATAAAAACAATAATAAAACGAACTTGGAAACGTTGAAATTAAAGAAAAGTTAAAGAAGACTGGGATGCGGACTGGGCAGCGGTCTCAGCTGTCATTGGCCAAACGGGCCTTTACGGCGACAAACGAACCGATTTTCCTACGTGTGAGCGTAACGCGCAGTTTGGTCGTTTTAAGCGATGATTTATGTCACTTTGAATTTTTTCAATTGTGCATATTGATTGAATATTAAACATAATTCTAAAACTACCAATTAAATGTAGAAATGACAACAGCTATTCTAGTACTTGTGGGCAATCATTTCTATCAGTTTGAATTTTTCCACTACACATATTGAACATTAATCATGATTTTAAAGCTAGCAATTAAATATAGTAAAAAGATGCTATTTTAATCGTTCTAAGCAGCAATTTACACTATCTCGACTGTCCTCATTACGTATATTGCATATCAAACATAATTTTAGAATTACATCGATTAAATATAGTAAAGGAAATCTTATTTTCATCGTTTCCAATTCATGGTTTACATTCCTCTGAATCTTTCACTACACATTGAAAATGACTTTAAGATTATATCGACTGAATAGTAAAAACAATGACACGTATTCTAAAGTCTTCAACTAATGATTTGCACCGCTTCGGATTTCCCAATTACACATATTAGTCCAATATTTAAGAAATTCCAAACTATATTAATACACTAAAACGTAATATGCAGTTTAGTATTTTTGAACAATGTTTTCCTCGACCCGAGTTTTTAGTTACGCATATGGACATAATGGTAAAACAACTTCAAAGTTCATTAACCAATGCATTGGAATTGGTCGATGGAAGGGTTGATGGATGCATTTTTAATCCGGAGGAACAGATCGATAACATTGCGCGAATTTGACGGTATTTCAGCGTACACACATTCTTGAACTCAAAAAGGACAATTTTACGTGAGGCGGAAAGAGCGACGTTGTATGGAATGTTGTATGGGACATACTTATCAACTCAGAAACTACCTTGATGGCCAAGTAATATTGCGCGCGTGTCTCGAGGAATTATCGTCTGTCCGACGATTCTTTGCAGGACACCCAGTCTGGGACACACTAAGCAGACAAGTACACAAAAATGACCGATTTTAAGTGACCAGGACCTTTGGAATTTTTCTGGATTTTTTTTCAAAATTTTTAAACCGAAAATGATGGATTCACAACTTGCCCCAAAGCTAACGGACAAACATCCTACTTTCCTGGAGTTTAAAGTTTCTGAACCAAGAGACACATGGTTCACTTGCTCCCGAAACTGTCCTGGAAGTTCCCGGGAAAGTACAAAAAATTCCGACGTATTTCGGAAACAAATTACATCAGACAATCCACGATTTATCAGTAGAGACCTGGAATGTAATCTGTCCAGTCGGGACTCACTGGAAAAGAGGTGACAACCATCACGTTTCCGGCCGTTTGCTCTTAACCTGACACGGGTATTTGTCAATTTCCGAGTCTGCGCATTTAGAAAACAACATTTTAAAATTCCAGTTCTTCACAAAAAAGTAAAGCATCTAAAAACAATGTTTTTTAAAATTTCAAGTTTTTTGCGTAAAGATTGAAACATTTAAAAAACGACCTTTTCAACTTGTTCGAAAAAACACTTATTTCGTCTTTTAAATAAACATCCAAAGGAATTTTTGAGTTATAAAATCATACTAATTTTTAAAAGCCAAAACA
Organism: Halicephalobus sp. NKZ332; assembly: GCA_009761265.1. Taxonomy (NCBI): domain Eukaryota; kingdom Metazoa; phylum Nematoda; class Chromadorea; order Rhabditida; family Panagrolaimidae; genus Halicephalobus; species Halicephalobus sp. NKZ332. Next base: position 22,096 of record VOSG01000022.1, on the reverse strand, counting down.
ATATTCTCTTTTCAATATGATGCGGACATTTGTAAATTTCGAGTCTATTCATTTCAGAAAAAAATTTGTTAATTTTCAATTCTTGAAGCAAAAACTAAGAAATTTAGATTATCCTTAAAATCCCTTCTAATCCAGCAAATTACATCAACCTCTGAAAGTCGGAAGATGGCTTTTTGCTTTCTACGTGCCTTAGATAATTTTCAATTTCAAATTTGTGAATCTGAAAAAAATAATTCTTCAATTTCGAGTTCTTCGAGGAACAGCAAAATTCAAATAATTTAAAGGAATTGGAATAAGATTAACTTTAATGCAATACATGTATTTATCAACTTGGGGAATTGTTAAATTCTAGGAATTGAAAAATTAATATAATTTCGAGATTTTTTGGCTCGATAAATTGAATTAATTAAAAAACAGAATTCACATGATTTTTCGGAATTATCGAAATATTAATTAATTCATCAAAGCAACTTTGTCGTTCTAATTTAGTGTCTGTTGAATTCTAATATTCATCACCCGAGAGTCAACATGAAAAAATGAAACGTTATTCAACGGTAACTTACCACGCGAAATTTAAAAAAATAATTATACATTGAAATGACAGGAAAAATGTACATCAAAATGATAAACAAGATGAATAAAATTTTCCTGAGGACTTTGATTTAAAACTCATGTGAAAGGAAAGAATGACGCCATGCCCTGAGGCGACATTTTTGTTAAACAACGTTGAACTCACAATGAAGCTGGGAAAACAGCTATTGACGCATGCCGAGCCAGTCGTCGTTATGGACATTTCCGACTCAACAACGATCCCGAAAATCTTCTTGGATTCCACTTACTTCCTAGGTCATAAAAGCTCGAAGATATAAAATTAATGGGATAAATGGTATCCATGAAGACCGCGGAAATGACCTCCCAAAACTCGTTGGGAAAGTTTTCAAGCTTTTTAAATGCCAAAGTTTCGCCAAAGCTTATTTCATTATTTACAACACTCACTTCGCTCAAGCATTTTTGATTGCATTCTGCATAAATTTCAGCCGGGTCTCGGCAAAAGGTCAGGAACCGACAATTGGAAAGCAAATTTCCTTATTTACGTGACAGAAGGAACTTTTTTTCGAAATTATAAATTTCAGGTAGAATAAAGAAATTTGATTTTTCTCTGAAGTATTCAGGAAAGAAATAAATTCATTTTTGAAGTTGAAATTGTCAACAGGAAACCCGATGTAGAGTCTCTGCGGACGCCAAATGAAACCCATGAAGCAGCTCAAAAGAGGCCTAAGAGGGCATGTACTTCGGAAAAAAATAAAGAAATATGGATTTGGAAAAAGGAAATACACACATCGGAAAAGAATGAGCGTGTACTTTAAAAAATGAACGTGGACTCTAGAAGAAATATATGTTTCGAAGAAGCAAGATATACATTGGAAAAATTTAAAAAAAAGAACTTCAAGCAACAAGGAAATAATTCAGAGGAAAATTAAGATGCAACTTTTAAAAAGACTTTGAGGAACGAACTTAGGAAAAAATTAAGAAGATACAAAATTCAGAACTTACCAAGGTTTCAGAAGAAATTTAAAATGAACTTCAGACAGAGATAAAAGGACGCTTCAGAAAAAATTGGAAAATAAACTTTAAAAAGAATTAAGCAAATACGAATTTCGAAAGAAATTAAGAAAATATAAAATTCAGACAAAATCAGAAAACACATACGTCAGAAGTAACTAAGAAGACATAATTTCCTCTAAGATTTGTTTTCTCTAGTTTCCCCTTAAGGTTCGTTTTCCCTAGTTTCCTCTGAGGCTTCTTTTCTCTAGTTTCCTCGAAAGTTGGTTTTCTTTAGTTTCTTCCAAAATTTATTTTTTCTAGTTTTTAAGATACATTTTCTCTAGTTTCTTCAAAGGTTCATTTTCTCTAGTTTCTAAGTTTCAAGAAAACACGAACATCAGAAGCTACTAAAAACATGAGCGAGAGTCTCGTATGCCCGGTCTGCTTCTTCAAAGTTAGTCAATTTCCACGAGATCTTCTAAATTCGTAATTCCAAAACTATGGCTCAATATTTTTCTTCAAACAAATATTACAAATTTCGGAAATTAATTGACTCTACTAGAAAATATAATTTCTTGGAAAAAAACAATAATTTCATAAAAAACCAAAACCATAATAGTAAATTTAATTTGAAAAGAACTCTCTCAAGGTAAGAATTTAAAGAAAGGAAAAAGGAAAATTTAAAAAAGAAAAAAGGAAAATCCAAGTACACGCAGCGGACATAGTGCCCGTCTTTCTTGGCCTCGAGAAGGAAGGCATGGCAGAGAAACAGGAATGTTGTCTCCCCAAGTCCTCCTGGTCTAGGTGCAGAAACTGGCTGTCCATCTTGTCCCTATCTCTTTAACGAACCAAGTACCAGTCCACGTCCTTTAACTCTGATCTCAATTCCAACAACTTCGTCTTGCTTGAAAATTGCTAAGTTTCATGTTACAAACGCTAGTTTTCATGAAAATTGGTCTCTAGACAAAGGGAGATTTCTTGCGAATGTAGAAAACTGGAAAAAGCGTGTGAAGATAAAAATTGATTGTTTTTGCCGGAAGCAAATTTGCACATTGATCTCCGATTCGAGTTCCGTTCATTAGGCGCTCTCGCCACGAAAACTCAGCGCACTCTCTCTCGCGATTTGTATCTCCAAGTTTTTTGGAACTTCTTTCTTTATTAATCTCCTTTAATTACTTGTTTTCTCCAGTTTGCTTCAGAGAACGAGGTTGACACCTTCATCACCCCGATAATTTATCGCAGTTTTCAAGCGGAACGTAATTATAAAAAATATTTCTAATGCGAAACATTTGTCGTTGCCTAGAGAGCGTATTCTCATAAATTCTCATAACGTTTACAGGACATTTCTGTTTTTAAGAACGAGCTTTTGCTTTCCCAAGTTGTTTATCCTGGCTTTGGATACTTTCTCGTTTAGTCCAAATGGTCATTTTAAGAAATTACAACCAAGGTTGTTTGTGATTTCCTAGATCAAAAATATTTTGAAAACACTTTATATTTACTCTTCTCTCGGTTTCAGGAAGTATGAGAATCTTCCGAAACTTAATGGAGATTTTCGGAATTAAGGTTTGGAGAGTCGTGTCAAGATAATTTCGCAAAAGATGCTTTTCGTTTTTTATAACAATCTCAAAAGTATCTGGAACTTCTAATCCTGGGAATTTCCTAAAACTTCTGGAACTCCGTGTTGAAATGGTTTCGCGAAAATATTCGTTTTTGACTTTACAACGATACTCGTCATCTTTTCAAAAGTACGGTACTGGAGGAAAATCCGAATTTATTATTTCCCTGGATTTGAAATGTCAATTTCTCTTCCATTGAAACAAAAATGGCTCATTTGCAACCTTGCGTGTTTTTCATTTTTCAATTGTTTTTCTACGATAAAACTGTCTGGATAAATAATATTTGCTTTTCTTAAATTGCTATAGAAATTTATTTCTGTAAAAATCTATTTATATTGAATAGAGTAACTCTAGCCAAAATTTGGACCTTAATTGAAACAACTTTTATCATATTCGGTTCCTTTGTAAGGACTCTCTATTCACGTTCTTTTTGGAGAGAAATATTTTTCTTCCGACCCATCGCCGATATTGGTTGTTTGAAAAATGGGTTTCTACAGCGACGAAGTCGGTTTGTCTCTTGTACTCGGCTTTTCTTTTCGATAAAGGAGTTTCTTGCATTCGCGTTATTGCTCGATTGATATTTTTTCACTTATCAATCTTGTTATTCAGACAACGCAGCAGCTCGGCAGTTGGAGTAACGAGGCAAAACTTGCGGGTCAGTGTTCCCTCGTCGTAAAGACGCTGCTGGCGGGAGATGCCTCTCGAAGACAACCTCGGTGAATTTTCGAATCAAAGAACCAAGCTCTATGATGAAAAAAAATCCATCATAGGTGACTTGAAAGACAGTAATCGGGAGGCCTTGAAGAAAAACATCTCTTCGTCGAAAAGTGGGTTTTTTAAATTGTTTTCTATTTTTTATATAAAAATTTCAGAAATCGATTCTCAGTTTGAACTTGATGAGGACGACAAAGAAGATAATGTAGACAAATACGGATCGGATTTGGATATTTCTTCCGAGGAGGAAGTTGACGAGGATGAGGAGGTCGACCAGTTACCCAACCTGGATTCCGACCGCCGAGGCAATGTCCCCCACTCCATGCCCATCAACGTCGACTTCGGAATCGATCCATTGACGAGAAGACCACGTAATCCGGTAGCGAGATCCGACAAAAAGGAAAAACACGTAAGTTCTACCTGGTTTTTACTTTTTGGAAATTGGTATTTTAGGATAAAATTCAACATGAGTCGATTTACGAAAATATGCAGGAATTGTCTCGTTCGATTCAGCCAGCTGATTATCGCAATCGTGTCCTAGGAACACGTCCGGACAACGTCGGGCTATCCATGTCCTACTCGGCTTGCACACAGCTGAATCGTCCTCGTGCAATCATCTGCAACGAGCCGGCTAAACGTCTCGACGTCACTCTCGAAGGTACTCCCGATCTTGAAACGTAAATCCATTACTTCCAAATCCACAAACTGTCAAAGTTAGTCTATGGGTGATTTTCGATATATGGATACTTTTGTTATTCAATCTCAGGTTAATCGGCTCCACATGTTCATTTGTGGATCCGATTTTTCATTCCTCTAGAATTCTGGCAGGTTTCGACCACATCCTACAAGTTCTATGATTCGGGTTCAAGGCCAGAACTTCCTATTTGGACGGTTTTCCGTCACTGTAGACCAGGATTTCCTTTTTTGGGTTAGCATCAAATCAAGTCAGTTAGTTACTCGAAATTCTCTAGATCCCTCCTAGTTCCCAATTATTATCAGGTTTCATGAGCATTTTTGCATTTGAATCCCGATCTAGTATTCGTCTAGTTATTTGTCTCCGGAATAAAAAAATTTATAAATACTATTTGGATCCATTTTCTACGACAAAAGTTAAATAGTTATTCCTTCTTTTTTGGCTTCTTCCGAATGCTGACGATCAGGAACGAAATGCCGGCTATCGTAATCATGAAGAAATGCAACCACCAGTAGAGACAGCTCCAGAGTCTTACTGTATCCTCCCATGTGAGGAGGAGGAATCCGCAAGCCATCATTTCGAAGCCTTTCATGCGGATAAATCTCCATCTAAAAATGCTTTTAAATTAGGTAAATCAAAATCGAGGGAAATACATTATCGAAAACCATCTCGGATGTTGTCCAGTTTTCTCGTCTCGGGGAATTGCGGCGAATACCAAATCCTCGGCTGTAGTACAAAGGGGGATTGTCAAGAAAGAAAGAAAATAACCGGGATGAATTCCATGCCAAAAGGCACTGATAAACATCGTATATGGCATCCTGAAAATTCATCAATTACTACAACACTTTTCTACGAAATTGTCTCAGAAAGATTTTAAATCCTTAATTCCTATTTTTTCAGGTTTCAATTAGGCTCAAGAAATTCCTGTAAATCTTCGTGAAATCCCAGCCACCGAAATATGGACATGAATATACCTGATTGCTTTGTGAGATCTTTTGTAAACGAAGTTCGCAAGCCAGAATTGGACACTTCGATTCCAGGCCCTCATTCCAGATCTGAATCCGTCGCTGCTCTCGACG
>VOSG01000021.1:130555-191439 GCA_009761265.1 Halicephalobus sp. NKZ332 | reverse complement strand
AGCACATTCCAGTTTTCTGACAGGATGCATAGTTTTCAGATCTCTTACAAAAGCGTCTATGGCTCTCACAATCGGCACAATTTTCAACTCGACTCCTATGTCACCCAGTTCGAAAACGTTTCTTGAATGAATAATTATCGTTGAGTATCCACAAGTTGCCATTAAGAGCAGTTTTAGATCGTCTGGAGCCAGCTTTTGCACAATCGAGCAATCTTCGTGAGTAACTTCATCTTCAAACCATTTTTCAAACATCTCGCCTCCCATTTTCTTCAGATTTGATGGATTCACATAGAAAGTCTCTCCTGCACAGAGAATTCTAAAGTATCTAAACGTTGTTTTCTCCATCACATTTTCGGAAATCAAAGGTTGGTGAACAGAAACTCCGAAAATTATGTTTATCTTTGATTCTGGAGTCTCGATTTTCTGAAGAACTTCCGAGCATTTCCAATGATCTTTTTCCACCTGAAAATCAATTTGTTAGTTTTATATCATTGCGGTATCCAAAATATATAAAATTAAGTCAACTTGAAATACATAATTAAATCCAAACTCACAAATCTGAACTCTTTTCCCACACCGATGGCATAATCCACGATCAGCTCGTATTTGCTTCCTTCTTCCGGATTAATTTCCAAAAAAACTTCGTATTTTTCATTTTTCTTTTCAGCCTGAAATCCGAAATAAATAATTACCTTCAGAGTTATATAAAGACTTACATAGATTTTTATATCGAAACAACACTCATTAAAGTTCCTGGAAAATTCTGCATCCAAATCCACTTCTTCTTCCATCAGAGTCCCCAAGGCGAGTTTGTCAACGGGATGTGGCCAAGACATTCTGGAAAATAACCTCGTCTTCTTTTTTCATCTTCAAAACATACTGTTATAAAAATCAGAAAAATTTGTACGAAATCGTTTGAAATAAGTTTCGAAAACTTGGCTACGTATTTTCGCTCCGAAAGTTTGTATTGAATTCAGGAATATTTTAAGGAATTAATATTCAATTTTAGCAGCTCAAATCCCGCCAAATTCGAGTCTGACGAAAACCGAAGGAATGTAAACAATAGAAACCAAAAAAACTATTACGAAATTGCCTCGAAACGAGCCTCTGGAACTCGAGATTTCACGTTTATTCCAAAAGGTACACTTTGGTGGAAAACCAACTTTTACAAAAAAAATAATCTCTAAAAAACTTCCAAAATTCCTTAGAACCTTCCAGAATTCGAGTTTTCTGATTTTATAAAAAATAAAAGTTACCCGAATTTTAAGCGATCACTGAATGCTTCACAAGTATTTTCCCATCACAAACATTATTCAAGAAAAATCTTTATCAATTCCGATATCGTTATTTCTACAGGTTATGTCAACTATGGAAACTTCCGTCCGTAAAAATCTGAAAAGGACCCGTCCTCGAATGACGGAACAATGTACAATTCTCATTTTTCTGGATGAACACAAGATTCTGATTTTTCTGGATAAATATACAACTCCGATTTTCTGGATAAACATAGATTCCTACTTTCTCGATGGATATTAGGAGCTGATTGGTTTGTACAAAAGGGTGGTGACGTACTTCTTTCGGTGTCTGTGGGTCGCACTGAGGACCATGACACCGTCCTTGATTGATAGGGCATATAGATGGTTCAGCATAACGTGGTTTGGCTCAGGAAGAACGTTGGGATCGCAATGTACCGGGGTATCCTTGTTCAAAATAACCTGTAGTAGGTGTGGTGGAAGAACAGGCGGACTTGCTGCTTTCTCGAAATCCCTTCGATCTGGGAGTTGCTGGGTGAATTCCCGGAGTTTCTCGAGTTCCTTGTCGTTGGGGGTGTCGTGAGACTGCGAAACACCCGTTGTATTCATTTTTTTCATCTGTTCTCCCGCATTCGAACTCGCCAAATCTCTGTCCAGAGCGTCAAAAACAGCGAAATCCGCGTGGTCGATATTGACGACGTTGTTCTGAGACCCCATGGTGTTGTCAGTCTTCGGGAGGGTGTCGTCCACCATCCACTTGCCGTCAACGAGGTACTTGTATTCATATCTGCCTGAAAAACAACAATTGAATCTTCACAAACGATCAGCTTCTCGAAAATTGATATAGGAAAAGAGACATACCAGGATTTAAGTTGACAATGGTGGAAAAGTCGTGAGTGGATTTCACCAACGGGATCTTCCGCTTCCATCCGTCCCAAGATCCAGTAACATGGACAGTCTTAGATCCTCCGGCGTTGTGCCACTTGAAGACCACAGGAAACTCGTTATTCTCGATGAAATCAGTATCATCCATCAAGATGTCCTCTCCTTTCGCAATTTTCATCTGAAATCGGAATTTCGTAAACTTCAATGCTTTTATATTGAATTTGATGACTATGTGGAATCCAATGATTTTGCGTGAAACTGAGTTGTCATATAAAACTTGTTGAATTAATATAAAACAAACCTGCACAGGACATCCGTCGTCACCCGTAGTTGTTCTATGATGGTTGGAGTTGGAAGAACCACCGGACCCCGTGGTTAGGGTACTGGCTCCGGCTCCAGAAGCGTAGCCGACACTGACAGCACGGCCTCGGCCTTCCCCGGTCCGTTCGCGCTTATGCACACCTCCAGCTTGATTGTTGCCCATGTGACGTTGTTGCTTTTTAACCTCTACCAAGCAGGCTGAATTGACCTGATTGAAATGGGAGGGAACACAATCACGCGTAAAAAAATGGTCTTTAACCAAAATAATTATGTGGATTTGATGTATAAAACAAGGCAAACAATCAAGGAAAATTTTAAATGAAAATCGATAGTTGTTTTATGTGGCTGTTTATGAAACAAAGCTGGGAAAAGAAATTTCATGGGGATGAACAACAACTGAAGGTTTCTCACGTGCGCCTTGTCGCGGCAAGACAACAAGTATTCGAGACGCGCTATATCAATTTTTATTTCCAAATAAAACCATAAATTTTTTTTATTATTGAACGAAAATATGTCGATTTCTTTATGTTCAAAAAAACACAAGACTTCCTCAGCTTCAATTAAAAACATAAATTCTTTAATTTCCATAAAGGGCAAAGCAATTTATCATTCTTATATTAGGATATACAACCTTTCATTTTCCGATAAAAATATGCTATTCTTTTAAATTCAAATAAAATATATGGATTTTCTTTCTAAATGAAAAACAAATAACTTTTTTCTATATAAAACAAGTATGTGTTTATATATAAAAGTATAGAAATTTGTTTTTTCCACATTTTCAAAAACAAAGTATCTTGGGAATTGAGAAGGATAAAGATAGAAAAAAATTGAGATTTCAATTGAGATAAAAACGAATTAATAAAATTTTTCTTTCGAAAACAAACATTCGTAAATTTCCTCAAAGATTCGTTGCGAAATCAAAAATCAAAAACCATTATCCTTTTGTGGAAAAGGTGTTATCGATCTCATCACGAGAGTTTGAAAAGAGCAGGTTTTATAAAAGAAAAATTCAGTTCTCGAAGTTAATATACAAAATGAAGTTTATTTTTTCAACTTCTAAACTGATGAAATTATAAAAGTACTATGTACTGTTACAAAAATAAGAAATATTTTTCATAATTGACTTTGACGTTGAAGGGAAATTTGTTAATCGAACTTGTAGAACGTACAAATAAACTTTAAGAAATTATTTCGATGAGAATTTTCAACCTCAGATTTTTGTCGCAGAAATTTAATCTGGACATCGGAAGATTTAAGTTTAAAAATATTAATATTAGACCTTGGTATAATGTCAGTATTGTTAAATTCAGCTCCTTGGAGAAAATATAATGAATGGTAATTATCATACCATTATCGAAATTGTAAATAATACATTACGAAACCTTGCTGTTTAAAAAGTTGTTATAAACTTAAAAAATAATTAATTCTTAAGAATTCTTGTTAAAATTGAAGAATTTTATTAAATATGGAATATTCTAAATTAAAATGGAAGAATTGTGTCAATGTGAAATATTTTATTAAAATCGAAGGGTGTTTATGAAACTCGAAAAATGTCTCGAAGGGGTTTTTGTTTACCTACCGCTTTTCCTAAATTTATAAAGGTCAAGAATTAAGACGTTCGGTTTTTTCTATCATGTGTACTTTGCACTGTTTACTTCTCGAAACTAGAATTTTTTTCTTTTCTATATCCGGGTATGGGTATGAATCACGAAACGAAAGATCAGCCGGAAGTCATCTAAAAACGGCATATAGAACTTTCCGATCCATTTTCGAGAACCAAAAAAACGGTTCTTCTTTCTTTTTCGAATTGGTATATTTTATTTTCTTATTTTCTGTCTTAGAAGTTACGGATTTTATTAAATCTTTCAAAAAGAAATTTTGGAATCTAGGAACCTTGCAGAAGTGGGGGTTTAAGATCTTATTTTTAACATCATGTTAATATGAAAGGTTAATCTCCAAATAATCGGGTCTGGATTAATATGAAAGTTCTCAACTTTTATCCAATTTGTATTTTTTGCCAGGAGAATTCTAAATTCAGAGCTTACAGTAAAGTATTTTTATCTCGTCAGATTACAGTAGGATGGACATTAGTACAAACCTCTTCAAATCTTTTCCAACTCGTATTTCTGTATTAACAACTTTAAATTCAAAATTAGTAAAACAGTTGACTCTTCTGTTTTTATAAACTCTTGAATTTCTGGATCTATATTGATACAAACTTCCTCAACATAGGTTTCTGTTCCTCAATAAATATTCCAAACATAAAAGGCATCAATCACAGTCTTTCTGGAGAAACAACTTGGACTGGGAAAAAATTAAAAATAAAAATTTTTAAAAACACAAGACTCTTTTCTTCTGAAATTCCCACAATTTTATAAATTTTCTCTTTATTTTCGAAATAATTTAATTTTTTTAGTCTTAAACTTCTTTATATTTTGAATTCCTCCTTAGCGGCCAAATTATTTAACATTCATATTTTTCAATTGCTAAAGTTTGGAATTTTCTTTCTATTCTTTTATTTTCTAAAGGTACTTTGCATTTCAATATTATATATTATTTGAACCTTTTTATTTCTATTCTTTTATTTTTTTGCAGTGTTTTCATTTTCAGTTTGGAAATCCTTGAAAACGTTAAGAGACTGAACCTCGTGGAGTCCCTTAAGCCTTCCCATTTTCTTTTTTTTAAAGAATTTTCAAAATTCTGGCCTCAATTGATTGTTCCACTTTAAGAATGGAAATTTTTCAGTTTTTAAAAGTGGGAAAATTAAAATTTCTACATTTTAAAGGGAACTAAAAGGTTTAAATTTTAAAGAGTAGAGTTTCTCGGGGTTCAGGAAAATTATGAAGCCGAAGCTCTCTTGGAAGTTTTTGGACATGCTTCAAAACAATTTCATTAAATTCTTCAGAATCGATTTCCTACAATAGCTGGGATTAACTTGCTTTTCGTCAAAATCGGAGTTTTAATATTTTTCCACGTTCCGCTAGTTTAATTTCTATTTTTTAAGTTAGAACTTTTCAGAATTCAGGCAAAATTTCTGGAATTTTATTAAATAGAACATTTACGGGAGCTCTGAAAGTCGGTTTCGAAATAACCTACCGAGAATATCGATTTTTAATTTTCATAAATTATTTTTCCAAAACGAACATATGAATTCCTTCAGTTTTTTTTCCATTTTTCTAGAAATTCCAAAAATTCATTTCAGAAAAATCCACTTCATTTTTTTAAATAACAATATAAATTCATTTCTTTGTTTTATTTTCATTGCTTTATATTTTTTAGAAAAATTCGGCTTTTTTGGAAATTGGCCTGACTGTTTTTTCGCCAAAGTCGTTGCCATGCAGGTAAGGCCACTTTTTAAAAAAAATATATCCTTTTTCGAAACATGTCGTTTTTTGAAATGTATCCTTTTCCGAACGTATGTTTTTTAAATACAATTCCTTCGGAATATTTTCTAAATGTGTTGTTTTTTCGAAGCACAACCTGGTCATCAACCAGACGGGATTCATGACTACGAGCTCATATTTCTGAGTAACGTCAGAATTTAAAACTTTCTGTGAATTTTCCTTCTCTTTTTGCAGAACATCGAAGTTGTTGTTTTTGTTCCTTTAAATTATTTTAAATCTGATAGATTTCTCCATAGTTTTGTATATTACCGAGACTACTTTTTAAAGTTTATTTGTTTTTGTAATTTATAATTTGCGACTTATGACTCTGCTCTTAGTATGCTGTTGGAAAGCTATCCTTATCAGATCAGCAGTTTAACTATTAAACAAATATTATTTTAGTTGTTTTGTCTGCCTGGATGATGAATCAGAGCAACTGTCACAATTGGCTTTGACAAATTTCGAAAGAATAAAAAATGATCCGAAAAAATTAGCTCAATGACCAATGATTTTTTCCAAAAAAGCAGAAGGGAAACTTTTTCCGATCACTTATGACAAAAATGAAAACTGGAAACGCTGGCCAAAGGGGAGTTTGGCTTGCTGGCCAATCAGTTTTGACAAAAATAAAACGTTAGAAGGAGAGTTTGGCCTGCTGCCATTACTGCGCTTGGTCGTTAGCTCGCTCTCGGGCAGTCGGACGGACGACGGAAAATGTTTGTCGCTTCTAGGCCCGTCTTTAATTTTGAACGTTAACTCGCTCTCGTTCTCGTTACAGGACACTCTGTACAAATGTCAATTAGTTGATCTTGATCGAAGTCGACTTTTACGCCTTGATGAACTCTATTAATTAATTATTTCTGTGATTGACTTTCCTTCTTGGATATTTTTATTGAATCGATTTTCGCACTTAAATATGCTTGTCTGTGTCCATAAAAGGGTCTTTCCCGAGCAAAATCCGTTATCTTATTGTAGTTCCGCTCCAATTAACGGCTCCTCATATTCAATTATTGTACTGATTGAAATCAGTCCATTTTAGTGATTGTTGGTCTTATCGCTTTTTTTTATGAAAAAAATTCTCCAAAATTGAGAAAATTATACGAGATGGATATATGAAGTGGGGAATTATGGAAACCCTTCCTGAAGAAATCCCGTAATAGTTTTGTTTCTCACGTCAGGGTGATGACCATACTAATGTGGATGAAGTCGGATTATGACTTTTGGAGAGAGAATTCTGGAAATCCTGCAAAAACTTTCGTCCCCGATTTTTAGGATACCGTAACTACGTCAATATGATCGAAATTCAAAAACGCACGTGCAATACTCGGGGCCTAAATTCCAGAGCTTTTCAAAAAACTCGTGTCGAGACGATTTCGTGGAAATTTTGATTTTTATAATATTTTCGTGGTTCTTTCCCCGTTTACATTTAAGCTTATGGTTTGTTACGTCTCATTTGTTGCTTACAGAAAAGATCAGTTCCAACTTTTGGTCGATAGCCCTTACTCTGTGACGTGATTTTCCTGGGTGGAATGGTTATACCTGGATGGTCTCTCTCTGGGATTATCCTCCTGCTTTCAATCTTCGTCAGTTTCTCTCAGAGTCGAATCCAAGACATAGAAAGCGAAGGAAAGGTCGGTTTGCATATATCCATGTTTGTATGAATTGTCCATGTACAATCCTACATCCACTTTTCTATTGATTTTCATAGATTAATATATCCCGTAGACTTGTTCGTACTTTAACTTGTTTCAGAATATCGTCGTGACTGGGGCTATTAATGCTGGTGGTTTTATCACAACAGAAAAGAAGGCTCAGCTTTCCGGTCTGAGGATAGAAATAGATCCCGGAGATGAAGGATTCTTAGGCTACAAGTACATTCAGTAGTTAGATTTCAGATTTTTATATAACATTTTCAGTGACAAAGGTGTCAGCATTGTCCAGCCGGACACCGAGGTCAGAATTGTGTTGTTTGGATGGTGGCTGGACGAGGTGATCATGTTTGGCTTCACTTCTGTGGACAACTGCTCTACTACTCCAGATGACGTGAATCAGGCGGACTTCACTATCCAAACGGAAAAGAGAGTGGTAATCCGCTACACTTTCCCGAAATCGGAGCACTTTTACAAAGTATGTATGAAGCAAAAGCCTCGAGAGTCGAAGGCCGGAGAATCGATCGAGATGCCTTATGCCGTTGTGGAAGATGTCAAGAGCTATGTGTCCACTGATACACCTCCTAGAGTTTATTACTTTCCCGTACCTTTTCAAGTGTCTATAATCGCTGTTTTGCTTATCCTTTCTGGTTTATTCTCTGGTTTGAATCTTGGATTGATGGCGTTGTCTCCACAGGAATTGACGCTCATTTCTAAATCAGGTAAGGGTTTTTACAACTGGATTCTTATTGTGATGATCGTTGCAGGGTCTGTACAAGAAAGAAGATATGCAGAGACTATTATTCCTATCAGAAAATCAGGGAACCTGCTTCTTTGTTCTCTCCTCATCGGAAACGTCATGGTCAATTCTGCGATCTCCATCCTTTTTGACGACTTGACTTCCGGAACAGTCGCTTTGATTATTTCTTCTGCAGGTATCGTTATATTTGGTGAAATCTTCCCTCAGAGTCTATGTGTCAAAAAAGGTCTGGCAGTAGGAGCAAGAACAATATGGATAACGAGATTTTTCATGGTGCTGACGTTCCCGCTTGCTTATCCCATTTCGAGAATTTTGGATTGTGTGCTTGGAGACGAAGTTGTGTCGTACGACAGAAAACGGTTGATGGAATTGATAAAGCTGTCTACGAGGAACGAAGATGGATTGGCAGAAGAATTAAAAATCGCTGTTGGAGCCATGGAAATTAGTGATAAAACTGTCGCTGACGTAATGACGAAGGTTAATGACGTATTCATGCTTCCCAGTGACACTGTTTTGAACACAAAGACAGTTGCGGAAATTTTGAGAATGGGATACACAAGAATACCTGTTTTCGAAAGAGACAGGAACAACATCGTTTCGCTTCTTTTCGTCAAGGATTTGGCTTTGCTAGATCCGGATGACAACTTCACGATCAAGACAGTTTGCGGATATCACGAACATGCTCTGAGGTTCGTTCTGGAAGACACACCTCTGAGAGTTATGTTGGAGGAATTCAAGAAAGGTGAATATCACTTGGCGATGGTCCAGAGAATTGTGGACAGAAGTGACGCAGATCCGAATTATGAGGTTGTGGGAGTTGTTACCTTGGAAGACATTGTGGAGGAAATCCTTCAAGCAGAAATTGTGGACGAAACGGACGCAGTTATGGACAATGTGAACAGGGCGAAGAGAAGGAGGGCGAGAGAGGACTTTACTCACTTTCTTGTCACGAACGAAAACACAAATTTCCAAATTTCTATGCAGCTTCAGTTCGTCACGATCCAGTGGTTGACGGCGAATGTGAAGGCCTTTAGCGAACAGTATATTGCTAGAAACGTATTAGAGAAAATAATTAGACAGAACGTAAGGAAAGTGGAGTTTTCGCACTTGAATAACGACGGATCAAAATTGATACTACCTCGACACAAGATTTATTCTAAAAAGCAACCGTCAGATAAAATGGTCTTGATATTAGAGGGAAGAATGGTCGTCACGATAGGACAGACGGAAATGAACTTCGAAGCAGGTTCATGGCACATGTTTGGAATGGAAATACTGGACAAGATCATGCAACTCATCGAATCAGGGAAGAACGAAAATACAGGTCAGGTTTCATCAACTCAATCACCAATAACAAACGGTGCACAAAATAATGTTGCTTCACCTCACGATCAGCAATTAACGAACAGGACTTCTGGATCCTCTACTCATCGTGGATCTATCCGTGCTTCACAGGGGGCTATCGTTCCTTTTCTTTCCAGTGAGCTTGTATCTTTATTATCCGCACAGATCTAACATTTTCGTTCATTAATATTTTATACTTTCTAATATTTTTGGTGGTTTTTTCTTTAACTCTTTAATCTTTCTTTTTAATCAGTTTTACTTTTTTCAAAAGCTATATTTTTTTTGGGATTTCGAAAATTTCCTGGGGAAATATGGTGTTGGTTGGTTCTAACTTTTTTCTTTTAGGCACTGGAACGGAAAATGAGAAGAAGATTACTTTTACGCCAGATTTCTCTGTTACTATCCAGGATGATTGTACTTATTTGGAAGTTACTGCCCAAACTTACTTGTTAGCTTATAAGACTACTTTGTTGAACAGAGAAAGCAAGTGAGTTTTTTTAGTCATTGAGATTTGGAAGTTGTAGATTTTTCTCGAAATACATTTGTAGAAATACAGATTTCTGAATTGTATAATTTGATTTTAGGGGAACGGAACCGATTTCGAACTTTGACTCGAAAGAAGACATGGCAACTCTCGAGAAAATTGCTGTGGAACCGATCAGGGAAGAAAGTCCTGTTATCAACGGCGGTGTCAAGTTCGAACGGGGCCATATGAGGACCGGAAGCGAGACTCTTGCGATGGTTAAGTTTACATCTCCAAAAAGAGAAAAATCACCTCCTCTGGTGACTGCTGATCAAGATAGCGATTCTGAGGTTACTCCATTGAAAAAGAACAACGAGTAGAAAAGTGCTTTTTGGAATTTTTGCAATTTTTCAAGTTTGCGGGTAGCATAGTTAATTTGAGAAAGTTGTTTTGATCTCTAGAAACTTACGAGCTCTAACCCGCGTTTTGAGCCTTTCAATAGAGCCTTGAGATTTTTATTTAAAAAATAATGATTAAAAAATTTATTTCAGGTTTGTTTCATGACAATTGTATTTTTTTTTGTAGTTTGTTTGTATTTTAAATAAAGATGAATTATAGGAATTTCCGAAAGTGTTCGAAGAAAATTAATTTAAAAAGTTTTTGTAGTTTTAAAGAGTTCTCGGAATTTTAAATTTTAGGGTTTTGGAAAGAACTTTTAGAAATAGTTGTAAATTACTTTTGAATTAGAACTCATGATAAAAAAGGAATTTCCAGAGATGTGGGAAGAAACGAGTTTTCTTTCTCGATCCGGGTTAAGCTCGGATTTCCCCCAGGGTTTTTCGTTTTCTCAAGTCTTATTTTATTTTGAAGTTTTTCTTCGAGACAAGATATTCGATGTTTCAAAGATTGATAATAGAATTTTCCTGGAACTCGGAGTTTTACATTCGTTCACTTTTCGGCAAAGTTAAGATTTGGCATTAATTTCCATTTCGCCAAAAGTCATAGCTTTATTTGTTGATGTTTGATCAAATTTTGTTTTCAATTTCTTTGGAGTGGGATTTTCTAGAATCAATCAAAAACTCCTAGATTCCAAATGCAGAATTTTTATCTTAGGAAATCTGTGTCGAGATAATTCCGTAAACATTTATTTTTAATATTTTTAACAATATCACTTTGAATTAAGAAATGGAAGAAAAGAAAGCTGTCAAAACAGTTCTCATCGTGGGGGCCGGAGCCAGTGGACTTCCGAGCATCAAGTCCTGTATCGAATACGGATTCAGCGTCGTTTGTCTCGAAAAATCCAATGACATCGGCGGATTATGGAGATACAGTAACTTTCGTATTTATGAATTTTTCTTTTTAATAAACTTTAGAACCTGATCCGGCCGAAGATGAAGGAACGGTGATGAACTCGACTGTGATCAACACTTCGAAAGTGAGTGTTTCGAAATATTCTTAAAGAAAATTTGAGAAATCAAAAAATCAAAAATAATGAACTTTCTCTTGTTTAGTAGTTTTTTTAAATTAGTGAAATCAAGGATGCAATCAGAGAGTATTTTGAAAATTCACTACAATCTGACCTAAATCGAGAATTTAAAAAAGGTAATTCTAAAATCCGAAAATATTTAAATCCAAGTTGAATTTTTAAAAGTTCCCTTAAGTCTTATCTAATCGAGGATATAGCCAGAGGGCATTTTGGAAATCTACCAAGATCTTCTTGAAATTGATTTCCCCAGTAAATGATGTCATTGCATTCATGATGACAAAACGCATCCGCTTTGTTCAAAGATTCCACTTTTTAGATATTTCTTTGAATAAACAGGATTGAATGACCGAGAAAGTGATTCAGAAAATGGGTTCAGAAAGACAATATGTAAAATCAATTTAGGAGTTCCATTCAGGAAGTAGATCTAAAAAGTGTAGTATTTGTGATTTCTGCTTTTAATTAGTTATTAAAAATGGAAATTACAAAAATAAAATATTATTAAACAAAGAATTACTTGGAAAATTCTAGGAAATGACTGCCTATAGTGACTTCCCTCCTCCTGCAGATTTTGCAAACTATATGCATAACCGACAGATGCTGGAGTACTTGAAGGCTTATGCAGAACATTTCAAGTTGAAAAAACACATCAAATTTAATCATCAAGTCCTTTCGATCGAAAGGTCTGAGGACTACTGTACTACTGGGGAATGGGAAGTAACGTACATAGACATAATGTGAGTCCTAAGAAAAGGAAAAATATTTTGAGTTTTTAAATTTTCTAGAAATGATCAAGTGTTTCGGGAGAAATTCGATGGAGTAATGATATGTACGGGACATCACTCGATACCATACTTTCCTGAACCTTTTCCCGGACAAAGCTTATTCAAAGGAAAAATCATCCATTCACATTCTTTCCACACGGGACTTCCTTTTGAAAATTTAAACGTGGTCGTTGTCGGAATCGGGAACTCTGGAGGAGATATTGCCGTCGAACTCAGTAAAATCTCGAAAAAGGTCTGGCTTTCAACGAGGTCAGGATCCTGGGTGATAAACAGGGTCTGGGATTATGGCGAGCCCTCGGATCTGGCTTATATCAACAGATGCACCTGGTTTCTGAAAAATATTTTCCCTTCATCTTTGCAGAATTTCTTTCTGGAAAAAAAGGTAAACAGAAGATTTGATCACGGGAGATTTGGACTTCAGCCTCGACACAGGTTCCTGGAAGCTCATGTCACAGTGAATGACGAACTCCCGAATAGAATCATCTCCGGTACAGTAACCCTAAAACCGAATATTTCAAAGTTTTCTGAAAGAAACGTTATCTTCGAAGATGGCACCGTCGCAAAAGATGTGGATGTAGTTATTTTCGCCACAGGATACTCCTTCAATTTCCAGATGGTCGAGAATGGAAATCTTATCCCTGTAGACGAGAACAAAGTCATCTTG
This sequence comes from Halicephalobus sp. NKZ332, assembly GCA_009761265.1. Classification (NCBI taxonomy): domain Eukaryota; kingdom Metazoa; phylum Nematoda; class Chromadorea; order Rhabditida; family Panagrolaimidae; genus Halicephalobus; species Halicephalobus sp. NKZ332. Next base: position 178,449 of record VOSG01000021.1, on the reverse strand, counting down.
TACAAATACATCTATCCCCCAGAACTTTCACCTCGGAACAACCTCGGAATCATCGGACTAATCCAGCCTACAGGATCTATAATGCCGATTTCGGAAATGCAATCCAGACTTTTTTGTTCTGTTTTGTCGAAGGAAACAATTCTTCCTGGAAAAGATAAAATGCTCGATTCTGCCCTCGGAGCAAATTTCAAAAATTCGAAAATATTCGTCCAAAGAAGAAGACACACACTTCAGGTGTACTATATCAACTACATGGAATCCCTGGCAAAACTCATTGGGGTGAAGCCGAAAATCGAGAAATACTTCTTCACGGATAACGAACTTTGGAGGAAGTTGGTCTTCCACGGATTGGTACCATATCAATACAGACTTGATGTGAGTTTAAAAGATAGTTTCAGAAATCTCTAGAAGTTTTAAAACTCTTCTCGAGACCATTTTTGAAAATATTCCCGTTTTATGATTATATGAATTAATTGGTTGATAATTCTAGGGTCCCCACTCCTGGTCCGAGGCCAAAACAGCTATCCTTGGGGTCGAGGAAAGAGTCTTCAACTGCACCAGGACCAGATTGACGAAAGAAACTGAAAAATCGAAGCCAGTTAATAAACTTTATGTTATCAAGCTCTTAATTTAACCAATATACAGTATTTTTTAATTTGAATTTTTACTTCCTTATGATTTAATTTTTTATTGTTAATTTTTGTATAAGGATCCGATTTAAAAATTGTAATTAAAATATAATTTAAAATTAAATCTGCAAACTGCATGGAATGATTTCAGATGCTAAAATTTTCTTCTATTTTAGATTTTTTTCCACATATATTTCGAATAAGATAAAAAATCCAAAAAAGACGTTGAACTAATCGCCTCACCTCGCCCGAAAATCGCGTGTACTGTGCAACTTTAATCTCTATCAGAATCTCTAGGATCACATAAGAAATTCCAGAATAATTTGAAATTAAAAATTTTAAAAAAGTCCAAAAATTAGTCTCAATTCATATTCATTCATACTTTGCAAAAAGTTTGATTTTGATCCCAATATCACATTTGTCATCAATTTTAGTACAAAGCGAGTAAACAAGAACGGTTGAGTAGATTTCATCACATTACGTGCCGATTCGAATGTCGCATGAAATTTTAGAAGATGTTCGATCTCTGAGTCCCGACTGAATTTTTCACACGCCCAATTTTTTCAAGTTTAGATTATCCTTCTTCAAAGTTGATTTTTCACGTAAAATAAACATTATGAATAAATAGAAAATTTATGTTTCAGCAAAAATAAAAGTAAAAAATTCAGCATCAGAATAAGATAGGAGATTGCGTGCATCAGTCTCTGAGCAGGCGAGAATTATTAACCTCGAGAAGAAAATGATTAATATTGGAAGTTTTTGATCTCAAGAGAAATATTATTAATATCATAGATATTCCTGCTTCCGAGAAGAAAATCTTCAATATTGTAAAAGCTTGTAGTCCAGGAAAATATTTTCTGATCTCGAAAGGAAATTTATTTGATCTTGAAGAAAATCTTGGTCCCGAAAAGACCGAAATGTTACAGGCGAAATCCAATACATATTTAATTGGAATAAAACATAAGTTACAGACAGGAATCATAAATGAGATATAAAATCAGGAACGTAGAATATTCAGCATTTTAAAAGAAAGTGCTGGAGTCTTTTTTTACAAGAATTTCGGAATTTTCGAAGAGATTTTAAAAATTCATTTCGAAACACTTTTGCAACAATATCCTGATTAGCTGTAGTTTTCATTGGGAGATCTAATTTATGTGAAAAATGTAGTTTTTGTTTTATTAAAGTTAGATTGTAATTGCTTAAAGAAGTGGAACCATTTTATTTACTGTTCTCGAATACGTGCAAATTCTTCTCATAGTTTAATCAAACTTTGGTCTGATGTACTTATCATTGAACGCAAAGTTTAGTCTTATCATATATTTTGTGAAGATCAGGATGAATTCATTTGAACCAACAGGAATTTGAGATTTCAACATCGTAATTAAGTAAATGGTTGAAGAAAATTAGTTCTCGATAAGAGTTTATAAAAATACCAAAAGTTGACTCATATCTGTGGGAAAGTGGAAAGGTACCATAAAACTTCATTTAGTAATATGTCGACATTAACCATAAACACAAACTTTTGATGACTACAGCACAGTGACGCACATACTAGAATTAATGTAATATGATGAGGAAGTAGTTTGTCATACATTGGAATTATTTCTTGCATCAATTTATTCGTTCCACTGCTCAATTTCCTTATTATTATAGAGTGGTTCCATATCATTATCTGGACAATTCTATATTATTTTAGAATAAATCTTTCATTAAAACGTGCTTTTTTGAAAAAGATCTGAGAAAAAAGTTTTATCAAGTCCTATTTCCGCAAAAATATTGTTCCTTGTCAATCAACTATTTTTTTATTTAAAAAAACGTAAAATATTCTTGGAATTTTTTTTCACATACGTCTACAAGCAATAATTTCTATCAATTATGTCTTGTGTCCTGTGCTTTGATTCTGTTTTTTTCCAGGGATTTTTTCAAAGGCTTTTTTTGAAACGAAAATATAAGCAAGTGGTAATCCAGCGGGAACGAAAATCCTCATAAAGTGTTCTTGTTTTTATTATAGTAACTTTTTGCATCCATGTTATCACTTTCTTCATATTGCTATTATTGTCGTTACTGTAGTTAATAAATATATTATAATTTATCTGTAGTATGAACATATTTCTGTTTAAAACGTAGTTGATCTGATGTCTCGTTATTTCGAAATCCAATAATTACTACTGTTTTTATTTTTGACATTTATTATTGATAAATATTAAATGCAAAGAACCTTCAAACTTTCGTCTTTTAATTATAACTTTTCAACTTTCGTAGTTTCTTTGATCCATAATGATTGATATTACTTTTTTCAAGATTTATTTCATAGTAGTTGAAAACATTTTCCCAACATGAATCCCTATAACTTTTTAATCGAGACTAAAAGATATAGAAATTGAAATGTATATTGTATTTATAAAATTCCAAAAAAGGTTTAGGACATTCTGAGTAATTTTAGAAACTTTATAATCTAGAGATTTATCTAAAAGCTTTTTTAAATTATATTTTTCAAAGACATTAGGGCCTTTGCTGTGAAAAATCAAAGATAGATATCAAGAGACTTTTTGTTTGATATGAAACAAGGCTTAAGTAGGTGAACGTATTGATCTGCAAATAATATATGTCGATGAAAAATGCCGGATTATTTGTTTTACCGTAAAATGGAAAGTCGATCGCAAATTTTGCCCTGATAATCATCGATAAAAGCAATTTAGAGATTTGTAGCGTGCCTACGTGCACTTTGATCGACAAATAAAATAAGAGGACGTCGAACGATTTTCGTGCTTACTATACGCGAATGAGACTACAGAATACAATATATGATTCTGAAATCTAGATCTCTTTGGAACTTCAGACCCGATATAAAGTTAAATTTCGTATTTCCTGGTCCCGATTAGAAATTTATAAAAATCTGTTGAGACTTTTTTCGAAATTTTGTAGTAGACGCTCCTAACTCCTGTAATTATGATTCTAAAATTTTACGGAACTACGTAAACACACTTTCTACCGTTTCATATTTCAACTGCAAATTATAAAAGTTCATGTCGAGATTTCGTTCGGAGTTTCGTGATACAAATACATCTTTTAGGATAATAACAATAATTCAGAACCTTAAAATACAATATCAAAATTTAATTGTATATTTTCCAGTTTCAATTAGAACGTTCCCAAAATCTACGTCAAGATGACGTTTTTCAAAACTTTTCGAGAATTTTGCCGAACATTTGTTTTTTTTAAATGTGATTGAACAAAATGACTCATCTCATTCTCGGTCTAACGGCGGAGACAAAAGTTCAAAAGAAAAAAAATGAGTTCAACGTGCGATTTCTCAAAAAAATTCCCAAATCTTTCCAAGAATTATACCTTTAGCTTTTTATCGGATATTCACGTCTAGGTTACAAATTTTTTGTAAAAGAATTCGTGTTCATCGATGCGTTTTTTATGGAAAAAAATTCAATTCTGATTTCTTTGATTTTTAATTTCTTTGAATATAATTATCTTCATTAAATTTTTCTAGAAGGTTGGTACTAGAGAGAAAAAAATTGTATTATTTAAAAAAATCAAAGTCCGATTTTTAGAAATTTTCCAAGAACTTTCTTAATTTTGTAAATTGTATAGTTTTTATTTTTAGAACTTGCCACTTCTTTCTAACTCTGGGAATTACTGTATTAAGTGGAAAGTACTCTTTGCATTAAATATTAAAAAACCGCTTTCGAAACTTCCTTACGATTAAAATTCCAAAAAAATTCAAGTTCTTCAAGTCAGAAAGAAATTACGGGAATTATATAGAGATGTTAATGATGGAAAAAGTTTGTGAGGATTATTGGAATTTCTCAGAATTTTGACAATAATCTCACTCTGTCAAAAATTAAATCTTAGGACTCATCCATACATCACTGAAAGCTTGATTTTGGCACTTGCTCACTCTTTGCCAAGGTTTGACTTTTATCTTTTCAACTTTGAATATTCTAGAACTCAATGAAAAACTTCTGGAACGGAAACCCAAAACGAGAAAAACCGAAGATTTATTTCAAAAAAATTTTACAACTTCCATCGTTTTCTAAGTTGTAAAATTCCTACACCTTCATCAGAAATGTATTTTCCAAATAATTAATTAAAACTCTCTTTGAAAATTTGTTTACAATTAGCGGTGGGAGGTTTCTATGGGAAAAACGTTCGAAGGTCAAAGAATTTAAAATCAATTTTTAAAAAATTGTCTTCGAACTTTTCCAAACTTTGATCTTTCATCAACAGAGCCTGGCTCGAACCTGCACAAAGTTATTTGTCGAAAAATAGCGTCACTAAATTTACAAAAAGTGACTTTAGTAAAAACAATTTGTAATTTTCTTCATAATTTATGATCTCCAATTTATGATTTACAAGTCTAACATTAATTTCCTCGAAAACAACTTTTATAAATATTCTTCTGAAAAAAATCGCATTATTGTGGAAATCAGGAATGATTTTTTTCCAAAATTATCTCGAAACGAAACCATAAAATACAATAAATAATTTCAGAACTTTAATCAGACAAAAATACAAAATGCCATATATTGTATTAAGACAAGTAAAAAGGAACACCTGATTACTGTACCTTGTATTTTAAATTCTATGTTTTATGTTTTAACTCTTGTACTTTAGAAGTTCCATTTTTTATTCCAAATGTATTAATTTTAACAAGTTCATTTCGTGATTTGGTATGTTGTAAATTCCGGTTTTTGTGGTAAATAATTTCGCAAAGCATGTTACAAATTTCAACATTTTTTTTGTACTTGAGAACATAAATTTTAAGTATCATTCTGACACTTAAGTATGTTACGGCTTTTTAGAATTTGTTCTGTAGTGAACTAAATTATGAATTTAAATAATTTACTTTGTAGTTTAAAATATTACAAATTAGAACAATTCAATTTATACTTCCATATATTGTAAATTCTCAGAACTTATTTTGTACTTGAAACAGTACAAATTTGAACAAATTATTTTACAATTAAGAATACTGTAAGTTAGAACTCTACATCTGAGAATGTCACAAATTTTCGTCTTCCGCAGCTAAGTCGATTTTGAGGTTGATTCTGGGTATTCGGTTAATTTCTTGGAAAACAACTAAAAATACAGAAAATACAAACCGGGATTTCATAGAAGATAATCTCCCAGACATTCAAAATCCGCTAGGAATTCATATCGATATCATTTTAAAAAATCATTTAAATTTTACTGGTATAATTTTTGTTAAAAAAATTATTAGCCTTTAAAAATACCAAATCCAGTTCGAAAGTTCGTCATTCAAACGTAACCAGACGCTTTTTATTGTTCCCCTGAGGGTTACGGTAGAATTCCTGATGTATCTACTATGGAAAGGATTAAAAATAAGTTTTTCTACAAAATTTCCTCGACAAGAATTATTGAAAATTTTTTTCCAGTATTTTCCCCGAAATTACTTTTTTGGAGGAATAAAAAATAAGCTTTTTTATGAAATGAACACGAGTTCTTCGGATTTTTAAGAACTGAAAATTAATTAATTTAAAAATATCAAATTTAAGTTCCTTGCTAAATTAGTAAAGTGCTTAGAGTATCATAGTTCCAAAAACCAACTTTTTTATGAAGTAATCCCAATACAGGTTTTTTATTTTTTTAAATTTAAAATAAAATTGTGTCAATCACATACTCCTATGTTTCTGACTTTGCACTTTATATTATTTAAGAAATTGTATTTATTTTTCGTCTTTGGTCAAAAGTAAATTTGAAGAAAGGATGTTGAAACAGGTGAAAAGAATCCACCCTCAGTAATTACAAAAATCAGATGATTTGAGAATTATATTTCACCTGTTCTGATAACTCCGATGAACTTTTTTGGAAAATATAATTTCAGAAGTTCCATGACTAAGAATAACCCTTTGAAGATTAAATTAATTTTTTTAAATGAATAACTTATTTGATCCTTCCCGAAATAAGTTATTTATTTAAAAAATGAAATGTTAGTTCAATAAAAAAATAAAATAAATTTTTTATTTGAGAAATGATATCATTCATTTATTTAACAACCGAATTAATTTATTTCTTAAAATGAAATCACTTTTTGACAGTTTTTTTTAATTTATAATTTCCAGAACCCGCTAAATTGCTTTGAGACCTTGTAAAACCATGCAGCAACAGCAAAATTTCAATTTTTGGTCTTGGGTGGGAAGTTCTGAGAATTACTGTCGAGACAATTTTTTTGGAATTCGTCATCCGAATGTCCTCTTTGTGCAACAATATGATTTGACATTTTGTAGAATCATGGAAGTGTTAAATCTTACAATTTCCGGTTCCGAATGGAAAATCTGAAAATCCTTGTCGAGACAATATTCTGTAAATTTCGTCATATAAAATTTGCTTTTTTACAGTAACACTCTTTGAAATTTTAAAATTTCCAGTCTTAATTGGAAATGTTGGAAACCTGTTATCGTACTTTTAAACTATGACAGACATTCCTCATTTTTATTTAAAAACTGATGATGCACAAATTCCCAAAAGAAAATTCTAAATGTTAGTTTTTGAACTACTGTATCTTAATCTGAGGATAGTTTCCCCAGGAAACTCCATAACCAAAAAGTAATATTATTATACAGTACATTTATTCAGAGGAAATTTAAAGTCCAGGGTGTCTGCGTGCCGTTTTTTCATTTCCAATTTTTCTCAGAAATTTTTCTCGGAAATTTTTTTAATATGTTTCGAAATTTGCAAAAGTTTCCACTTGACTTGTTTTCCTAACCTTTGTTCCACTTCTTGGAGTCAGGAGTAAAAACTCCTCCACGAATCATATTGTAGTTAAAAAATAGACATGGATATTTTTGGGAATTATCTCGACACGAATTTCATGATTTTCCAGAAACCGGAGTTCCAAAAAAGTCTCACAAAATTCCCGGAAACTTTAGTTGGAGAAGATTAAAATAAAAACTTTAGCAGACCATGAATGAAATAAAATTCGAGTTTGTGACGAAATATGAATGAATATAGAGTTTGAATTTTCGATAAAGCGTAGGTGTTGACGAATTTCAATTTTTGACAAAAAATGAATGGACGTCAACTATTATAAAATTAGAGGTGTACTTTTCTTTAAAAAATTTTCTCACAATGAATCTCTGAAATGTTCTTGAACTTTCTAGAATTCTCGGAAATAGTTCCCAAATATTTAGAAAGCAATTTGCAGAGGAACCAAACCTGGCTACAAAATTCTCTAGAGATACTGTACGTGTTCGAAGATCTTTTTGCAAACCTTGTTGAGGACAAGGGTACTCAACGACCTCTCCGCTCTTGACCTTTTAGGTTTACATTTTTCGAAAACAGCCGATTGAACTTTTAAATTTGTTTGTTCCCGAATCTAAGCTTGAGTAATCAAGTTCATATTAAAAAGCACGGAGGCAGAAATGTATACAACATGAGACAACATTTCGCCCCCGATGATAGTAAACATGTTTTTCTTTGTAGTGTCTATTCTCACTTTTTAATTGAATTGAATTTCATCTTTGTTTGCATTTGAGTCCAAACTCAAATTATAAAGTCCCAATAAACTACAATAAAAAGTAGTAAAGTATATTGAAGGACTGAATTGATTGTAATTGATCTTTACTTTATAAATTTACTTTATTGAATTCTTTCTCAAAGTAACAATCACATATTATACTTTTACATATAGCTAAATCTAATTTTTCGCATCAATTCTAAACAGTCTAAATATAAAAACAAATTCTATTTTTGATAAATCGGTCTTGACTAAACTTTCAGTCAACATGACAGTATACAAAATGAAGAAATATATTTTCGATGACGATAAACACGTTCTTTTTTTTATGGACTCGGCCCTTATGATTATGGGAAGTTAGTCGAACTTCGAATTTGTTTTTTCCGGAAGTCAAAATCAGGTGGTCGAATCTCCATTAAAAATAGTATCAAAAAAGTTGACACGAAAAAGTTTTCACATTCGATGAGTGGATCTTGTATTTCTTGTGTCCAATTTTCGCTGATTTAGATACTTCATCCGAGTACCTCTTTGTTTATAGTTTCAAAATTGGAAAATTAAAGCTTGCAAAAAGTACAGAAAAAGATCAACACGAAAAACCCTTTGCATCATTAAAGAGTGGACCTTTTTTTTGACCTCTCATGTTATATTAATCCATCTAAATCCATGTTTATTTGTTTTTAAGTTCAAACCTAGATCACTAAATCTCACAAAAAAATACCATGAAATATTACATTAGACAACTTTTTCTTCTAATAACATCAGATCCACTACGTCACGACACAGCTATGCTTTCTTTGCTGCTTCTCCCTCGCGACCACTCACTGTCTGGAACCCTATCCACAACTCTGTCTTCGTCAATCTTCCAGACGTTGATTATTACCTGTTTTTTTTATTTTGGAGCTCTTTGTTACATAATCAATGAGCTGTTCTTTGACGAAAGCTCCGAATTCAAACTTTGACACAGCGGAATATTTACACTCATAAATTCACACTAATCACGGCAGTGTAAATTTCATTTTAGTCCGAATCTTCTACGGGTCCTTAAGTAAATCATAAGGACTATGCAGAATAGTTAAAATCAGACTACTTCGAAAAGAATCCATGTGATTTTGGCGACGGTCGATCAACCTGATTTTCATTTTGCTCACGACTGATTTGGTTCATTTCACGTTTGCAGACAGAAACAGCAATTTAATTTGAAGATTCAATTTTCTTTGCAAAGTTAATTCAATTGCATGTTTTAAAAAAACTTTAATAGTGCGTGATTTTCGTTGAATAATCCTATTAAAACATTAAAAATGAGTCATGTAAAATTGCCTTGACATAAATTTCCAGAGTATTCGAAATTTTAGATTTTAAATACATTATAGAATATTTTAATTAAGGTTGAAAAGTGGACACTGTAAAAGTCGAATTTCCAGCGAAATATAAATATCAAAATTTAATTTTTGGTGAAGAGTGAATCAATGTTAGCTATCGTGGAGAATTGTCTCGAAACTAATTTTTTGGAATTTCTCGAGATTCTTGGTTTTATTATGAATTTAATTTGATTTAATTAAAAAGTTTTTGTATGATTTTAAACTGATTTAATTTGATCCTAAAAATTTTCATACGATTTTGAACTTCGGAACGTACTTCAAACTTGTCACGTCGACAAACAACCATTTTTAGAAGTCATGAAAATATTCCGACTGATTTTGTTTTTCATTTTTCGTCAATTAATAGATTCAGGATGATAAATGAACAACGCAAAAGATCGAGCAACCAAAACAGAAAACGTTAAACGTTAAACTAAGAAAATTGTCATTTCCGGTCCCAGAAAAACGTGCTTTTGATCTTTGTCACATATCGTCAAGCCCCCATATTGGGAACACGTTATTGCGATTACTCATATCGAAAGAAATAAGTTGGAAAGATAAATATCTAAGGAATAGAAGTAGTTGAATATTCTCGGGAAAAGGTTGAAAAATTCATTTCGAGACAATGAAGACATATTTTCACGATTACTCATATTGAAAGAAATAAGTTGGAAAGGTAAATATTAAAAAATAAAACTAGTTAAAAATTTTGAAACGGCAATCTTAAAATTGTGTCAAGAAAATTCCATAGAAATGTTCGTAGTTTGTAACACTGATAGAAATTAAGATTCACGTTGATTGTCCTACCAGGAACTTAAAATTATCAACATTCGCACTTTGCCAGGGTTTATTTCTCGGCTTTTTAGTCTTCCAAAATCCATTCTGAGTTTATAAAACCTCAGATCCTGGGATTTCGTGTTGAGACAACAATCTCGTGATAATCTTTATATCCGTTTTTATAACATCATTCCAAAACCAGTACCTAAAATAAAGGAGATTAGGGAGTTTGCGAGAATCTTGGGGGTTCGTGTCGAAAAAACTTCATTTCTATTTTATGATTACACAGTTAAAAAATGGTTTTTTATAATTACACGGTTAAAAATGAAGGACGATTTTTTAATCACATTGTTCATCCCATTGATTAAATTTGATCTGATCCTATTCTGCTTTTCTTTTCTTTTCTTTGATCGATGAAAAACGATTCACAAAAATGGGCGGAAACTGCGCGAGGTTTTTCGCGAAGAACCCAAAGTTATATTTCAATTTTATTTTCAAAACCGCACGTCTACAATCTTTATCTGATATTATATCAATATTTTTTCTACAAAGAGATTCGAACAATCGTTTTCTTCGCGGATACAACCTCCAGTTGAGTAAATATGGGGGATTTGCTTGTCTTTTAATAATTTTCACTCATTTTTGAAAAAGCCCAACCAAATTCCGTGAGTGCCGCGGGCGGTCGGGGCTGTGGTGTAGTGGTAGCACACTCGCTTTGCATGCGAAAGGTCCGGGTTTCGATCACCCGCAGCTCCAAAGTGGCTTTTTTGTCCCTGGTTCCCCAATTCGCCCCTTAAGTTCCGACTCTCGTCAATTTTCCTTTTTGAATTCTCTGAAGCGATCTTTGAGATCTGATGAGAAGGTTAGAAATTAAGTTTGGGCATTATTTCTGACCCAACCCAAATAGTTATTTACGATCTCGATTTATCAATTACGTAATCAACCCCGAAACTCCCCCGATCTGATAATCTTTTGAAATTTTTATAGCCAATGATTTTTGTGTTTTTGTGGTTTGTGTAAGACGTGACATTTCGAGAATCCGTCGAGAGCCTGACATTCAGGATTTGCATTCATGGATGAAATTTCCAGAGGGCGTCGAAAAGGATATTGTAGAAAAACTATACAACTTTAAAGAGGAGTAGGTCGGGGAATTATATTCGTCGCTATCGGTTAACCATGTACACAGAGTGTATGTGTCTACATCTGTACACGTGTGTATTTATATATCTGTAGGTGATATCTGTACACACGTCCAAACATAGATATGATAGGTGTACTTATACATATAAGCGTACACGTACACGTAGAAACATGTGCTTATATAGGCCTATGTGTATCGATAAGCATACATATAGATTAATGAAAAATCTTCATCGTGGAGTAACCAGCACTTCACATTCTGATTATTTGACCTCGATTTCATTGACCGTGGACATATCCAGGTTCCGGAAGTCCTAATCGTTTATTTATCGAGGAAAAAACATGTCAACCAAAAACGAGGAATCAAATAAGTATAAAATTAAGTAGGCGTCTTTCTGTAACATTTTTCATTTTGGAAAGCACGTGAACTTTTCGAGGAATTTTTTGCTCTGAACTAAAATAGAAAAATGTACTATATTGTAAATCCGGAAAGAGCTACAGTAACTCTCTTTGTAGATTTTGACTAGGGGCGTTGGGTAGAGGACATGCTTGATGAAGCTCATATAATTAAAAAATTAGTCTTAAGTTATTTCAAAAATTTGGTTCCAAGCTATCATAAAAATTATGCTATAATATTTCGTAAGCAACTCATTAATTCTGCTCAGTAAATGATAGAGATATAAATATAGATTATAACACGGACGAGGAAATATATCAAACTAGACATATTAGATTTTTCGCATCCTTTCACATTTCCGATTTGATTACTGTAACCTTTCGATAATTATTATAATTGAGACTAAGAAATCTTAGATCTTTACATCTCCGTTCTGATTCTACCATAACTTCTCTCCTTCAGATGAATTTTAAATTATTTCGAGAAAAGTACTTTTAACTTAATTAAAATTGATTAAAGATGTCTCAGATGAAAGTTTTACTTTCGAAGAATACTTTGAGATCTTATTTCTGAAAAAAATTACTTTCAGGGTCATTAAATTTCAAGGAAAGTAGTTTTTTAAAATAGTTGAAAACTTCATCTTAAGAGACTTACAATTTATTGAATGTCAGATAGGAAATAATTTTTTAATTAATTAAAATTCTTATTATTTTTTGAGAAAAATCATCTAAATAATTTTAAGGACAATTTAAAGTTCTATTTTTGAAAAAATCGTCTTAGAACAATCTAGGTCTTGAATAGCATCAAGGAATTTTATTATCATTTAATGTCGTCTTATCTTCGGACTGGAATGTACAAAGCACGAAAACAGAATCATTCGATTGATGTCCGAAGCCCTCAATCTATCTTGTAGTCTTAACTCCGAAAGTTTAAAAATCTTTGTTTCGAAACGATTTTATCAAAAAAATAAAAGTTTTTATTTAAAATATAAAAAATTAATTTTCTCAAAATAAATCCTGAAAATTTGAAATCTACTATATTAAAATAGTCTATATTTTCACAAATAAACTTACTTGTGAAAAAAACGAACAATATAAGAAGGAGATTATGATAGAATAATATTGACTTAGAAAAAACAAATTCCACTTTACCTGAGACAAAGTCGAACAAAAATGAAAAAGGATTACGGTAATGGAATTGACCTCTGAAAAACAACTTTCATCAGCACTCTGTGAGCGCCACTCGAGATAGAACCCGAATGACCCCAAAATCACAAAAAATGATCTTCTGATTTGTCACGTAGATTTTTTGTTTTCATCAAAATCACGTTCATTGTAAATCATCATTTTCATGAAAGTCACGTCAACAGAAAAAACTTTTCTCCGATAGATTCCCATTCTTCCAGGACATGGTTAATTTAATTATTTCTTGATAAATACTGGCGATAAAAATAATTTTCCTCTTTGAGTCCGAAGGTCTTATATGGGACCATGTTTCTCCTTTCTTATCTTTCTTTTGGTCCGACCTGTATTAATCTGTCTACGTGAATTTTGTGAATTCTAAATTTAAAATGGGCGGAGCTCTAATCGGGCGGTCTCCTGTCAAGTATTTTATATACCGCTCTTGAATTATCGTGAATCAGATTTCAGAGTCTTTTGGCCTCTCCAGATGAGGAGTACGGTAGAAGTGGTTTCACTTCTGAAAATCTTTGTATAAGATTTTCGAATCAGATTTCATATCCTCTTGATCTCTCTGTACGTGAGTGCAGTAGAGGTAGATTTACTCTTAGGAATTCTAATCCCTTTATGAAATCGGAATCTAATACAAATCTCTGAATTTCGTGTCGAGAAAATTTCGTGAATATATTTATGTATGTTTTGTGATGATTTTAATTCGGGTTTTTGTAGATCTTTATCAAAATCCGCAATGATGTCTGACGTTCCGTCCGTAGCAGCAAGCTTGATCAACAAGAGCAGGATTCAAATTCGTCAAATGTCTCCCCCTTCCGACTGTGGTCCTCTTCTTGAGAAAACTGCAGCAACAGCAGCAGTCGGATCCTCTGTTCATTCAGCAGGATTCTTGACTGTCGTCTATACTTGGCTTGGATTAATTTTTGCTGGAACTTTTTCCAAAACTAAGTATTTGAATGCTTTTTCTGTCATACAGTAAGTTTTATTTTCTTATTAATTTGACGAAATATGAACAGATGAAAACCTTTTCATCAAAGTTAACCATGCTTTTTCCCTAAAAAGTCATCCTTATCTTTTCAGGAACTATAAGGAACTTACTCACGCGAAAGCCTCGAAACTCACATGCATCGATTACTTCCGTGTCGTGGCCATTCTCTGGGTCATGGTGAATCACACAGGTTCAGAAGGCAGAATCGATATTCTAGAAAGACTTCCATCGGCGAAAGTTTTCAAAGACAATGTGCACAACCATCCGTTCTTTGGACCAATTTTCGGAAACTCGGCTTTGGGAGTTGAAATCTTCCTGGTCTTGAGTGGACTTTTGGCAGCGAGATCATGGTCAAGAATTGGGTCTCAAAAAGACGGATTCACAGCAAGCTATGTAGAACTCATCCTGAGAAGAGCCATGAGACTCCTTCCTTCCTTGGGAGTCTTCATCTATCTCGCTCAATCCAATTTCTCCGCACAGTACATGCCGAGGTTCTACAACACCATGATCTCGACCTGTGGATGGAAGGGATTTGCGTCCCACTTGACATTCACCGGAAACTGGCAATCGAGTCCCACTTGCCTGGGGTATCTCTGGTACCTCGGCCTCGACTTCCAACTCTATGCTTTGGCTCCATTCTTGATATTCTTCTTGATGCACAATACGAAATTCGGAGTTTTCCTCATTTCCTCGCTGGTCATCAGCTCAAGCATCCTCAGAGCCTCTGTTTGCAGATTCTATAACATCTGCAACAACAGTGATGTGGATATCCCCTTCATCAGCTACCCTAATCAAACAGAAGCGGATTTGGAGAGAATCTACAGAGGTCTCTGGGATATCTACTCCAGACCCTGCACAAAATGCGGTCCTTTCTTCATTGGAATTATTGCTGGTTTTATTTCAACCAAGTTTTCTGAACCCCCAAAGATTCCATCAAGATTAGTGAAATTGTTCAATATTTCTTCTATTTTTGGAATTATTTTCTGTATTTTTGGAATTCTTCCTGAATATTGGTATCCTGACGCTGGCAATACGACTTACAACACTTTCTATACAGCTACTTTCCGTTCGATTTTCGCAGCTTGTATTTCTTGGTTAATTATTTATGGTATTTACTGGTACAAGGCCCAGTTTTCTCTTCTTTTCAACGTCCTCGCTCAACTCACTTTCCAAGTAAGTATTTTTGTTTATTTTAATTATATAATTCCCTATAGTCATAAAACCGTCGAAAATTTCTGGAATTTTCCAGAGTTCGATCATTTTTTGATTAAGATATGCAGTCAGCAATTTCTGAGAACGTGTCTGGAAAGAACTCTAATCATATATACTTTAATCTCCCATGATAACACAATATTTATTGATTTTTTTAGGCTTACCTGCTTCACATGCCGGTCGTTTATCTTTTCAATCACGTGAATTTCCTCCAGACGGCGACAGGTCCTTGGGAGGTTCTGATCGTTCTTCCTGGGGTTGCGGTCATCAGTTACGTAGGAGCTCTGATCATGTACTTGCTCGTCGAAGCTCCCATGGCCAAAGTCACAGGTTATTTCATCGAGCAGATCAGAAACCACATTTCTCTGTCTTTGAAGAAAATAAACTAGGTCCGGTAGTCGGGTACAGTACCCAAAACAATGTAATTTTCTTTCTTAGGTTTGATCTCGAAAACGAAGCCAGTTTATAGATTTCCTAACTTTTTATTGTATTTGATTTTAATGACTCTCATTCCAATGAGCTTATCTGGCAATTGGCCAATTCTTGCTATTTGTACATAACGCACTTGCTGGTGATTATAAAAATTTCGTTGATTACATCCACTTGTTGTGCAAACAATAATCAGATTTGTATCAGTTTCCACGTTTGAAATCGAAATAATATAATTATAGCAAAAATATTTTTGCAAAATGATCTCGAAACAAGTTGAAAATTTCCTAGGATCCTGAGACTTGGATGACTCTGGAAGTCTCCACAGAATCCTAGGAGAATTTAGTCTTGTGGGAAATCGGAATCGTGAGGTGTTCCTACATACTTATGCAGAGGGTTCACAACACAAATCAGAGTTGTTCATTTCGAAACTTTGAAATAAATTTTAGATTGATTTGATTCGACAATCAACGGGTTCAAACCTGAATCAATCAGTTCATTTCGGAAATTGAAGACTTTAAAAAATCGACGATTCTGCTCCAAATGAAAAAGTAAAGACGACATTTCAGATGCTACTGTATGTACCTGGGGTCATGTTAATAACTTCAAATAAATCAACTACTTCAAATATTACGTGCAGATTGCGAATTTTGTTTTAATTGTATTTTGAATCTAAGTTGTTTTTTATTTTAATTTTAGATTTAATTATATTTTTATTTCGAAATTGAAAATTTTAAAACATGGTTACAGAAGTGTTCGTCAACAATCCAAAACCAAAATCATCGATGAAAATCAAAACAAAAATCAGGTCTCAAGGAGAAAAACCGCTTACGTAGACCTCTTTCTTGCGGAAAAGCAAAAGGAAATAAAGAGAATTTTTAAAAAATGAATCAAACCAAAGAATGAATCAGCTTCTGAAGATCGAAGACTATAAATCTTTAAACAAAATTTGAGAAATTTTTCATTATTAAAATGATTGTTCTCCTATTATTCATTGTAGGAAGATTTTTCCTGACAGAATGTCTATTAGAATGCGGAAAAACTTTCAGAAATTTTTCGAGATTTGACTTCGTCGTAAGTTCATTTAAAAATCATACCATTAATAAATTTGATTTCTACTTGGAAATAATTTTCTTCTTTAGATATTGATTTTTTTATTAAAAAAATTACCTTCTGTTTCAGCCGGAATGGCATAGACTAGTCGGGGGATCTGAAACTACTCCCCATTCTTGGCCCTGGACTGTGGAGCTCATGTACCAGAGAAGACATCATTGTGGAGGAGCTTTGATCAATGAAGAATTCATCCTGACGGCGGCTCATTGTTTTGCGAGAAGCAAAAGACCTGAAAGTTACAAAGTTTTCATAGGAGGTCATGAACTTTTCACCGGACAAATATACGATATTAAAGAAATTTATATTCATCCACTTCATCACACTGTTAAACCAAGTTCTTACGATATGGCGATTCTGAGAATTTTCCCTGAAATTGATTTCCAAAATTTAACAACAGCAAGTCCTATTTGTCTTCCATCAATGATCCCCCCGATGAATAAGATGTGTGTCGTCACGGGTTGGGGTCGCCTGGCAGAGAACGGATCCCGATCCAATTCCCTCAGGGAGATCCACGTGCCCCTCATTTCACCCGTAGTCTGCAACGACGTTAACCACTACAACGGCCGGATTCATCATTTCTCAATGTTCTGTGCTGGATTCAGCGACGGAAGAATGGATGCTTGTCAAGGTGATTCCGGAGGCCCCTTGTTTTGTCAAAACGAAATCCGAGGAGTTTGGGAGGTCCAAGGGCTGGTATCCTGGGGCATCGGATGTGCCAAAGCCGGCTTCCCAGGCGTCTATACAAAAGTCATCAATTTAGTCCCTTGGATAACTTCTACCATGCATATAAGCAAATTGAAAGATAGAAGTGGTTGAATGAACGTAAAATTGTCACAATTCGATACAAAAAAATGAAAATTGTTTCAACGATAAGTTTTGAATTGTAATTTATCAAAGGAAAACTAGTTTTAAGAAGAATATCACTATCGGAAGTCAGAGATTATTTTTTACAAAGTACTCTGATGTGAACTTTTGATATTTTAAGGAAGTTTTGAAATATTCGACGTATTAATTCGGAAGTCACATAAGGAGAACCAGAGATTACTTTTTGAAAAATAATTTTGTCATGGATCTTTGAAGCCTTAAAAAGTTGTAAAAAGTTATTACATTAATTCAAAAGCCACATTCGTAAATTTTCATATTTTTTAGGGCTTTCTTCTTCTAGAAAAGTATCCTACAAACAGAAATCATAAATTCTAAACACATATTTTATGAATTTTAAAATGATGTATCGCTCATTTCGAAGTCGTTTCGATTAAGGTTTATTCCCTTCAGATAAACTCTTTTTTTAAATATTCTCCAAGAGAGATCCACTTTTTGAGTAATCCTTAATACAAATTCCTGTTTTAAAAACAACTTCTAACATGTTCATCTTCTTAATAATCTTCGAGATAATTCATCTTCTTAATATTCTTCAAGATAAAATCTCAATGTTCGCTTTCCTCCACAATAGATACCAATCTTTTTAATTTTAAATCTCAGCTCATTTCTCTTTTCCACAATCCTCGTAAAAATTCCATCAATTTTATAAAATAATAAGTCCTTAATTTCTTTTATAGATTTCATAAAATATGAAGTTAATTCCTTTTACGAAATCCCTTCGAGAGAAAATGACTCATGATGAAGTTTCTAAAACCTTAAAGAACTCTCATCGCAAAGTTTCCGAGATTAGGAAGGACTCAATTTTATCTTGGGGAAGAGGGATTAGAGGAGATGAGAAGATGGAGAGGACTTAGAGGGAAACTTGATGTATATTGAATTGTATTAATATGTACTGATTTGTATCAATACATGTGAATGCTTGGTAGTGTATACTTACATGTATTAATTCTCATTGGAGACAATATGTTTCCTACTTCTCTTTCGATACTTTCTGAGTTTTTTTTATTAAAAAATAAGCCTATTATAAAAGACCATATTATTAAATAAAAAATTAAATATGACAAACGTTGATATCAACTCCTACAATACTACAATTTTTACAATTCCCATAACATCTACAATTCCTATAATCTCTGCAGTCTCTACAATCTCATTTCCCCATATCCATTCTTCAAAGTCCTCGTAAAACTTGCACCCATTCCATAAAGTAATAAAATATGAAATAAAATAGCGGGTAAAATGGGAGAATAAAGAATAAGAATTCAGAAAGTAAGAAATAGAATAAGATAATAGTAAATAAGAATAATAAGATAATAAGTAATAAAATAACCAAATAACAAATAACAATAAGTAAAAATCTCGAGTTTTGGTCATAGAATAATTACTTATTTCATATCCTGACTTTTTTCATGCATCATTTCCCATTCTGGATTTATTATTTTTTCTCGATTTTATTTGCCATTCCGCCTGCTTCGGAAAATTCGTTTTCTTATTAAAAATTTTCATGACTAAAGCCTCTTAGAATCCAAAAACAATCCCGAAATATTATAAAAATTCGTGTCGAGACAATTTTTTATTAAAATATTCATTTTTGATTTTGTGATGAAAGATGAGAGATAGAGTATTTTTATAGCCTTATCGATGTTATTTGCGGAAAATATTTCTGACTTCTCGCGAAAACATCATTTGACACCACGACATTTTTGAAATCTATATTGTATTTAGATTTATAGCACTCCTGAAGCCTATATATTGTCTAAGTTTGTCAAGTTTTTAAAATTTAAATATCAAATATCTCTGTAATATTTCAGAAATATACATCTTAAAACTTTAGCTAATTTTCTGAGATTTGTTCATGAGACCTTTTTTCACTTTTTTCGAAATGTTTTTCTCAAACTCTCATTTTTCAATGTCTCAAAGTCCAAGTCCCATGATTAGTGAACAAGTAAACCAAAGTTGCTAGAGCGAGGGTGTTTTTTTTTCGAAAATGAACTCGATACTTTGAAAGCCAATTTATTTTTTATCTTTTCCTTCATTTTTTTGTTTTGGATTTAACTTTATAAGAATTTGTGCAAAATCCACGAAATTTGTTTAAAGTAGTTGAATTTCTAAAAGTTATTTTTGGAAATTATTACTTAAAAAAACAAACTCAAACTAATTAACTGTCCTATTCAAATATTGGAACCGGATTGCGGATTTTATGTAAGAAAGCTATTTTTGTTGTACGCAACAAAGTTCAAAAAACATGAAAATAAATAACTTTCTCAAAATATCATTCTAAAATAATCAATTGTCCTTTCTCTAACGTCGTGACAGATGGAGAATTTTGAAGATAAATTATCACTTTTTGTGCATATGAATTTCAAAAACAGATAACTTTCTTACAAATTTATTTGAAAAGTAATTTCGAGCTAATGAATTCTCTTTTCCCTAGTTTTGCTGGAGAACTACGGATTTAATTTTTTTACATTTCAATTTCGATATCGGATTCCTTGTATACGTGAAATTTAGTCGTTTTTTTGACATTTTTGAAGCGAGGGAAGCCGGAAACGAGATCCTCAAATTCGAAAAGAACTTTTTTAATGTTTATTTTTTAAAATAAAAACTCTTTGAAATCTGGTCTTTTGCCTTTTTGCCTGGGGCATTTTGTCTGAATAAGCTTGGAATAAGGGTTTGATGACACTTTTCTGACAAATGGGCTCATTTTCGGAAGTTTCAGTCTTCATGAACTTTTCAAATCCCATTGGGATTTTTTTTGTTTTTTTATTCTTCTGTTTTTTTAAAAAAATTTTTATTTTTTCATTTCTTTTTATTTTTTAAAATCCGTCTGCTTCTTTTTTATTTTTTCTTATTATTTTATCTTTTTAAAATTGTTTAAAGATTTATCTTTACTTTTTTATCTTTTAATTCTTACTATTTACTTTTTATTTTTTATGTCTTTTTTTATCTTTTTTTAATTTATTTTTTATCTTTGTCTTTTTCTGGCACCCCTTAAAACCTTTTGATTGAAAGCCTCATGTGAAGGAGGAATCTATTCTGGGATTCTGCAGATGGGCATTATGAAATTTTTTTACGAAGATTTCTTCTATTGATTTATGGCGAAAATCTCTTTAAAATTATGTTTATTTTGTTATAAAAAATAGAAATATTATCTTAAAGATGTCAAAATAGTTTTGAAATGAATGTTTAGGATTTTCCATCTGGGACCAAGAATTAAAGAAATTCATATTGATTTCTTTAAACCCCAATATTATCATGGGAAAAAGATTTTAAATTTCCAACAAAATATTTTCGAAACGACTTTTTCGGCATTTTCTACTGGGGACCGAAAAATATGGAATTGCATGTTTATGCTTTTAAGATTTTCTGCAAAGCTTAAAGACTACTGACGAAAAGAACTCTTTAATTTAATTCGAAATGAGAAATAATTTATTTATTTTTCTAAAAACCGCAATATAGAATCATATCAAGCAGGTGAAAGAAATTTTGTTACTTTTTTAGTTGAAAAAATCAAATTTATTGTGTTTTTTTATTGGGAACCAGATTTTCCTCTTTTGTAAAGATTTCCGTACCAGGAGCCGGATTTTTTAAATTCTTATATTTTCATGTCGAAAATCAAATTTTCGAGGTTTTAACATTTTTCTTTACTCAAGATCTTTGAGCTGAAACCAAACTCCCGGAATATTTTTGATTTGAAACTAATATTTCCAGAATTTTCAATTTGAAACCAAATTCTCGAAGCGTTTTCACATCCAAACCGAAATTTCTAGGGTTTTCAATTTGAAACCAAATTCTCGAACCATTTTCAAGTTGGGACCAAACTCCCAGGATTTTCGAAATGCGCATCTTTCCATTTTTGATTTACGGACCGGCAATTCCAGTGAGAATCTCTTTTGTCCGATTTGCCACTTGCTGGACCAAATTTTCCTTTCCTTTCCAGGGGACAATTTGCGCAGCGTTTCCGTTTCTCACTTGTCAATCTTTTCCAGCTCGAATTCTCTTGAAGCTGAATTTAAAATCTGGTTGTACTTTCTTCCCAGGACCTGAAGGAAAGTTCAATCTTGTCTCGAGTGGAAAGTTATTCTAAAATACCTCAATTAAAAGTTCCCAAAATTAGATTTCTAAATCTAGTTGCACTTTCCTCTCGGGACCTGGGAAATTTTAATTGTATTTTCGAAAAAAATCATTCCAAAATACCTCAATTAAGTATTTTCTTAAAGCTGAATTTCGAAATTCGTTCGCACTTTCTTCACATGACCGGAAAAGTTCGAATCTCTACCTTGAATAAATATATTTCGAAATACCACAATTACTAAGCATCTTCTGAACACTAAATTCCAAAATTCATTTCTATTTCCTTCACAAAGACTAAATATTTAAACTTTGTCTCGAAAGAGATATCTTAAAACGAAGTTTTGAAATCTAGTTACTTTCTCCGCAAGACCCAAATAAAATTCAAATTTCGTCTCAAGTGGAAAATCTGTAGGATAGTGTTTGCAAAACTAAATTTCGAAACCCAGTTACTTTCTTTGCAGGATCCAAATAAGGTTCAAATTGTGTTTAAGCTAAAAACTTATAAAATTTCTCAATTAGCGCGAATTTGCATCTTTTGCTGTTCCTCGGGTCAAATTGGAATCCAGTCGCCGGATTTGAACTTTTTCATGTCTCTTTTTATTCAATTGGGTTCTAGGAAGAAAATTTAAATTCCAAATTTCTCATTTTTTATTTGATTGGATCTTGAGATGAAAATTTAAATTTCAACCTTTCCGTTTTCATTAAGGATCCTGACGAGAAAAATTAGATTCCAAATGCTCATTTCTTATTCAATTGGATCTCGAGAAGAAAGATTAAAGTTCAAATTTCCTCACCGACTAGGTGTTGAAGAATGGATTTTTGTGCTTTGATCAAGTGTCGAAAAAAAATCAAGGATGTTGAAATCGACAATTTCCAATTATTCTTTGCTTCTTTCCTGATTTTCATCTTTTTACTTGATTTTTATTTTTTTTTGCTTGAGTGATTGACATCTCGACAACTGGCACCAGAAACAAGATCAGCAGGTGACATTAAACAATCATTAATAGGATCACCTAACATGTTAACCTTTCATTTTTCTCCGAAAGTTTTCAATTATTTTTTTTCGAAAGTTAATGAAACTTTAGAATTAATCATTTTAACGAAATGAAAAAAGTTTAAGTTGTTTTCTTTCGAAAAGTAACAAAAAGTTGAGAAAAATCTTTAATTAATTTCTTCAGAAAATTGAGAAAAATTAGAAATTAATCTTTTTTTGAGAGATCAATGGAAGGTTATACTTATTTTTATACTTATATTTGTTTGTTTCTAATTCAATCCACTTGACCTCTTTTTGATGTCGCTCTTATCAGTCTAAACGGAAAGAAATTCTTGACTTTATGGTCTCCAGAAGAGTCCTGGTTTTCTATTTGATATCAATGTCTACGTTTGTAGAAACTTTAATGTCAAACTAGAATTAAAAATAAAAATGAAGCCTAAAATCAAAAATTAAAAGCTAAAAATTAAATTTAGATAATCTTATTAATTAAAAACTTAATCAAAACTATAATTTAGTTTCAAATCTTTGAATTCAAATTTAATTTAAATTATTTTTAATTCTTACCTTTACCTTTATTTTTATTTTTTATTTTTAACCTTAACTTTGATGTTGAATTATTCCCAAAGCTGACTGCAGACCTTATTTTCCGGACTTGTTCCTTCGTATTGTCTCTAACGTCTACGTAATGAGGAGACTTTTTGTTTATTCAAGATTCCCAAACATTTTTGCCGCTTCCGAGTGTGGACAACTGGACACTATGTCGTCCTTGTGAATTTCCTCAATCCAGTATGTTACATTTTCAAATAACAGAAAGTCCTGGAAATTCGTTTCGAGACAATTTTCGTAAAGAATTCGTTTCAAAAGGTTTCATAAAATATTTACTCCAAGATAGTTTTCGTAAAGAATTTATTTCCAATTTCTATGATGTAACAAAAAGTCAAATTTGGCATTCGTTTACATTTTGTTAAAAATTCAAAATTGAGAATATTCTCACTTTATCGGAAATTAAAATTTAGCATTCGTTCGCTTTTCGCCAGAAAGCCAATTTTGGTATTCATCCTCATTTCACCCAGTTTTTACTTGTATTTTTTTCACATTAGACTCTCCTAGAATAGACGAAATTTCTAGAACGAACATTTGCAATTCTGGTATTTTCAGAAATATTCCAGATATCTTTTTCGAAACAACTTCCGCGAAAAATTTTGTTTCTCACTTTTAAAATAAATTAATTTCATATTCAACCCTGAGATTTCAAAATCCAGTTTCTAGTCACTTCCAGGCATTTTTTCGAGACAATTTTTCAAAGAATATTCGTTTTTTATTCCTTTAATAGTATAATTTTTTGAGTTTTAAATGTGCAATTTAGTGCACTTCAAAAATTCAAAAGTGGCATCAAGAACGGATATTTGTTTTCGTTTTATTCCTCAAATGTCTTTCTGACCCTGAATTTGGGTTCGAATATGGATGTGGATGGACCCAGGAAAACGATAGCACCAGTTGAAGAGCCAGACAAACCTCTTTTCTTTGAAAAATGCCTGACTGCCATTTTTACTTTTTGCTTTTTCGTGTTTTTTGGTTCTTTTAGATTGAATAGTCCGAAACTCAAAAAAGGACTTCTGAATTGAGTTCGGCACGTTTCTCATCTTTGAAAATCTCGGCATGCTCGACAAATTCAGAAAATTTGAGATTTCCAAAAATTGGTAATTTTGGAATTTTTTATCTAGAGAATTCGATATATTTAATATGAAAAGTATAGAAAACTCAGCAGACTCACCATATTTGGAATGTTTCGTAATTTTGGTATGTTTGGCATATTCGAAAAATTCAAATTCGAAGAACCCAGAAAGTTCGACATTTAAAAAAATTAGAAAAATTAAATAGTTTTAAAAATTCGAAAGTTCAAAATTCCAGAAGCATCTAAGAGGTTTAAAGGGGTTAAAAAATTCAGAAAACTCGACGTGTTTTGAGAATTTGGAAAGTCTGACATGTTTGACAAGTGCTTCCTCGTGCCCATGTCCTTTCACGTCCAGATTTGTTCAAAGCTTTATTTCTCTTTTTTTGAATTAAAAAAATTCAGGAATTTAGAGAACTTTTTCAAAGAAAGTAAATGAAATTTCTCTAAATTCCACCCACTTTTTTATTTTTTTCCGAAGAAAAACATTTTTGGAAATTAAATAAATTTAATCTAGAATTATTCCGAACAGCGACTACAAGGACATCTTTTTTTCCTACAAATATTTGATCATTTTTATTTTTTAATTAAAATTTTTGTTTTCGTTTATATCTTCATATTCTTACATGGTTATATTTATTTTCAGTTTTCAATTTTAATGCAAAGAATGTTTATTGAATTTAGAGGAATTTCTTTGGATACTAAAATTTCAATGAAATCCTGTTTTTTAAATTTATTTTTATCTTTTTGGCGCCTTCGTGTTTTCTATATCCCCACATATGTTTTGTATAAAGAGAAAACACGAGATTTTGATTGGATTTAAAAAAGTAGAAACGATCGAATAAATGTCGAAAAGAAATTTCCGAAGCTCTCAATTTAAAAAACCCAAACTTCGAAATTCTTAATCTAAAAAAACTTAGTTTTTTAATCGATGACCCTCTTGTTAACAAGACTTAAAGTACTTTAAGAGTCAGCTGAGGTCATCTTTAATCCCTTATCCCTTCCTCTTTATCTTTATCCCTTATCTCTAAGCCAAAGTGTTTGATCCAATTAGCGCTCCAAACAACAGTCTCTTGCGTTGCATCCCCTGGTTACAACTTTACCCGGTCTTTACAGAAGCCAACTTCGTCTGAATTTTAATCAATTTTCGTTGAATAAAAGATGACATATCCAGAAGTGGCATCATTCTTTTTTCCAGAATATTCTCCATTAAAAATGTTCTTTTTTTGGAAAAGTGTTCCCTGGTAAATATTCTCCAGAAAAATGTTCCCCAGAGAAAGTTTCCCGGTAAGTGTTCTCTAGTGAAGAGTGTTCTCTAGCGGAAAATATTCCCTGCCGAGAGAGTTATCTCGAAAAATGTTCTCTGAAAAAAAAATTGCTTCTGTCCAAAAACCGCTTAATTATAGATGCAGAAAAAGGGATTACTTATCTTTCTCATCAACAGATGCCATTTCTCCTGCTTTATTCACTCTTCCGGCTCCATTCCGGCCTTACTTATTTTAGAATTTTTTAAAGGACAGATTTGAAAAGATCCAAACAAGCCGTGGGTGTTTGGAGTGCTTGTCAATGGCACCAGTTTCGACATCGAGTATGTCGGAGAAACAGCTTGGATCAATGTCTTCCGAGTCAGGGCATTTCGAACTTTCGAGATTCTGATGATATAAATTTTCTAAAATTCAATGAAATTTTTTAGAGTTAAGATGTCTCGAGAATTCCGGGAATTCGTGACGTGACATTTTCATGAATATTTTTATTTCTAGTTTTTATAACAGTATAGTTTTCCAGAGCCCAATGAAAACTTCCGGAATAAACATCTGAAAACAAGTGTTCTAGAATTTTATATAATGTTCTAGGAATGAAAATCCTGACATTTTACAAGATTTCCGAAGATTTGTGTCGAAACAATTTCGCGATAATTTTCGTTTTTAATTTTTCTAATGTGACAAAAATCCCAATTGGCGCCAATTCACTTCTCTTCAAGGACTTAAATTCGACAGTAGTTACATTTTGTCAAAAATTGAAATTTGACATTTCTCTATATTTCGCCAAAAATGAGCATTTGGCATTCATTCACATTTCCTAGAAATGGAAGTTTGGTAATTTTCTCACTTTGCCAAAAATTGGAACTTAGTTTTCGTTCTTTCGCCAAAGTTTCGTTTTTAATTTTTTCAAGAAGAATTTCCGAAATTGAGAATTCTAAGTTTCTAAAATATTCTACAAATTCCGTGACAACGCCCTTGTTCATTTTCTATAAGAGAAGATGTTCAATTTTCATTAAAAAAGACATTTAATTTTTCCAGAAAAATGTTCAATTTCTTTAAAAGAAAATATTTAATTTCTATAAAAAAAGATGTTTGGTTTTCATAAAAAAGATGTCCAATTTGTATGGGAAAGATGTTTAATTTTTCTAAAAGGAGATGTTCAATGATCTAATTGACAAATTCCTCTTCGCCGATTAACTTTTGTTCAAAACAGTTTCAAATTCAAGGCCGTGTTTTCTTGTTTTCCATAAGAGCAACCACTTACGCCTCTTTTTGGCATTCCGAAACATATTTCTTAAAATTTTTGAAGCACATTTTCCTAAGGTTTTTGAGAAAAATTACTTGAGTTTCGAAATATTCCTTTTAAATATTCGAATTATACTTTCTTGGGTTTTTGAGTCTCATTTGTAGGAAAAGTTTCAAGAAATCTTCGAAGCATATTTCCTTAAGGGTTTTGAAGCTTATTTTCGAGAGCATTCACATGTTCTGTCTTTATTGCCTCTGTTAACCAAATGTTTCGCTCGTTTGGATGTCTTTTATCAG
The DNA here is from genome assembly GCA_009761265.1 of Halicephalobus sp. NKZ332. NCBI lineage: Eukaryota > Metazoa > Nematoda > Chromadorea > Rhabditida > Panagrolaimidae > Halicephalobus > Halicephalobus sp. NKZ332. Next base: position 151,301 of record VOSG01000021.1, on the reverse strand, counting down.
AAAAATCCATTCTTCCCAAATATGATATAAAACTATTTCTTTATCTAAAATTTTCTACATCCTTATTTTAAAAAAATCCAATATTTGTGTTTTGTCCGTAAAATCAAGCTTTTTGGTCTCTATGCTTTATCTTTCTTTGTAAAATATCAATTTTTAACTATTTCCTTAATCATTTATATTCAAGTTCTGTTTTTTAAAGTAAAATTTCTATATTCTTATTTTACAGAACTTCAACGTTATACGTTTGTTTATAAAATTGGATTTCGTTTAGACTTCGAATCGCCAGCTTTCTCCCAAAATGACGAACATCGATCGGGACCTGTTCCACGGGCCTCGTTCCGATTAATTTATGGCCGAAAACCTTCAAAATCGAAAATTGCGTAAGACGAAAAAGACCGAATTACACCCTAGTTTTTCCCAAAGTTTACTATTCGGCATTTTTGTCCTTGCAAAAATTCGATTTTTATTGCTTGTTGGAAATCCCAGAAATTAAAGATTAAAGTTGTAAAAGCTATTGAACGAGAAAATCGGCTTTTTTAAAGGAAATTTTTTACGGTCTTTAGATAAGGTGGATTTTTCCGAGGCAAATCTAAGGGTTTTGGAACTTTCCAGAATTATCTAAGCTTAAATTCTGCTCACTTGTTATTTTGAATGGGAAATTTTGCAAATTCGTGTCGAGGAAATTATCTTTAAAAATTTATTTTTTATCTTATTTCTAATCTTGTTACATTCTTCAAACCCATTTCTGGTCTCCAGTAGAAAACTTCGAAAAATTAGTGTCAAGGAAACTTTTCTGAATCTTGTAGTATTCCTGATTTTTATCGTAGTATGATACGATCATCCTTAAGAAGCATTGTCTGACCTTTAAAAATTCTCTCGATCTGATTCCCTGGCGAAATAACAAGCAACAACAAAGATCGATCGATCGACCGATTTTTTCTTTCTTTCTTATTTTGGTCCTGACCAGAAGAATTTAAATATTCGTGTCGAGATGAATTTTCCAAGTATTTTGGAGAGGAAGACTTATTTGTAACCTTTACTAATTATTTCAATTCAATTCCCCTGCGAAATAAAAAGTAAAAACAAATACCGATAACTAATTATTTTCTTTCTAATTTTGGTTTCAACAAAAAGTTTTGGAAATCCGTGCCGGGATGATTTCCTGAATAATTTTAATAATAATCTTTAAAAATCCTTTTGATTCAGCTCCTTTGCCAAATAAAAAGTAAAAACAAAGATCGATCGATCGGCCAATTTTCCTTTCGCTTCGACTCTATTCGGTCCTGACCTACGCTTTACAAAACTTGTTTTCGACTTTTTATCTTTTTTATTTAAAAAAGCCATCTTTATTACAATAATGTCACCTGTTTTGTCATTTACTCGGTATTTTTGGACTTCGATTTCTTTTTTTAATCAAGATGAATCTCTTTAGTATTATTGTTTTTTTGGAATGATTGATCGAGATCGCAAACCGATTTTTCTGTTTTGTTTTTGTCCTATTGCGTCAATGACGAATTTAAAATTCTAAAATTTTAAAAATTGAGGATTAAAAGAAAATAAAATATTTTTATTTCTAAATTTTTTGGTTTAAATTTGGAGAAAGACTTTTTTAGGAATAAAATTTGTTAGATAAAGAATGAGTCAAATCTAAGGCCTTTGGAATGAATTTCCGGTCGAATTTTTGAAGGCCATTTTCCTTTGAAGGAAAAATAAGCCGATTTTTATTTTTGTACAGAATGAAATCCCCCTGAATTCTGTAAACAATTTTGTAATACATTTTGAAATTCTGTGGAACAAGTCCCTAAGAATTTTTTTTTAAATTGAAAATTTGAAAATTCGAGTTTAGGTTTCTGAAAAATTCCGGGAACTTATCTTGGAAGAGGTCCTCTAAAACACCCACGGATATTTACAACGAGAATTCATTCATGATCTTTGAGAGAAATCGTTATCAGTTTATTTTCCTAATATTTCATGTCGTTTTATTTTTTTAATTATTATGTTTTTATACTTTTTTATTCTTAAAATCGAGAAATTTTATATTTTTACACTATAAAGCTAAAAAATTTTTCTTATCTCTTTGTTCTTTTTTCTAACCCCACTCGTTCCTCCTCTCAATTCATTTTCTCTCCAAAAAATCTTAATTTTTAAAGCAAATTCAATTTTCTTCAATGAACTTTAGGTTTCAAAAAACACTTGAGGTGAAAAGTTTTATGATCTTATAGAACTGAATGATTTCATTCTTACTTGTTCACGCTACAAGACTAGAAATCAATCAGAAAGTTTGTTCTTCTTTTCAAAATGAGTTTTTTCCAAGTGAAAACCGAAGCCGTATTTTTGAAAGTTTGTTGAAAGAGGAAATCGAGACCGGCAAGCCGCGTTCATCCGGGCAGTGCAAATAGGATTTTGCCAGTCGTTCTTTTTTCCCAGACGGAATTGAATGCTTGCATTTTTTCATGACCTCGGTTTAATTTTCCATATATCAATTTCTCAGTTTTTCCATGACCTTGGTTTAATTGTCCACATATCAATTCCTTGTATTGTCTCTTAATATATAAATTCAGTAGATAAATCTCCATATAAATCTCGTGTTTTCTTATATACTTATTTAATTTTTCATACGTGAAATTCGTGTTTTAATTTCCCACATGAACCCGTGTGTTTACTTCAAATTTTATCAATTCTTTGATTTCAGATAAAATCAACTTATATCGAGTTGATTATATTTATCTACAAGGAGGAATATCAACTTTTGGAAGATTGGATATATCAGTTCTGCGACTTCAAAAAAACAAACTTGACAAATTGGCTATATTCATCCAAAAAGAAGAATAAAAATCCCGGTTATCTTGCCAAATGCAAAATGGAGATCTTTTCAAGGATAGATTCCCCAAACTCAGAGATGTGAGTTCTCAGGCGGACTTGGGAGAAGAGAGCGATGCCACGGCAGAAACGAGATCAGCTCCAGGAGACCTCGCGAAACTCCCCCAAGAACCCGGACCAAGTGGAGAAAACGAAAGGTAAGTCTATCCATTATTATATCGATTCATACATATACTAATTCATGTATGAAGCTATCAGTCGGTATTCATATTGCTTTACCTACGAATTTACATGTTAACTCGTATCGCAATTTATATACAAGTTAATGTATAGATTCGTACATCAATTTCTATATCGATTTTTACATTAATCCATGTAATTCACAAGTAGATTTCTTAATCACTTTCTTTAGTTCATCAGTATTAAGTCAAGCAGAAGATGGATCTGTCTTGAACACTCCTAGAAAGCAAAACGATTCGAACTCGAGCAATCCGCCAAGAAGAGGACATCTGAGAGGAACGAGGTCGAACGGATTTGCCTCTGGTCCTCCCTTTCCAGCTAAATCCAAAAGGGAAACTTTGTGGTCGACGATGGACGAAAAACAGAAGCAACAACAAATAGAATTGATAGAGAAGGAAATAGATGGACTTGCGAAGGAGTCCCAATGTGGACTAGGAACGTGGAGACCGAAGTGGATGCAGATGTTCGCGAAAAAACATTGGCTTCTTTTTCTGATGTGTTGGTTCTGCACGATCCAAGGAATGCTGATTAACGGACTTATCCCGTCGAGTATCAGCACCATAGAAAGAAGATTTGAATTGAGCACGAGTACTCTGGGAAGAATAATGCAGTTCTATGATTTTGGATATGTTCTGTTTTGTATTCCTGTGAGCTACTTTGGAGGAAGACACTCGAAAAGTCTCGTTCTTGGCATAGGACTGACTTGTATGGCCTTGGGAAGTTTCATTTTCAGTCTTCCCCATCTGGTGGCCGATTCTTATACGACGACCTACAATTCTGATGATGCCGGCCAGAGTCAATGTTATGGTGAGTTTGCTGAAGTTATTGCTAAAATCCCTTGGAATCCCTCATAGTTTGATGAGTGTTATATGTGGGATTTTTCAGAACAAGCAAGTCCGAACGAGACACTTTCACGTGCTCAAGCCGCCTTGAGACAATGTCCGTCCCCAGAAAATCAACCTGGATCCTTCAGATATGTTTTTCTTTTTTCTCTTGCTCATTTTCTTCACGGAATAGGAGCTACCCCATTATTCACCATAGGGGTATCATATATAGATGAGAATGTTGGTCCAGCACAATCATCTCTATTTTTGGGAATTTTCTATGCTTTCGCCATATTTGGTCCGGCATTTGGATTTTTGATGTCAAGTACGTTTTTGAGATATCACACGGATTTTCTTCAAACAGGTCAGAAATTCGCGTCAATTTTGATGTTGGACGAAAGTGATCCCAAATGGGTGGGAGCCTGGTGGATAGGGTTCCAGGTGGTCTCTGTATTAGCTGTTCTTGCTATTTTGCCGATATTGAGTCTTCCGAAAGTTCTTCCTGAATCATTGAAATGGCATAGATCAAGATTAAGAGAAGAAACTTTGACTGGAAATAAGAAAAGAACACCTGAATGTTGTGGAGTACCTTCGTCGAGCAAAACAGCGGCGGTTACGGGAAATTTGATCCAGATAGATGACAAAGCGGCTAGTAATGCTGTTGCAGAATCCATGCCAGCATTGAAATCAAGACCGGGGCCTATATGGTATCAACTTTGGCTTGATGTCAGACACATCCCTATTGCTATTTATAGAATATTACTCAATGGTCCATATATGTTGATTACAATAGGAATGGCTGTTGATGGTTAGTTTTTTTTACTTTAAAATCTATATTTTTTAATTTAAAAAACTACTGTCGAAAAAGTTTTAAGATAATATTTATTTCTAATTATTTACAATAATATAATTTATTCAAACCACCCCACAACATCGACTTCTTGAACTCGAGGGTCTTGTTGATTTATGAATCCCAAAGGAGTAGATTTGTTCCAACTTGTGTCTTCTCCTTCCGGGACAGCAAAAGGATCAGTTTCGTGAGCAAAATTCTCTGGAAAAGGATCCACAATATTATTTTTTGATTCAACCGATGTTTGTGGGGTTGCTACAGAGTAGTCTTCTGAAGACACTATCTGACTGTATCCACCATAAGTATACGTAGTGAACTTTTTATGGAAAATTGGAGTCGGATCTGAAATTTGCAAAATATATGGATATAGTATTTTAAAAAGTAAAAAATGAAACTTACTAGGAAAGGAAAATGCCTCGAGGATTACAGCAAAAAATGCAAAGGTTGAAATAATTTGAAACTTTGGATTCATTTCTGGATTTCTATAGAACTTAATTTTTATTTATAAATAAGAATCATAATGCAAAAAATTTTCGGACAAAACAAAATCGGGGCTAACGGTCGTTTGGAAACTAGATTTACACGGAAGAATGTCGTTTAACTGGCAAATACAATAAAAATCACAAAATTTGCGAATATAATGAAATTTATAAAGAACGTATCTAGAAATATATTTCTGAGTTTTTTGATCGAGATTGGCAGCTATGAAATTTATATTCATGAAACTTTAATTCTTATGTGAACGGAAATGTTCTACTTAAATTTTTAAAAAAACTTTTGACACGGATTTCTTTGAACGAGATCGAAAAATCGGAATTGGTATTCATAAATTTTGCAACGTTTTCATTGCATTAATATGAAAAACAAGGGCACTCAATAATTTCTAAAAAAATATTTCGATACGAATTTCCGGAATTATGAAAGTAAGTATTTTTGCACTTTTATAATTCTTCAATCATATTAATATAAAAAGGAAAACATTCATCTCGAGGTTCTAAAAAATATCTCGATACGAATTCTCAGAATTTCTACCGAGACCGAAAATCATGGAACTTAATGTTTACGTGCTTATCACAAGGTTCAGTGTTGAGCAGAGTATAAAATCATATTATTAGAAAAACTAAAACTTTGAAGAAAAATCTCGAAAAAAGGTCACGATACGAATTTTTAGGAATCTAAAAATTTAAATTTTAAATTTTGAAATTTTCTTTTTGAAGAAATCTTAGAAGATTTTTAATAAAAAATTTTGGAGTTTCTAAATGGTTGTTTTTGAATGAAATTATACTCTTGAAAAAGGAACTCAAAAGTACATTTGTGAATTATCGAAACTTCTGAGTTATAGAGTTACCGGACTCCAGGTGGTGTCAATAAAGTGGCATGAAGTAATTTAATTCACTTTTAAATAAATAAAAAGTAGTTTCAAAACAAAGACAATAATTTTTGGGCCTTTTAAGTATTTTGAGAACATTAAATATCATCAAACATTTTATACTTTTTAAAGTTACTAGGAATATTTTAATTTTTAAGTTTCTAAAAATTGCAAAGTATTTTAAGTCAAATACGCGAATTTCCTAAATATTTCTAGACTTCTTTGAAACATGATTGAATAAAAAAATTCTGAATAGGATCCAAAAACTGTTTTCGGAAAAACATCCAGCAGAGAAGAATCAAAAACGAATTAGAAACGCGTTTTTTTGAAGATGAGGAAAATAATCCGCATAGATTGAGTACATTTCGAGGATCCGTTCAGAGAAGTCCTAATGGCTTGGAGGAAAACTGTTTTTTTGCAATTGAGATGAAGAGTTATTATAAATTATAGAATTTTGTCTGAGACTCTTCCAGATGGGTCCTATTCTGGAAATTTAGTAATTAGGAATTTGAAATGTAAAAATTGAAAAATTTTGGAATTCTGAAATTAAGAGTTAGAAATTTCAAAGTCTAAAAACCAAGAATTAAAAAACTTAGGTTTGAAGTTTGGGATTTAATAATTAAAAATTTGGGAATCGAATTTTGGACGCCTCAAGGGTTTGTCGAAATTTCTCGACAAATAAGGAAAGCCTGGGGATTACTGAGTTGAAAAAGTGTCATTTGTCAAACTAGGATCTTCCAAAAATTTTGAGAGAAATTCTCAGAATAGAATTTTCTTGAAAATTTATCTTAAAAATTCTAAAAAGAAAACTTTTATTTTTTGTGGTTATGTGGTGTTTGGAAGGGACAACTGATTGTTTACAATGGGAATTTTGCCAGCGGCAGAATAAGGCTAAACAAAAGTGCGAAGAGTTGGCAGATGATCAATTAGCTGGACTGGAGGAATTCGGAGAAATAAATTAAGGAATTAATATCCTTAAAATGGAAAATAAAAATATATTTGAAAGGGAAAAATTGAAAGATCAAGGATCAAATAGTTGTGTTTTTGAGGTGGATAATAGTTTATAAAAGTAAAGAGTTTTATGGTTTCTTGGGACTGGTAATCATATTAAGGAAAATGGAGAAATGATTTAGCAAATTTTATTAACTAATAATCAGTCTGACAAAAAATGAGAAAAAAATTAATTGTTTTTCCTTGTAATTGGTAATTATTATGGAGAAAACGCATTAATTAGGTTTCTTTAAGAATAATAACCAAGAAAGTAAATAAATAAAGACTAGTTAGTAATTGGAATATTTTTCAGGATTGATAATCACGGGGGCCTCGACTTTCATGTCCAAGTATCTCGAGAGACAGTTCGGAGTCGCCCCTTCGAAGGCAAATATGCTGATTGGAGCTATTATGGTCCCTATGGCGGGAATCGGGACAATGATGTCCGGATATGTGATCCAGAGATTCAGACTTTCTTGTTCTAGAACCATAAAATTCTGCATCTTGCTCATGATTGCGTCTCTATGTTTCACTCCGATGTACTTCATATATTGCGACCATGATGAACTTGTTGGAATTGAGACAGAATATCCTGAAAAAGATTTCTTCTTTAAGAATATGACGAGACAAGGTAATCAGAAAGAATTTTCTCTCGACGCGCAATGTAACAGCCAATGTGTATGTTCGAGTACAGAGTACCATCCTGTGTGTGCAGAATTTTCTGATGGAAGTCAATTAGCTTTTTACTCTCCATGTTATGCTGGATGTTCGGAAACATATAGTCCATTGACGAAAGAATACAAGAATTGCAGTTGTGTACCATCAAATACGAAAGGTGGAATCAAGAGAGTTAAGAAAGGATTTTGTGAATCAAAATGTAAAGGACTTTTTGGATTCCTGGTGGCTTTTGCTCCTTTTTGTTTCTTCACTTTCGCTGTGGGAGTTCCATTGATCACTGTAGTTCTCAGGTGAGTTATTTTGTTAAATACTGTTTTACAATATTGTGGAATATTTTTCAGAACAGTGGATTATGCAGAGAGATCTTTTGCCTTGGGGATTCAGTGGATCCTTGTTCGGATAATAGGGACGATCCCGGCTCCAGTTGTCTTCGGATGGCTTTTCGACGTGTCCTGTATTCGTCAACATCGGGACAGCTGTTCTGGAGAACACGGAAGCTGTATGCTATACTACAACAAACTTCTCTCTGATTTATTTTTCGCCTTCAGTGTCGCTGGACAGGTTCGATTTTTCAAGATTATTTTTTAAATTTAGAATCAAATTTTTCTATTTTAGCTAGTGGCAATAATGTGCCTCGTCCTCGTTCTTGTGATGTTTTCGAATTCGCTGAAAGACGATCCATTGCCTGTTGTTGCAGAAGAAAACCGGATAAATCTCGAGAAAAATCCAGGCCAAACAGAATTGGAACCCATGTTGGAACTCCAAGGCCCTTCTGAACCGGTCCCTTGATCTCTTTTCATCGAAAAAGAAAACCAGCAATGATTTCTAAAATTCATTTTGGAACTTATCACAAAAGAGAAAAGATTTTTTTGCTTTAATATTTTTTAACATGGACAATTTTCTCTGGGTCCACAGTATTCCTCGGGTTGTCGTGAATCCGGTGAATACTCATGTCTGTCATAAGACAAAGCTTTTACCATACTTTTCACTACGACGGGAAATTGATAAATCTATATTAATTCGAAAACTGGAAACAAATATTCAATACAAATCTTTAAAAATTTACTTCAAAGAGCTGCAACCCACTTCCTTGGACAAAATCAAACTTTTACTCAAATAACTTCAAATCAAAAAATGGTAAAGATACTTCGTGAAATAATCGTGCTGACATCTTTAACAAAATGTCTTACTTCTTTACAAAAAAATGTCTTCATTTGCACCTCGATCTCGGAAATTCCTTCAAGCGTCGAAGAATCATCTGCGTTTGTTCCACTGATTTCTCCAGCATCTCGATCAACGTTGCCTCATCAGAATCCACAACTACAGTGGTGTTCTCATTACGGTATGATTTGTTGCCCGAAAACCTCATCTTTTCTTCTACGAGAGAGTCGTTCCTCTGCCTTTGAGATCTAGAACTACCTCGAGAATGCACACTCGTCCTCGAATTATTCAAACTCTTCGGCTTTTCTTCTGCGATTTGTTCGTTTTTCTGTGTATTCGACCGAGCCGAGCTCAAACGAGAAGTAGTACTGGCCTTCGAGTAAGCAGATAGTGGTCTATGAGAAGCATCAGACTCCCTTCTCTCATACAATGTCTCCAACACAGTACTCCTGTGAAGCAACGCTTTCAAATCCGCATTGTCGTACTTTTTCTGTTTTTCTTTGATGAGGTTTCTTTTCGGAATCGGTCCATACAACGTCGAAGATGGAGGCTTTTTCAGGAGAGCACGGCACGCATTGACTGAGTCATCATTAAGATTAATCTAAATCGGGTTTTAAATCCATGAGAATTAACTCAAACTAAACCTGCTGCAAGGCGTTGTTGATGAAAGTACTCCCCAAAGTGCTGAAAGTCGTCTGTCTCGCTGGAGAACCCACTATGCTAGTATTGTCCTTGATTTCTGAATACGGCAAGTCCGGGATAGGAGCACCTTTTCCAACTAGGGGAGTCGAAGTAAGAAAGTGCTCCAAATGATTCTGGTTTCTGTCCCGAAGAGGCGAACTCGGAACAGTATAAGTCTTATCAGCTTCTTTCGGAGTCGATGTCTTGGGTCCATTCCTGGTGTTGTTCTGTGTGATGCTCGATTGACTAAAGTTAATATTCGCTGGAGTAGGCTCCCATTCCTGTCTTTGATAAACACTATTCCTCCTCCTGTTAGTGTCCGTTTCTTGATCAATTTGCTGTCTGGGGTTATTGACAGGAACAAACCGAGTTCTGACAGGAAGGAAAGTCACGTCGTTTCCGTCAGACTTGTGAGACGATCCAACACTGCCTTCCAAGGGAGAAAGCTTCCGAGGAGGTTCAATTTTCTCTTGGAACTCTGAACGGTAAGAAGCACGAGCTAAATCATGGGAATCAGTCAAATTACTTTCAGAAAACAAGCTTGTACTTTGTATATAAAGATGAATGTGTGTAAATTCAAAATTAAAAACTTACAAATTCGGGATTCTTCGGTGATTGGTTCTAGAGGTCTTTTCTGAGAAGTCGCACGTGCCGGATCAATGTTTTCAATATCGTCATCGTCATTGTCGTTAATTCCCCTATCGCCTCTGGCACTTTGAGCGTCGTCATCACTGTCCCACTTGTCATCGTCATCATAAAAGTCCTGTGGTCGTGATATGTCTAAAATTCAAATTCATATAAACAAAGAAGTGGAGCAATTTGGAAAAACAAAGCCAAAACTAAAAATAACTCACTATTGATGTCATCCTCGATCTGCTGAGCATTTCGGTCCGTCATCATGAGGCAGGGTCAGTGGAGGAGGAATCAAATCAGGAACGCTTCTCAGCGGAGGCAATGAGATTTGAATTAACTGAATAGAGCGCACGGGATTTTTCGTTTCAAGATTTTCTGGGAGAATCACTCCTCTCTCGCTCGCAAAAAAATTCAAATCAGCTGGACGGAGCGCGGGAAGTTTTCTTTTTGAGACCCTTGGGTGAATTTTTCTTTTCTCACTAGGGGTGATTCAAATTAATCCAGTAAGATAAATTTTCTTCTCTAAACCTCTAGAAAAGTTGTTTTTTTGTGGAAATAATTGAAATTAATAAAATAAAATAAATTATCCTTCCTTTCGGGACATCAAGTGAATTTTTCCTCTTGCATCAACTGAAATTCTAAAAGAAAAGTCGCACCATTTGGAGTTACTAATCTACATTCAGTCGTTTCAGATGCTTAGTAGTATTACTGATTACCAGAACTATTTCGAAATAAATTTAAACCAAAATCAAAACATTCAGGTTTCCAAACCGCTTTGAACTAATCTCGAAGATTTCAACAAATGGAAATCTGCTAATAATTATCATACTACTTGAAAATGGAAACCACTATTACTGAGAAATCTGAGAACAATTCTTTTAAAAATATATTTATTTCCTTCAAAGACGGATTAAAATGAATTTTACATTGCTTGATTCAACTCAACAAAAAGCGATCTAGAAAGGATACTGCGAAACTGAAACGAAAACTAGAAAGTCTGTTTTGAACTTGATTCGTCTGTCGTTGGAAATCGAATCTGACTTGATTCCAATCTGGTGTCTGGATCCCGGGAGCAAGGAGAACTTGTTGAAGACTGTTGCGGAACCCGCAGAATCCGCCCTCAAGAAAAATTCTGTCGGAGTTCGGATTCTGAAGACGGATTTCCTCAGGACTTTTCCGCCTTTGTCGTGGGCTGTAAGCCTGATAAGAGGAGTTTCTGGCTCAAGTCCTTTCTTCACAGGAAGCATATGGATGTTTATAGGGACATCGGAGCAGTTCTTGCACGTAGGGATACACTGCATAAGGTCCTTGTCCAGGATGTACTTTCTCGGACAAGGTTTCGAGAGACAAGAGTAACTGCCGAGTTCGTTGAAACACAGCTCTTCTTCGAGACAGGCATCGTCGAACCGACATTCGTTTATGTCTGTACAACCCCCGTCTTCTGCCGGTACATACCCTTCAGGACACTCGCAGGAGTAGGATCCTGGGAGGTTTATACACCTGAAAGCACAAGGAGCGTCGAACTCGCATTCGCCGATGTCTTCACAAAGTCCATTTTCCCAATAATATCCGGAAGGACAGTTATGTCGACCTACAGTGTAGTCCATAATTTTCAACGGATTTTCGGGATCAATCTTTAACCCTTCACAAGTGTTGTTCAAAGAAGGAAATCCTGCTGGACAAATACAAGCGAAAGTTCCTTGGAGATTTTTACATGTTGTGGGGAATTCGCAAGGGTTTTGAAGACATTCATCGACATCCACACAATGGTCTCCTTCTTGATGGTACCCTGCCCCACAGGCCTCTCGGCACTCGAAGGAACCCTCGGAATTTATGCATTCTTGACCGATTTCGCAATCCGAAATCCCGAGTTTACATTCATCTATATCGACACAGACACCGTCGGAATTTGATCGGAATCCTTCCGCACAGGGATTTCTGCACTCGAAGGATCCAGGAAGGTTCACACAAACCGAGTCATTCCTTGAGGAACATACTTCTGAATCTATGAAACACTCATTAATATCCTTGCATCTGTCTCTGATTTTCGTGAATCCTTCCGGACATCTCCCTGATCTTCCGATCTTCGTCTCGATTTTCACGTTGTTTTCATTGTAATTTGCCAAAGAAGATACTTTCAAAGTCTCTCCAGGTTCGATGAATTCTCCTTCGTCTTCGTCCTCGAAGTTTATCTGATCTGTCCATCTGAAGGGAACTTTGTGTTCAGATCCGAATTTCAGAGCTGAATGTCCACTTCCTATGACGTGTCCTGGAGCGTCTTCCACGAGATCTTCTTCCCAAGGATCAAACTCGACTGCGTTCTGAAATTCCTCGCGTTTTATATATCGAATTTTTAAAACTTCATATATTAAATTCTCGGACTTTCACATATTTGGCTTTTAGACTTTTCCATATTAAATTTTCAAAGCTGCACTTATTAAATTTCGTCGGCTTTTTTGTATATAATTAAATCTATTTGTGAATTCGATTATAGAATTCAAAGACAAGTACCTTATTAAAATATAGACATACTAATGTTAACCTCGCTTCGCAAATATATGAAAAAAGCAGAACTTGCAGATATCGGATCTCCCAGATAAATATTTGCACATACACGTGTATCGTGTTTATGTATGAATTTTTAAGATTACTCATAAATCCTCTAGGATTCGCTTCTGATAAAAAATATTTTCCGGAAAACAATTGTCATTAATCCCATCTTTGGAATCGGATTAGTCTCGAGAAATCCTAAATCCTAAATCCTAAATTTGAATCCACCCTCATGCTCGTGATTCAAAGGATTTTTAGACCTTTAAATTATTTAAGAAAATTGTCTTAAAAGCTCAAAAACCGAATTTCACACGTTCGCTTTTTATTTTCAGGTGTGTTAATATGTTAATGTTTGAATAAATTGCAGTATTTAAAGGAACGTCATCAGAGATTAAAAAATTGAGTTTCATATATCAGATTATAACAAACACATTCATTAATATATGAATAGTTAATGAAGTTAAGTTAATTTGAAAAATTCCTTCAAGAACTTAGACTTGGTTTCATGTATTAAATTTTAATAAGGAAGATTGTTAGTATATGAAAGTCTGGAAAGAACGACTTACGTGAGACTTTCCGGTAGGCAAGTGTCCCTCGAGTTGGACATCGAGATCAAATTTGTCATTCTCGATTCCCTTCGCTTTCTGTTTCACTCGCATTTTTTCTCCAGATTCAAATTCATAATCTGTTATTCTTTCAAACTTTGCAGGTCTTTTCTTCACAGGTTTAGAAGATTCAGAAGGATCATATCCCAAGATCGGAAGAGGAACAGCTATTACTGCCATGATGGATCTGGTTACTGTAGTATGATCTCCAGCAAGATTGTCTATCGTAATACTTATATCGTTGGATTTTGTATTAGGAGTGAAATTTGCTGGAAGAAGCAATTCACCAAAAGCAATTTTTTTCTCATTAATTTTTCCTGAGATTTTTGTGTTGATGGTGTTGGGGGCGTCCTCAACGACTAAATCCACACCGTCCCAAGATTTTCCCCTGGTGTTCCATCCCCGACATTTGAAGGAGCCTCTGTCTGTGTGGAGGGCGTTCCGGATAAGGAGGGAGTTGTTCGGGAGGATCTCTATCTTATCTCCGTCTGGGGCCAAGTTTACATTATCCTTGCTCCATCGGATTTTTGTCGTCAAAGGATTTCCTTCCTTCAGATGGCATTCGACAATGATATCTGATTCTGGGTGCGTGAAAATTTTCGTAGGTTTTATTCTGACTACTGGTACTTCATCGACTGCGGTAATGTAGAAAGTATCGAAACCATCTCCGGGTTCTCCATCGACAAGACAGCTTATCCGATCAGTTTCTAACTTCATTCCGAAATAGAACAGAATCAAACTTCCATTGTTCATGACGTGCATGGAGTCATCCAAATTGTTTATCAAGTTTCCATCAAGTTTCCAAACGACGTGTTTTTTCTGTTTCTTTCCTCTTTTCAAGCAATCCAAAATCGTTAACTGTAATTCCGGATTTTCTCTCACAACGGAAGTTGAATTGTCTTCTTCTACAGTAAACTCGATTCTGCTTTCTCCGACGGAATTTATCGCAAAGCAATGGTATTTTCCGAAGTCTTCAGAAACCACTGTTTTCCGAATTTCTGAATTTCCTAAATTCTTTGTTTCTTCCAGAATCTTTCCATCTCTCGTGAAGTAAACTTCCGGAATAGGGGGTCCGACGGCTCCACAACGAATTCTGAGTTCTTCTCCGAGCTTCACTTTGGTTACTATAGAGGGCTCTTCGACGAACTGAGGGGCGACTTCGATGTTCTTCTCGAGCATTCTGGTATTTCTTTGAGGAAGACACATGATTACGGTATCGTCAGTTCCATTGAGAATAATCTTATTTGGTTTGTTTTCCCAGTGGTCGAGAAGTTTGTCGGATTCAGGAAGATCACCTCTGGCTTGCTTGAAAATACTATCGATGGGTTCGCCTTTTTCATTGCATTCCACCCAGAGGGTTTTTGAGGCTTTGAAAGGCACTAAAAATTTAGCGAAATTATCTTGTCATACTTTTATATATCGTTTTTTATAGATTTCATCTCGGATTTGACAAATTAATAATCAGTCATGAGATTTTGGGATTATAGTGTCTTCAAAGAAGGCGTGTTAAAAAATATAAAAGATTAAAGATAGACATCTGTGTAAATGACGTATCTTTATATGGACTTCAAAAATGATTAACAACTATTTCGAAGCTTTTTATTCAACATTATTCCCCAAAAATAGTTCTAGTGGTTTTTTTGGAATTTGATTAATTTTAAAGGTGTTCGAAAAACGACCGTTATTTCGCTATCCTTATAGAAAATGCATTATCTCTCTGTTCCCTCTGAATTCTGCAAATGTTACAGTTTCTATTCATAATTTGATACACTTGACGTTTCTCTCTTTTCGAAGAGAATTCTAAGTCTTAAAATATTCCGAAAACTCCTCGGGATATTCCACAAGATATCATTTTTTATTTCTAGTCTTTCAGTCTTTATGATGGCATTATGTCCTAGTTATTTTCGTTAGACATTCATAGTTCTAGATAATAAAAACTGTATTCATCTTCTCTTAAATTTAAAACTTTAAATTGCACCTCAGGGAAATCAAAACAAAAAATTAATTCTTTTATTCTTGAAATTGAACAATATTATTTTTTTAAATCCAGAAATACGGAAATTTATCATTTTGAGATGGATTATAGAAAAACTGAAATCTAGATTCGAAGAGATCAAAAATGAGGACTTTATCTCATCATTTCCTCGGAATTAATCCAGTGCTCAAAAAATTAACTAAGTTTGTACTGGAATAATTAATTTTTTTTAGTTTCCGTTTAGTGACGGTCTTAAGACAAATAATGTTTAAGTACCGTTAACTGTGCTTGTAGTTACATAATTATTATTCATGTTATGCTCGAAAACTTTATTTAATAAATGTTTTTAGTTTCCATTTGACGAAAATGATTCTCTAGTAACAGTCTCGAGGTAAACATTACTTAGAAAATCGTTAACTAGTTTCGTAATTCGACAATTGGATAATTATTATTTATTTGAGAACCAAGGAACTTTTAAAAATTCTCTAGTTCCTGTTAAGTGAGAATAGTCTCGATAAAACTACACAGAGTCAGAAAAGGCACCAACTATCAACCCTTCGAGGCGCTCGAGTGATAACTTTTTATGAGTCCGGGTTCCTCTTACCATAACTCTAACTGCAACTCTGACTCCTATCTTCCTCTACCTTCACCTTTACTCCTTATTATTACTCTCACCTTTATCCATGACCTCTTATCTTCACCTCCTATCCTGAATCCTATCTCCTCTTTTATCTTAATGGCTCTCTAATTGATAGAGCAAGACCAAGAACCAAAAGAGTCTTTAACATTTTTTGAAGAAAGAGTATTCATCTTTTTAACTTTTTTTTGCAAAAAGAAAAAATGTAAACAACTCACGTTGAATCGTGACTTTCCTCGTTGCTATACTTTGACCGGCTTCTGACTTCGCTATGCAATGATAGTATCCATCATCTTCTATAGAGAGATTTTTAATAGCCAAAGCTGATCCCATTACTTGGTATTTGTCTTCCTTTCCTATTATGTCGATATCAGGAACTTTCATCCAGGATATCACGGGTTCTGGAATTCCTGATGCATTACATGGTAG
Organism: Halicephalobus sp. NKZ332; assembly: GCA_009761265.1. Taxonomy (NCBI): domain Eukaryota; kingdom Metazoa; phylum Nematoda; class Chromadorea; order Rhabditida; family Panagrolaimidae; genus Halicephalobus; species Halicephalobus sp. NKZ332. The sequence continues at coordinate 134,859 of VOSG01000021.1, read as the reverse complement.
AATTACCGTATCCCCGAGATTTCCTGTGGCGTTTATCTTTTCTTGAGCAATTTCTGGAGGAGCTGAAAATTCATTTATTAAAAATTTCATTACCTTGAATTTTAAAAAGTATTTTTAACTTAGTTTGTTCAAAGTTGTTTTTTTGCAAAACTTACTCAAAACAAGAAAATCTACATCTTTGTAAACTGTTCCTGCCCAGTTCGTGGCTTTGCATGTGTAAACTCCTGCCTGTTCTGGCTGAACTTCGTCGAAGACCGCTGTAGCCTTTGAATCCGCCACAGGAGCTAAAATAACGATCAATTACTGTAGTTACTTATTTTTTAAATTTCTTTTAAAGTACAATTTCCGAGAATGTTTGTGGGAATTTTCGGAATAGATATCCGAAAACAACAATTTTAGAGTTTCTGAAAGGTTCCGGAAATCTACGTCAAGAAAGTTTCGTAGAAAAATATTTTCAGTTTTTCATAATAAGACAAAAATTGAAGTCTAATGTTCTTTCGTATTTTGCCTAGGATTCAAATTTGGCGTTTGTTCGCTTTTTGTCAAGGAACTAATTTTAGTGTTAATCCTCATTTCACTAAAGAATCCAATTTGATGTTAATTCTCATTTTGTTAAAAAGTCGGCTGTGACTTTGAAACTTCGAGTTTTACAAGTTTCTAATTTTAGAAATTTTTTTCGAGACAATTTCATACTAAAATTGGCTTTTAACTTTTGTAGTAATGCAGCCATTGCAGCTGGCTGATATTTTACCCTTCTACACATGCGAAATGATGCATTAAAATGGTGTTCTTACATCAGATCCACTGATCATAATACAATAGTTATTATTTTCGGTTCATTCTACACGCGAAATTCCTCCTAATACACTAACGCATCATATAATATGAATTAGTTCATGCATCCGTGCCTTGGTATTTTGTTTCTCTATATATAAAATGACGTATTGAAGTAGTTCTCATATATTAGATGTACTGATAATAATATATAAGTTGTTATTTTCAGTTCATCCTACACTCGAAATTCCTTTAATATTGATAGACTATATAGTATAAAAATGAACCAGTATTTGTACCACTACCCTGGTATCTTGTTTTTCTAAAATCACTATTTGCCTTTCCCAAAAATATTTGCTTTCTTGGCCCTTATCCAAATGGTCAGTAACTCAGATCTCGGATTTCCCTGGATAATCTTTTTTTCGAGAAAACTTATAAATAACATCCAAAAAATTACTAAAGTCTTATTTTTTGTTCTGCATAATTAATCTTATTTTTAATTGTCTGGAAAACGAAAAAAACAAAAATGGACAAGAATCATAATTTTAGGAAATTCTGTTTTTTTTGTTTTGACTAACAAAGTACCTCTGTCGTGTGAAGATTATTTTCTTCTAAGGAATAATTCTTTTATGAGAAATATTTCTTAAAGTTATTTTCATATGAGAAATATTCTTTAAAAAACTTGTACGTGGGGAACAGTTTCATACCAAGAGTAATTTCGTGTGAGCAATTTCTCTTAAAGTATAATTTTGTGTGAAACGTAAACTCACGCACGTCGTATTTTCTATTAAAGAACCATTTCGTGCCGAGAGTAACATATTTTTAAAATTGATTTCGTGTCAAGTGATTTCTTTTAAAATCATTTCATACCAAGAGTAATTTTCCCTTGAGATGACCTCATATCGAGAGCACTTTCTTCTTAAAAATATTTTCAAAAAGTAATTTCACACAAGAAGTAATAAACCAATTAAATTTTCACCGAAATCTATTATTATTTGGCAAATAATAGCTCCATAAAATTCCGAAAGCTATTTACAAAAATTGCCTTTAAAGTCCTATCGTGTGACGTAATCCAAAATTTAGTAATTTCTGTTCTCGATTGAGAAATTATGAAAATTCATGTCGAGACAGCCCCCTGGATTCCTTGATCATGTTTTTATTTGTCATATTAATATGGTCAGAATTTTCCGAAAATATACAAATACGAATCTTCATAATATCTGGTCGTGTCTGGAAATTTTCGGAAATTCATGTCGAGAGAAATTTGAGTTTTTTATAGTGGTATAGTAATCTAGACACCCACGTGTTGGGACAAATTTCTTAAAATTTTCTTCTTACAATTTTTAGATACAAGTTTAGTCAGTAAATTTTAGGATTGATTACGAAATATTTTGTAAATTTGAAAATCAACTACAAAGTGTTTTTGCTAAAAATATATTCCTCATCCTTATGATGTAACTTTCGTCGTCACTCCTCCAATTTCTGACATTCCAAAATTTTAATAATTGAAGAAATTCAAATCAAGTTCCATTTTTAAAATTTTCCAAGTGAATTAATATTCACATAACGTCAACTTTTAACTTGTAGTTTTCGGTTTTGTTATTTTCCGGAAATGAATTCTTTCAAATTAAAGAGATCTCAAAGTGCATCTCACTACTGTAATGTTATACATATCAAAAGCCGTTTATATAATTGTCTCGAATCCCCGGAAATTGTTATCTTATTTTTAAATTTTAAATTCCGTTCCAAATTAAAAAAAGTTCGAAGTACTGTAATAGCACAAAAATCAAGGTGAATTTTCTACGAGACAGTCTCAAGGAAAATTCCCAGTAATTTTAAAGATTTCTGAACTTTTGGTTCCAAATGACGCCATAAAGTTTACTCAATTCCGGATGATTATAATAATCTAAAAATCAGTCTCGTGTTTTTCCAAATTTCCTGAGAATTCTAATTTACGCCAGTTGTCATAAGGGAAATTTTTCTGAATTGAAAAGAAGCTTGTTTTCATCCATTGAGAATTCTTTTAAAACACACTTAGAAAGGTCAGAATTGCAACTTTGTCAAGCTTCATTAACATCTCAAATGTTGAAGGAAGAATAATTAATCTCGAAAATTCATAAATCCATAAAAGAATGATGAATTTTTTCTATAAAATAAACGTCGGAAATTTATTATTTCTCTTTCTAACTCTTTATAAGTACTTTTATATGATAACTTTCAAATAATCGATTCCGTGCAAATTACGAAGTCGAAAAATGATACCTAAGTTATTTTAAAACTTATTAAAAATACTTTCTCAACAAAGTTTATTTCTTCTTTCCATGACGATATGAGATGTTTTTTCTCCGTGATTATTTTCGAAATGTATATTTTTAATTATTTTTAATTTTTTAGGGTTTACAAAAGACTTACTGTGTGTCAAAGTTTTGTTGTCCTTGAGCCAGGTAATCTGAGGTGGCGGAATTCCGACGGCTTCACATAGTAATTCAGCTTTCGCTCCTTTTTTGACGATTACTTTTCCCAATTCTTCGCTGATTTTTGGAGGAACTGAAAATTTTTAAAATGAAGCTTTCCGGATTTGTGCAACTTTGTATTGTTTTCGTCATCTGCGGATTCCAAATCGCCGTTGTTTCGAGTAAACGTAAGTTTTGTTTTTTTAAAACATTCTGTTCGAGACAAAAGTGAAAATAAATTTCTTTTCGTATTTTATGAAGTTGAATTTTGACTTCCAGAAAAAAATATTCCTTTCGAGACCTGTTCGATATTTTTTTCTTTTCTAAACGGAAATTATTATTGATAAAAATGAATTTAAAAATTTCAGCAGCTTCTCGATGGAATTTCGCGGAACTTGAAAAAGATCTGGACGTCATCCAGAACTCTCCGGGGATGGCTGAAGCATTCTTAATCAACACAGGAAATCCCGACGGAACACCGGATGAGTATAAACTCCTCGATCTCATGGAGGAGCACTTCAAGGAGATGCGTCGATCTCCAAAGAATCCTTATCTGAGGATGCCAATCCGACTTTAAACTTGAGGAAGAAATGGTTTTACATCTGAGAGAAAGGAAAAGAAGGAAAAATAGTTTTAAGTTCCAGAAAAGTTCTCAATGTGAACAAAAAGAACGAAAATTTTAATTTTTTGGAGAACAATAACCTTAATTTTGAGAAAAACGATACTCGTTCCGATTATCCCATTGATTACCAGTGCAAGTTGTATTAATAAAGTGGATTTTGTAATGATATGAAATTTTGGCATCGAAAGGAATATGAACACGAAGATAAACTTTTTAGGCAAGAATGAACTCGTTACAATTTCGAATTTTCGTGCCAAGAGTTCATTATTTCCAAACCTTTGTCTCAGGGGTTCACTGTATTTTGAGATTTAGTAGTAGAAGCAAAGCTCGATTTCGGTGGAAAATTAGATTAAATTAATCTCCTTACCTCCAACATACAGCTTCGTAGTCAAAGTGGCGTTTCCGGCGGAGTTGGTGGCAGTACAGGTGTAGGTTCCCTCGTCTTTGAGCAATGT
>VOSG01000021.1:107002-129935 GCA_009761265.1 Halicephalobus sp. NKZ332 | reverse complement strand
CCGAGTCAGACCGAGTATCCACAATTTTGAGAGTATTCTTTTCAATCATGTACCGAATATTAGTCTCAAGTCTCATTCCGTTCCTGAGCCAAGTAATCTTCGGTGTAGGTTCTCCCGTAGCGTTGCAGACGAGAACCGCTACTTTTCCCTCCAGTGTCTGTGCTGTTCCGCTGTTTAGGATCTGAGGTTTCTCTGAAATTAAAAATTCATATATGAAAGGTTTGGAAAATACACTCACGGTCAATGTCGACTTTGTAGTCAAGACTGTCATTGCCGGCGGCGTTGGAAGCGACGCATTTGTAGATTCCCTTGTCTGCCAGACTGACGTCCGTGACTTCTATGTACTCTCCTCCTTCTCCGATCTTGATGTTTTTGAAATTATCGTCGATAAGAGTATCGTTGACGAACCACGAGAGCTTCGGAGGAGGTTTACCTTTGACATCACAGAAAAGGGTCAAGGTCTGTCCCGTCGGAAGTCTCTGATTGAGCTGAATTCCATCTCTTTCTATCTTCGAAGGAACCAAAATGTCCACAGCAATGCTGTCCTCGTTCGTTCCGACTTCGTTTTTCACCGAACATGTGTATTCCCCTGCGTCCTCGAGCTTCAGATTCGGGATGTCCAGTCTCCTGTTACCTTCGCTTATCTGTGTGCCATCGGGGGAATGGATGAGGACTCTGCCCTCGAACTTCCACGTTATTATAGGGGCCGGATTACCAACAGGGTCACAGAAAATCGTGACTGAGTTTCCTAAGGGTCTCACCACGCCGTCTTTTCCAGGTCTTACTGTGGCTTTTGGAAGGGTCCAGACGTCCAGACGAACATCGATCTCAGAATTTCCAGCGTCGTTCTCGGCTTCACAAGTCCAGAGACCTTTGTGGGAAGGATCGGCTTTCAGGATTTCCAAAGCTTGACCTCCATCCAAGATCCTTATTGTTTTGTCTTTTTTACCTTCAACGAGTACTTTGTCCTTGAACCATCTGATGATGGGAAGAGGATGTCCGGAGGCAGGACAGTGGATCGTGAAAGGTCTTCCTTGGATCACATGGGCTTCTGGAGGATTTCTCGAAGAGTCTATCGTAGGTTTCGCTAAAAACTTTTAGTTTATAGAAATCCAAATTAAAATCCCCAAATTCATTTCTGCGTATATTTCTTAATCCTTAAATAATTCAAACATTGGAATTCCCCAAGTACTCTCCTCTCGATGTATTTCTTAGTTTAAAAAAATTAATATGTGTGAAATTCATATATCATAATTTCTCAAAAACTCTTAAAAGTGTTTATCAAATTTTTGCTCGTCCGTGGACACAACAGAGGTGAACAAAATTTCCGACATTTCATCGACATTTATTTCATTGTTAATTCAAAATACAAAATTAATCAAACAACAATATTATGTAAGTGAAGGAAAAAATCACAAGTGAAGTTATACGGTAATTTCAGTTAGTTCCAAACCGGATTAGAAAAAAGAAAGACGAAAACACGAGATCGGAAATCCGTTAATTTTCTGAGTTTTCTCGTCTTTAATTTTTACAATAAATTTCTAATAGAAAAATATCTCAGATTTTTAGATTTTCTAGAAAGTAGATTTTTCTAATTTCTGTCAGAAAGTGAAATAGATTTTTTAATTAAAAAATACTTTAGGATTAAAAAATATCTTCTATTATAAATCAGCCAAACTTTCCAGAAGTTTCCTTTCGAAATAAGGTCTTTTTCGATGTTTTTTTGTTTTGAATTTTCCGAAATGAGATGATTTTTCTTGATTTTTCCTAAATTTTTCTCTTCGAAGTTCCCAAAAATCAGCTCTGAAATTCTGGATGAGACTGTTATCAGAGTACTCGGTTCCCTGGATGGATTTAGTTTCGTAGGCTTTTCCGGTCGAGAGATATTCCTCCTGATAAAAATGAGGGGTGATAGAAAACTCCGGGAATTTAACTACTGAGGGTCGGGCCTGAGGATGAGCCTGAGGCTCGGTCTGAAGGTGAACCTGAGGGTGGGTCTGGGGATGGACCTGGGGATGGGTGTAGTAGCTAGGTCTTCCCCGGGAACTGGCATCGAAATCCCATTGCCGCATAGCGAGGGCCCGACGACGTTGCTCTTCCAGGAGCTGACGTCGCCTTTCGGCCTCAATACGGTAGTTGGATAAATGCCTTTGTTCCAATTCTCTACAAAGATTTGTTCCCAAATGCGTACACAAAATTTCGACGAAGAATCTTCCTTGAACTTCTCCTGCTCTGTTCGTCACGAGACATCTGTAGTCACCAGCATCGGAAAGCTTAAGGTTCGAGATGGATAATTTGTATCCGTCATTCGAAATCTGTAAAGTTATCAAAAGTTAATTTGGATCTTGTTTTGAGATTTTCAATACAGTTCCTTAACGATCTTATTAGGGAAGTTACAGTTACTTCCATATACCAATATGATGCAACTCGCAGATCCCGAATCTGGACTCAGACTCCGGATATATGAAATCCCTACTCTCAATCTCTGGGATTTCATAAATCCATTGTGCAAAGTCCAATTCAAAATCGTTGGGTTTCATTACTCGTGTAGATATTTCCGTATAAAAACATTTAAACTTGTTATTGGTCAAACTTACAGAATAACTTTTTTCGTGGCCATTTCCATTTCCGTTTCCATTTTCAATACCATTAGAGCTAATAGTTCCTCCTAGGGATCTTCCGTCTTTCGTCCACGTGATATCCCTTTCTTCGTTAGGATCTACAGAAACTATCTCTCTCACAGGACAAACGAGGGAGAGTTCGTCTCCTTCTCTTTTCGTGATCTTCTGGATTTCCGTCACCGTCAGTTCCGGAGGGGCCAGGACGTGGAGATCGAAATGCTCCTCTGCCTTGCCCCCTTTGTTTTCCGCGAGACAAGAGTACTTTCCAGCGTCGTCTTTCGTCACATTGAGGATGCCAAAAGTGATGTTGTTCTGTTGCATGACGTGTTTTCCTCCCGGTGGGATCGGCTTTCCGTTCCTCATCCAGGTTACTGTAGGTTGTGGGATTCCATCAGCAGGACATTCCAAGTAGATGGACTTTCCAAGAACAGCAAGGGGATTTTCAATCAAATTTGATTTGTCAATAGTAGGTGCGACGTAGACTTTCAAGAAAACGTCGATCTCCGTTGTTCCTGCGACATTCGTGGCGTTACAAGTGTACTTTCCATTGTCCTCCAAAACAGCCTTCTTGATGGTCAGTTTCTGTCCATCCGGAGAGATCTCGATGTTTGAACTGAGATAGATAGGGTTGCCGGCTCTGAGCCAAGTGACTTCTGGTTGGGGAGTAGCCTCCAGAGGGCACGTCATCGTGATGGAATCTCCAGCGAGAACTTCGTAGGTCTTCTGTCCGGATGAGGCGAACTTCGGAGGAGCGATAACGTCAAGGACGTACTCTGTGTCCAGGTAGTTAACTTCGTTCACCGCGTGGCAAGTGTATCTGCCGGCAGTTTCTGATTCCGCCGAGTTGATTTCCAAGTCGTTCGTGCCAGATTCTCTGGAGTACTGTGTTCCATCAATGCTCAGTGCTTCTCCGTTGAACTTCCAAGTGACTTCTGGGGGTGGATTTCCTCTGATGGGACAGTGGAGGGTCACGGACTTTCCTGTGATGACCTTGGGATTCTGATCTATGGCCTCGTTCAAGTACGGCGCCGTCAAGACAACTACTGTAAACAAGCCTTCTGTTTCCCCTGCTGAATTCTTGGCGAGACACGAGTAACCTCCGGCATCTGTAGTTTTCGCCTTAAGAATCATCAAAGACTCTCCCAAAGGCGAGAGAAGGAAGTTGTTCATGTCCGTGATCTTCCTTCCTCCCCGGAGCCACTGGACTGAGGGTACTGGGTTTCCGTCTGCCTTGCATTCCAATCTCGCTTTCTCACCTTCAATGACTCTGATTTCCTTCTGGTACTCCCTGATCTTTGGCTTCACGAACACATCCACGACGTAATCTGCCGATGCAGATCCGGCTTCATTTCTGGCTTTACAGGTGTACTTCGTAGCGTCCGCTACAGTAATATTCGAGAGAGTGAGGGAACTTCCAGAGACATCCAACTTGATTCCGTTCTTCAGCCAACTTATTTCCGGAGGTGGAATTCCACTTGCAGGACACTCCAAAACGAGGGCATTGCCTTCCACCGCCTTCAAGACCCTTTCTCCGTCGGCGATCTTGGGAGGCACCAGGACATTGACTTGGATGTTGTGTCTTCTCTCTCCGGCCCTGTTAACGGCAATACAAGTATATCTTCCGGCGTCTTCTACTTTGGCTTTTGCGATGTGGATCAAGTTGTCTCCTCCTCTCGATACTACACCGTAGTTTATAGGTTCACCATTTTTCCTCCAAGTGACCTCTGGAACAGGATTTCCTTTGACGTCACATCGGATAACCTTGTCTTGGCCTTCGATGACCTTGATCTCGTTCTGGACATTGTCGAAAACAGGGGCTTCCGTGACTTCTATGAAAACATCGGCTTCTGCTTTCCCGATTTTATTCTTTGCAACACAAGAATATCTTCCTGCTTGATCCCCTTGGATATTGTGAACTTTCAGAATTGTTCCATTTTCGATAATTTCAAACTTATTTGAAGGGTTGATTTTTTGATCCCCGAAATACCACTCGATGGAAGGAGGCGGAATTCCGGTGGTTCTACAATGAACAGGGACAGTTTGGTTCGAGATCGAGTCGATGGTTCTGAAGGTCGGGCCGATGATTTCAGGCTTGATCAGGACAAGGAGGTCGAAGTAGGCCGTGTCGTCACCGGCTTCATTCACGGCTCTGCAGGAATACGAGGCCGAATCCGAGGATTCCGCACTCATGATGTGCAAAGTCCGACCTCCGTTCAGAATCTGAACAATTTTCATTATTTTTTAAAATGAAATATTTTAATTAAATTATAGTCTACAGTAAACAAGTGAATAATTTGAGTTTTTTAGAGTAGTTCTCACCTGTCTTTCAGGATTAGGTCTTAGAGGGAGTTCGTCTTTGAACCACTGTATCTGGACACTCCTGTCCTCTATCGGACAACTGAGGCTTGAAGATTCTCCTTGAGCAACCTCCACTTGTTGTCGTTCGTCAGTCATCTTTGGAGGTCTCAGCAGCGAAACAACGATGTCCTTTTCGTCTCTTCCAGGAAGGTTTTCAGCAACACAAGAATATCTTCCAGAATCGTTCTCTCCAGCTTCGTCAATCACGAGTCTCTGGTTGTCCTCCATGAATTGGCAGTTGTCCCTGGTGGCACAAGATTCCTCGTCGAGTACTTTTCCATCCTGGAATTAGACAATCATAAACAATCTTGATTTGATAATTTTATTTTTTCAATTTTCTAATTTTATTATTCTTTAATTCCAGAATTCCTCAATTTAAATATTCGGAAATTCTGATATCATTTTTAGTTTACTTTTCCCACAATAAAAAATGGATTCAGAAATTTCATTGTGCTTGGGTCACTTCCACTATAACAAAATATGGAATTAAAAATGTCGACGTCATCTTGGATCCATTTTCCTTAAGGTATAAAATGAATTCGAAAATTCTGTCACTTTTGAATTATCTTCTACTGTGATAAAAACAAAATTAAAATTCCAATATGATTTTGGCTTCTTCTATAATAAAAATAACTTTAAAGATTTTATGTCTTTTTTCGGTCATTTTCTAGTACGATAAAATATGAATTCAGAAATTCTCCCATCATTCTTGATTTGTTTTCCCTAAAGTAGAAAATAAATTCAAAGATTTTTTATTTTGGAGTCATTTTGTCTTGCATTACAAAGTAGGTTTCAAAAATTTCCTGTTGTTTTAAAGTCACTTTTTAATACAGTATAAAGTGTATTTAAATTTTTGTATTTTAATCTATTATATTTTTTTAGATAATTATTTTATTTTTTCCGAGATCCCTTAATTTCGAAAAAAATCTGGCTCGATTTCCCAACAGACTAATTTAAAATAAATAATTTCTCTTTTCAAAAGCGAAAACCATTTTTTATCTTTAATCTTGAAAACATACATTAGTCATTTTTGAATTTGAATCACTATGGCTTCAAAAACAACGAGATCTGCCGCGAAAGTCGTTTTATTGCCGGCGGCGTTTGATTGCTCCAAACACGCAAACTTTAGTTTTACATTTTTAAACAAACTAGAATCTCTTAAAATATTTCGTAATCTCTTGGATATTATGCAATCTCAGAACAATTTTAAATTTCTTGAGATTTAGTGGAAAAGTTGAAAAGGAATTGAAATCCGGAACTTTGGAAGTTCCTAGAGGTTTCGAAATATCCTTGAAAAGCTGATTTCCAATTTTTGTAGTAATTCATGGTCATTTCTTAGCAAAAACCTATTTCATCTATGTTTAATCCAATTCTTTTTGAATTAAAATTGCCTAGAATCCAACCGAAACTTCTGAAATCGAGTCTTCGGGGAATTCGCGTCGAGACAATTTCGCAATAACCTTCATTTTTATTGCCTAATAGTATCATTTCTGGTTTTTTAAACAGTACAACTTTCAGAATAGTGCAATCTTCATTTTTATTTCTTAAAGTTCTGTATTGTTTAACTTTTCAATAGTATAATTTCCACCAACATTTGGTTTCTTTAAAACGGAGAAATTTTCCGCTTTTCTATTTTTGTAGAATAAAATTTCCGAAAAAAATTGAAAAATAATTGGATTTTTTTAGAACTACTTCTTAGATAAATTTAATTTCTTCCAAACTGTCCAAACATTCCCGGATTTTTGAAGAAACACCTGTTACTCCACAATTTTTTGAGAAAATTTGGATGTGACACCTCCCCTAAGCTCTTTGTTCCTCTTATTTCTTGACAAGTTGATCCTTGAAATTTTTTGAGGCAATATTTTGGAGTCTTCAGGTTATTTTGGTCTTTAATCAGTAAAAAAGTCATTTTTTACATTTATTAAATATCATTCGTGTTGAGAACATCGTTGAGAAAGCTTTGAGGACAAGAATTATTACTTTTCAACCTTGTCACGAACGATACGTATTTTATTATTTTCCAAAAAAATCGTCGGTTTTTTAATTGGGCAATTTTGAAGATGATATTTTTATAAAAACCCGAAAAACAACAATTTTCATCTCAAGACAATTTAATCCGTTTTCCATTTTTCCAAAAGGTGTCTCTTTCACATTTGGACAAAAGCCTTTGAATTCTTCCTGGATATTATCCCGAGTCCAGACAACAAGTTATTTTTACATTTTTGCACATTTTTATGTTTTAAATTTTTGTAGATTTTATATTGTAAATTATCTTTAACGTGTGTCATATTTCCGAGCTTCTTAAAGTATACTTAATATATCCCAAAATAAATTCAATATTTTTAAAAATATATTTAACAATTTTAACTGGATACATTAAGTATTTTTTAATACACTCAAAAATTTCGAAATCATTGAAATAAATTAAATATTTTCAACAAAAGCCTCGATCCATCGGGCCTTTCATTGAAGAAAAAGCACATAATCGATTTAAAATAGTCGTTTCTTTTTTGAAAGAAGAAACAAGCAATAATTTTTGGTTCCCTGGGGCGAAGCTTATTTTCGAAGATTCTCTTGACACTTTAGGCATGTTCTTGGGGCCACAATACATCGGTTTTATAAATATTGACTTTTTGTTTCAATTTTTCTATTTTGTCCAAACATTTTCTTCTTTAAAATCATAAAATTACGGGAAAGTTTATTTACTTGAGAAAGAAATTTTTTTCGATTTTAGTCCCGAAAAGAAAGGGCACTTAAAATTCTCTTATTTCTTATTTTAAGATTTGAAGTCTTCCAAAAAGTTTTAAGATAAAAAATATAAATAGTTTAAAATACCTTTATTTTTATTTTAAAAAGTTTAAATTCGATCGAAAATAATAGTTTTAATTAAAATTCTTATATTAGAACTAAACAAATGACATTCGTTTCAGGATCGAAAGAGAACAAATAAGTTTATTTTTCCTACTTTTAAAGCATCTGGTTTGAGCATGTTTTTAAACAAAAAGTTATTTTTTGAAAATTCCACTTTTTTATCTTTCGTAACTTTCCGAATTTAAAATTTTTTACTTTTTTATTATTTAAAATCTTACTTTTTATTTATTTTTTACTTTTTCCGACTAAATGGACATGATTGTGTTGGTAGCCACGGGGAATGTAATTTCTATCTTTCAGGTGAATTAATTTTATACTTAGTAGACTAGTAAATAAAAACAGATTTTAGTCCTAAGAGATTTTGAAATGCGTTATTATATTGCAATAAAATACAACTAAAATTCTCTCGAGACCAAAGTTGAGTGAACTTACCTTCTTCTCATCTCAAAAAAGAAAATTATTTTGCATAATATTTCTTCTAAATAAATACGACTTTATCCTGAACCGTAGAAAATTAAATTTTTTGTTCTTTCTCATAAGTCCACAAAGTCCAAAAGTTACAATTATCCGAGTCCTGTCTTCATTTTATAATTTTTTTTCTCAATTAAATTTTTATTTTATTCTCTATAATAATTTCCAAAAGTAATTTTGCTAAAAAAATCCATTAATTAAAATTTCCACTTTTATTTTAAATATTATTAAGTTTCTACTTTTTAAGGAAATCCTAAGAATTATCTTTTCTATACAAATGATTAAATTTTCTTTTTTTATGCAATTTAAAGCGTATTTATTCACTAGATTTTTCTCAGATTTCTTTGACACCCTTGAGAACCCTCGAAGCCAGAACTCCTTTTTTTCCGACAATTTTTATGAAAAATGAAAAAACGAGTGCCGATGTGGATGTAGATGCGTATTCGCGCGTATGAAATTGACCCGAGGGGGTCCCGGGGCCTCTGGCAACCGGTGTCGGGGTCGGAGGCGGAGCTTGTTCACTTTTCAGCCAGACATTCCAAAAAGGTGCTTGGCTTGCTTAGTTCATTTATGGACCACTGACTCAAATTTTTCGTGTTTCTTCTTTAAATCGAGAGAATCATGTTTTATAGAAAATTCAAGACATAATTTTCTCGTGATGAATTTTCAAAACTTTTGGAATTTGTGGGATTTCCCCTTTTTATAACTTCAGAAGTTCAAATTAGATTCCGGAAACTTTGGGGCATCTTTTGGAACTCTAGAAGTTTCCATGAGATTCTGGAGAATTCCAAAGCTATGTAAGATTCTATAACGCAGAGACTTCTATGGAATTTCATAATTTGTCAAACTTTCGTGATTTCGAAAAATCCCGAGATTTCCAATAAAACTTTAATTTTAAAAATTACGAATTTCAGAAGATTCCAAAGACCTCCATAATGTGGTCAGTCTGAAGGATGCCAGACGAAACATGAATCTTCAAAAAACTGGATACTCAATTTTTCTAACTTTAATTTTCCTGATAAAATCCAGTTTTCAAGGATCATGTGTCGAAAATGAAATTTGCCCAACAAATTCCGCTCAAGTGTGCAGGAATGGCACGTAAGTTTTTTAGAAAATATTTTGCAGTTTTTGTAAATCTCTAAAGTTCGAAATTAGATCAATTTGAAAACTGGCATTGGCTTCGTTAAAAGCTAAATTGGCCTTTTCCTTTTTCCCTGAGGCGGATGCGCGAGAAACTAAACTCGAAAAGTCGCGATTTTCAAAGACATTAGGTTCTTTCCTGACTTTGCAAGAGATTTCTAAAATCATCAAAGTCGAAAATTCTTAAGATTCCAAGAATTGGAAATTTCCAGGAACAAATACTATTGCAATAATTGGCATCGATTAACTTTTCGCCATAAATTAAACTTTGACATGGTACACTTTTCGTCAAAAATTAAACTTTGGCACTGACGCACTTTTCGCAAAAAGTTGAAGCTTGGCAGTCATTCATATTTCATCAGAAATTAAACATGGCATTGATATACTTTGGCCAAGGACTCAAATGTTGCGTTGATTCACATCTCGCCAGGAATTAAACTTGGCACTCATTCATATTTCGCTAGAAATCTAATTTTGGCATGCGTTCACTTTTCGCCAGAAATTTAATTTTGGTATTTATCTTCATTTCTCTCAAGTTTGCCTTTAATTTCTCCCTCAATTAGATTTTTCCAGAATCTATTTCAAACTTTCGGAACCATTTGGAATCAATAATTCCATAAGCTGCTAAAAAATTCAGTAAATTCGTAAGAAAATGATTAATTTCTGATTTTTAAATTCGTCTCAAGAAAATTTCGTAAAAAGACTAATTTCATATTTTCGAATTTGTCTCGAGAAAATTCCTACAAACTATTAATTCCTGGCTTTAAAATAGTACAATTCATGAAATTGGTCTTTTGGGGTTTTTTTGGAACGGATTTTTCTTCAATTTTTTATTCAGCAATCCATTTTCCACATTTTTGTGGACAATGAGAAGAATTTATTATTTTGGCTTTTCCGGATTCTTGACGGAAACCTTTTTGTTTTTTTGGATTCGGATTTTTTTAGATTTCAATTTCTTTTGGATTAAAATTTCTCAAAATTAAAAATTTTTGGATTCCAATTTGTCAAATTTTAATTTTTCTGGATTCTGTTCAGAAGTCTAGATGAACGGATTTACTTAAATTAATTTACTGCAAAACCCGAATGTCCTTTGGAACTATGGCTTCTGCACTTTCCACTCTTCTATTTTCTATTTTTCCATCCCGTTTTTCCACTTGAGACGATCAATCATATTATAAAAATTAGAGATGGAAGTTGCTTCGGGATGAACTTTCCGGACATTTTAGTACGTTCCAGGACTCCATTTTCCAGAATTTTAGAATGCACTATGAAAAATTTCAGAAAAAATTAAAATTTGACACCATGTGAATGAATGCCAAAGTTCAATTTCTGGCAAAATGTGGATAGATGATTGTAATCTAAATTTTCTAGTAACTTTGAAATTTCACAATGCTTAATATCTTTCGTAAAAAACAAATAAATAACGGAATTCTCACGATTCTTTTTGGAAACCGGAGAATTTCAGAAAATTTTGAAAAAATTCGAAGAATTCCAAAAAATATTTAAAAATTTCGAAAAAAGAAATTTAGAAAATTGGAGAAAATCTAGAGACATTCGCAGAATTTCGGAATATTTTAGGTGTCAGTCAGCCTGTCAAATTCATGGAATGAGGGAATGCATTTGTGACACAGAAGAGGAAAACTACTGTTATCTCTGTTGTGGAAATGAAAACAATAAATGTCTTCCTGCTCATCAACACGAAATTCTGAGGTTAGTTACTGTAGTTTTTTGCAGAGAATTAATTTTACCAAAAATTACTGTTTCTTATTGGGGGTTAAGTTCATAAAATCGTGAATTTTAAAAACCAAGATCTTGGATGTCAAATTTAATATGCAAAAGTTTCAAAAAAGTAGTCTTGAAAGTACAGGATATTTTTGAAATACAACTTGCATATATAAATTGTCGAGATCCAAAATCCAGAAATCACGGATTTTCTGGGAAAAGAATTGCTGGATTCAAAAAACAGAAACTTAATTAAAAATTTCTAAATTCTCCAAATGTGATATTTATGGGATTTTTAATGTCTTAAAGAAATTAATTCTTTTAATATTAATTATTTTTACATTAGTCCTGAAGATCATTTGTAAATGTTCTTGAATGTAGCTTTTGATACGAAAATATTCTTTGGGAAAATAGGTGTAACTAATCCCAACTTCGGGATCGTAGTGGTCTTGGGAACCTTCGCAGGGAAACTCCTCGTTTTATTACTATATGTATATAGATTTCATAAACGAAAACTTTGAGTATTTTCCATGATCATTTTGGAACATGATTTTGGATTCGAAACGTTTTGAAAAAAATAATTAATCTATTTTTGGAGCTATATTAAATTCAAATGCTTCTGGAAGGAAAGGGTTCTTTCTTCTTGTAGTTTTTAAAATTAATTAAAATACGTCCCAAAGTCCAGAATGTCATTATTTTATCCAAAGTTGCAATTCACAAAAATTCATAAAAACCCTCTAAAATTTCTGAAACTTTCTGGAAAATTCCAAAAATTGCGAAACTTTCCAGAAATTTACGGCCTTCGAAATTTTATTCATTTTTTCATTGTCTTTTTTTGTACTTTATGAAAAGCACTTTTCTAAATTCGTCTAAAATTTCACATTCGAGGAATGCTCTGACAGAAACAAAAGCAAAACACGAAAAAGGGGCTCTCATTTCAGCTAATCCTTTTGTGGGTGCCGAGGGACGAGGTTTAATCCGTCCGATGTACCCACATTGCACTACCAGACCCTCTCCCCCTTCTTCCACTCAGGTAGCACTACCTCCTCGTCACTATTCGCATACATCATACCCACCTTCTTTCCATATCTCCTTATCACATCTTCTACATCACTCTTACCCCCTTCATATACCTCCTATGTCATTCTTACTTCTATTCCCTATACTCTCTCTCCTCTTTTACTCTAGTTTTATGTTAAAAGGGAGTGTGATAAAAGAAGATTAATATAGTATAAATCTAATGTTGAATTTCATAGTAAAGTTTTGATCTTAATGTTTTCAGGCCGAACGGGGAACGTTGGGAAAGAGAAAGTTGCGCAAGATGTCGGATGAGCGGGACGGAGATGGAAGGTCTGGCTTGTGACGACAAGGATCCTCAAAGACTTTGTCTTCAAGGAAAATGCTCGAAATCTGTTTGTCACAATAAACCTCAAGGGGCTTTTTGTGATAGAAAGTTGGAGAAAATTTGTGTTGAAGATATGTGCGAAAATCCATGTGCAAGGATAGCTCCGCATTTACTTGTTTGTGATTGTTCGATGATAGATCCAGATACAGGATTCGCATCGGAAGACAGATGCCAACTCTGTTGTTATGACTTTAATGCGGTGAGTTTTTTAAAAATTATTTCCATAAAACTTCTAAAATTCCAAGAACCCCCTTCTGAATCCCGAAAAACCCTAGTTGATCCACATTTTTCAGAAACCCGCTTCGAGGAGGTGCCAGAATGCCTACAGAAAATACCACATCGCGACCTCTCAGAACCGCCCAATCTGGAGAGTCGGTCTCGATTGTGCTGGAGGCAAGACTTGCAACAGATACGGTATCTGCACAAATCATGCTGCCACGGTCATCTTGCCTGTTTTCCTTCTGATTTTCATTTTAGCAATTTGATTAAATCGGGTTCTTGAAGGCTTTCCGAGGAACTTGCTCAGATTTTGCCTTTCGAAAAAATAAAGTAATACTATTACAAAAACTATATTATTATAACCAAAGAATTATTTAAATTTTGATATTTTTGTAAAGCGAAAGAAACTGACCTTTATCCAGGTTACTGTAGGCTTCGGAGTACCCTGAGCAAGACAGTCGAGGGTGAAAGGACGTCCGATAATGATGGAGACAGAGGTGTTTGTTTTGTCGACGAATCTCGGTTTTTCTGAAATCGGGTTGAAGTACAAAAATAAAAACAACACTGTACCGAGGACGTTGATGAGGAAATACTTCCTGGCTTCTCCGGCTTCATTCTGAGCAATGCAGGCATATTCTCCAGCGTCGCTGAATCGGATTTTGTTGATCAAGACTTTGGACCTGTCGATCTAAAATGTTTTAGAGTAATTATATATGATAGTTATTGTTAAAAGAAACATACATAGACAGTCTGACTGTAGTTTCCATCAACAGCAGGTCTGTTGTTGACTTTCCAACTCATCCTAATGTTTCCTGTTCCACTCGAGACTCTACAAGTCAGAGCGACATGGTCTCCGACGTTGACATCTCTCGTCTCAGTGCCCTGTTCGAAGACAGGAGGGGCGGCCAGGTTGATCAGATACTTCCTCGAAGTAGATCCGACTTCGTTCTTCGCGACACAAGTATACGATCCTCCGTGTTCGTCTCCGGCTTTCTTCACGTACAAAGTTTGATTTTCGTTAGTAAATATAACAGATTCATCTGGATCCAGTGGAGCTCCATCTTTGACCCAGGATATCTCTGCCTGAGGGAAGGAGTCGATTTTGCAGTCGATTCTGAAGTCGTTTCCAGGGATCACGGATTGGATGCCAGGAGAACTGAGAGAGTCGTTGATGAGTGGCGGGATTTGGACAACTACATCGAAATTTTTCCTCGCTTCTCCGGCGGAATTTTTCGCAACGCATGTGAATCTCGTGTTGTCAGACTTCTGTGCGGATAAGATGTGCATCCTTTGTCCTTGATTCGTCGACTGCAGATAAATGCCTTTCTCAGAAGTGTCTGAATCCACAGATCGACCTCCTTTGAGCCATTCGATGGAAATCGGTGCCGATCCTGTGACGTCACAATTGAGTTCCTTGGGGTGATTGAGGAGGACTTTGACTTCTTCGACGGGGGGTCCTTGGATTTCCGGAGCTCCTATAACCTTGAGATCCAAACTCAGTTCCGCAGATCCGGCTTTGTTCTCAGCTATACACATAAATCTGGCGGAATCAGTGGATTTGAGGTCTCTTATTTGGAGTTGCTTTCCGGAATTCAGGAGGATGAATCTGCCATCGTTCGGAAGTCCAGATCCATCTCTGATCCAGTGGATTTTCGGCTCCGGAGATCCAGCAGCTGGACAATTCAAAATCGCAGTTCTTCCGACGTTCATCTGGATTTCTCTCGGAAGATTTGAGGCATCGATTTTCGGAGCCTCCAGAAGTCTCAAAACGAAATCTCTTTTATCCTCTCCTGCGGCATTCCTTGCGATACAGGTGTATTTGTCTGCATGTTTTTTGTGAAGTTGTGTAAAATGAAGTCTCATCTGATTTCCAGACAGATAAACATCCCTCGCAGAGTCTAGAGGTCTTCCTCTCTTCAACCAGGTTACTGTAGGTGGGGGTCTTCCTGTGGCCGGACACTGTATCTCTACATAGTGGTCCAGTTGGCCTTCAACTTCTGAAGAAATATTTTCGCGGATTATCTTCGGGGGTGTGATGACTTCGATAAGGACGTCTTGATCCGCTGTTCCGGCTTTGTTTTTAGCTTCACAACTAAACGTTCCGCCGTTGACCAACATAATTCTCGAAATCCTTATTTCATTTCCAAAGATTTGTCCACTCTTTATCTTCTTGGTTATATTGTTTGCCGAAATTTGTTCTCCATCTTTGTACCAAGTTATCTGAGGTTCTGGTTTTCCTGTTGCTGGACAGCTTAATGAAATTGTCGAATTTTCAACAACAGTTCTGTTTTTGTCTTTCTCTAACATGATAATTTTCGGAGGAACAAGAACCTCGAGTTTGTAGTTTACAGAAGCTGTTCCGGCGTCGTTCCTGACTCTACAGGAATACGAGGCTTCATCCTTGACCTCTGCATTGTTCAAAATCAACTTTCTATTTCCCTTCGTTATAGTAAACTTTGAGAAATCCGAAATCGGTTCGAAATCCTTCAACCAAGTTATCTCTCCATTGAAATTTCTGTCATTAACTGCACAATCAAAATGAGCTTTTTCTCCCTCGACGACTTCGACAACTTCTTTGACTTTCTGAGCCACAGTAGGTCGGGTAATAACATCGACGTCGAAGCTGATATCAATTTTTCCGACTTTGTTTTTCGCTGTGCAAACATAACTTCCCCGATGATCTTCTTTCGCCGCAAGAATCTTGAATTGCTGACCATCAGACAACACTTGGACATTTGGAAGCAAATCCGCTGGTCTGTCATCTTTCGTCCATTCTATCGATGGTTGTGGTGATCCTTCTGCTTCACATGGTATAATCAAGGTATTATTCTCAACAACTTTGAAGTCTCCGTGTGGTGACAAGATTCTCGGACGAATCAAAACTTTCAAGTCGTAGTTTTTCACTGTTTCTCCTGCTTCATTTTTCGCAATACATGAGAAAGTTCCTTCATCCTTGACATCGATTTTCGGAACATGGAGATGTTTTCCGTTAGAAAGTATGGTGATGCCTTGATTGAAATGTTCCGGAAGAAGTGGAAGCTTGTTCTTTGTCCAGAAGAGTTCCACAGAAGAATCAGAAGTCTCAGAAATCGGACATTCGAAAGTATGGGGGTTTCCGAGAAGTTCTTCAACTACTGTAGTTTGTTCTGAACCGAACAAAACAGGTTTCGAAATCACCTTCACGTTGAATGTCTTTTCAGCAGTTCCGGCCGGATTCGAAACTCTGCACTTGTAAGCTCCAGAATCTGATTTCTGGGCTTTCTCCACATAGACGGATCTCTGTTCGTTCAGAACAGTCACGTCCTCCGAAAGTGCCCCGTTGTCCTTGGTCCAGAAAACCTCGGGTTGAGGTTCCGCGACGTAGAGACACTGTAACTCTAACTCTGTACCTTCGACAACATCGACTTCTTCCACCATGGTTCCCTGGACCCTGGGGGGCACGAGGACTTTAAGTCTGAAATTTCTACTCGCTTTTCCTGCTGGGTTCGTCGCGACACAGACAAAAGTGGCCTCATCCTCCGATTGGACATCACTTATCGACAGTCTCGTTCCATGAGTGAAGGTCGTGATTTTCGGGGTTCCCTGGGGAATTTGGTGTCCGTTTTTCAGCCATTCTAAATTTACTGAGTTCTGGCCACTTTCGATGGGACAATCCAGAGTCGCCGAATGTCCTTGGATGACTTCTACATCTATGATATCATCGGATTCGAGATTTCCGGCGAACTTTGGAGGACTTATGGTGTCGATTACGAAATCTCTGAAGACACTTCCGACGTCGTTCGTCGCCACACAAGTATATCTGTGTCTTCCGGACTCTTGGTGTCTTATTTTCAGGACTTGTCCATCGAGAGAAGTACCTTCGTTGACAGGGTAGTTGTCGAGTTTCCATTCCACCTTCGGGGTAGGGTTTCCTGTGACCCTACAATCCAAGTTGTTTTCCTCTCCAGTGATCAATTGAACAGAATCTTCGTATTCCTTGTTGACAAATTCCGGTTTCACTAAAGAATTTCGATATTAAAATACTATGAAATATAGAAGTTATTTTTGTCAAAAAGTCATTTCAAGATAAATTTCTAGAATCTTTTAGAAACTTGAATTTTATAGTTTCGTATCCTAATCGTAAAGTATTCTAGGAGATTCTGGAATTCTTCGTAGAATTTTTTAAAGATCTTACTCCAAACATCAAGATCGAATTTTTGTCGACTTTCTCCAGCACTATTTCTCACGAGACATTCGAAATTTCCTGCATGATGGATGCCTGTATTCAAAATCATCAACTTCTTCGAATTTGGAGACATTTGAGCCTCTGGAGGAAGACCCTCTTTTCCATTCTGAAAATTTATTTTTAAATGTTTCCGTGATTCAGATCCCTTACGAAAAGCCAGATAATGCTGCTTTTAGGTCCTTCGTTTTTGACGTCACAATTCAACGTCGTCGGTTTTCCGATGACAGCGTGAATGACTTCGTTTTCTCCAACTTGGGGTTTTCCTTAAAAAATTCATCATCAATTTTATTTTTTTAAATTAGTTATATTCCTTGAAGAAATGCAGAGGAAGAAACAATGTTCAAGAACATCTACAGTAGTAGGATGTGAAAGTTTACCTTTATTGTTTTTATTTATTTTTTAATTATCTTCTGAGAATAGAGAAACTATAAAAAGAGGATATCTACCATAATCCACTGGGTCCAGGAAGGATATCTATCGTAATCGAATTTAAAAATTGACTGTATATTGGTCTGTATAGTAAACTTTAATTGCGAAATTTTGAGTTTCAGAGAAACTAAATCCAAAACTTGACTCATCTTCTAAAAAGATCTCTGGAAAGTCAAAAAAATTAGAATTAGGTTGCTAAGGAAACGGACGGCCTCCCTTCTCTGAAGCAAAAAACTAGGCAAGCGGATTTTGACTTCAAGAAAATAAATTTTTCAAAATTAACTTCAAGAGAATAAATTTTTCATCATGTGCGAGGACGTCGAGAGATTCCATATGGAGGAATTGATAGAAAAAATTCCTACTGAATGTAAATCAAGAGTAAGTTTGTTTCTTGTCGAAAATAAAAATGAATTTAGAAAAAAAAGGGTTTTGAGATTATTTTTAAAGAAATGAATTCAGGTAGGAAAAGAAAAACTGGCTCTGAAAGAATCTTTGAATGTCGAAAACAGACCAGTTTTGCCGGAATCGGAGAAAACCGTTCCGATCAAGAAGAAGCCGGAAGAAAGATTCGAATCCTTCTGGGACAAGGTTTCTGACATGAGAACTTTCTACTTCGGAACTGCTGTGGTGAGATTTCAATCTTTTAAACTTAGAAAAGTAAAACAAATATATATTAGTATAGAAAAATAAAAAATGAACATATATTAGTACATTCATTTATTAAAAATGAAAAATAAGTATATTGAAATATTAATAAGTAGAAAATAAGCTTGCTTATATATTGATATATCGAAAAATAAACAACTTCATATACTGATCTGTTAAATAATTAATAATTAATACATTAGTTAAGTACTATCATTTAACTAACTCATTTATTTATTTTATTCATTTATCCATTTTCTTACTTTTTATATAATAGCTTGTTAGTTTATTAAATTAATTTATTTTAAATTCACTTTTTTGAAATCGTTAAATGTTAGCTTTTTAAAAACAAAAGTTTCAGTGGTGTATTGGATGGAATCTAATAGGGACGTGGATGGCCAGTAAGGAATGTCTCAAATTTTTGCAGTTTATCGTATTAGGAATCATGTTCATTTTCAGTGGAATCCATTGTAGATTTGTGTAAGTCCTCTTTTTTTGATTAAAATTCCATTTTGTTCAAAGAAAATAGTTCTTTCGTAATTAGAAATTGATTTTTGCTAAACAAGAAGTTAATTTTTCTATCAAAGATTATTTAATCTTCGGTTTCAGACATCACAGGAAAACCTACAAGCATGCAGCGTATTTGCTGTTAATATGCGCAATTTACATTTTGATTTCCGTCTTGATTCTTCATGAGCTTCTGAATCCTTTAATCTCTAATTTCCGTTAGTTTTACTTTTTTTTAAATCCAAACAATCTTTTTCAGCAAATCTCCCAGAAATTTCAATCAAGAAAAATCCAGAAAAAATTATGGAAATTGGAAACATTTGTTTGATGATTTTCACAGTATACTGTAATTGTACCCTGATCAAGTTGATTGGGGAACAAATCGGACTCGAGGTGGACCTTTTGAAACAAGAAGTCAAGGAACTCAAAAATCAGAAATCAGTCATTTTTTCAGAAAAATTTAGAAAACAGAATACAGTATTGAGCTACCAGCAGAGAAATAATTCTAGTGTAGACTTGGAATCTTGAAGGATTTTAAAAATAAAAATTTAAAAAAGAAAAAGAGAAAAGCTGAGACAATTATTGACTTTTGAAATTTCGGATATTAATAAATAATTATTTTCTTAATGTATAAAAGTAAAAAATCCCTTATTCTCAGGAGATATTTCTAGTTGTATTAATACAAAAAGAACTCTGACCATATTACTACAGAAAGGACTTACCGATGACAGTGAGCTCGATATCCACTGGAAGACTGCCTGCCTTGCTCGTGGCCACGCAGGTGAAGGTTCCTTGGTGTTCCACAAGGGCATCTTCGATCAAGATCTGAAATCCGAAATTCTCTATTTTGAAACAAATTCCACAACTTACACTATCGCCTTCTGGAGATACTGTAATTCCATTTCGAGTTTCGCCCGCTCTCAAGGGGACCATGTTGACGTACCACTCGATCTTCGGAGCTGGGATTCCTGTCACAGGACATCCGAATTCGATTCTTTGATGTTCTAATCCGGAAATTTTCGTGGAAAAGATGCTTTCGTCTTTTTGTGGGGGAACCAGAACTTCGACTTCAAAAGTTTTCGAAGATTCTCCTGCTGGATTTCTAGCAATACATTTGTAAACTCCTGCATCTGTGACTTTGCTCTGAAGTACCCTGAGACGTCTCTTGTCATCGCTGAAGATTATGCTCGATTTTTCGTCGATGATAGGTTTCTCATTCATCTGCCAGAAAATTTGAGGAAGAGGGAAACTGATAACGGGACAATACAAACTGAAAGGATCATTGACCCTTACAGATTCCTTATCCACAACATCTGGATCCGTGATTTCTGGTGGAACGATGACATTCAGCTTCATGGGGATATCCACGGATCCAGCCGGATTCGTCGCGAGACATCTGTAGATAACGTTGTCTTTCTTTTCCGCTCCGAAGACAAACAAAGTTCCGTCTTCATTGACCTGATGTCTCTCTGTGCCGGGGGTGACTTCCTGATCTCCTCGGAACCAGCTGAATTCGGGTCCCGGACTGCCTCGAACATCACATTTCAAAATCGCAGTTTCTCCCTTGATGTACGTGAATTCCTCATTTTGAGAATCCATGACTTTCGGAGGTTCCTGGACCACCACGTTCGTCACCCGTGAGTCCTCTCCGGCAGGGTTCCGGGCAGTACATCTGTATTGTCCTTCGTCATTCAGAGTGATTTTGGAGACTTTCAGAGCTCCACTGGGATCGATGACGATTTGGTCGTTGGAAATAACTTCGAACCCGTTTTTCTGCCAAGAAACTTGGGGCTTTGGTGTTCCTACGGCTCTACAGGGGATCTCCAATCCGACTCCCAACACAACGTCCACAGTACCCGGAACGTCGGAAATGATTCTCGGGGGATCCTGGACCTTGAAGTTGTAAGCCACTGAGTCCTCTCCAGCGAGATTCGAAACATGACATTCATAGGTTCCTTCGTGATCGAGCCGGACGGATTTGATGATCAAGGACCCATCAGACGTGACTTCCGCGACTCCATTAGTCTCGGGACTCACTTCTATCCTCTCCCCGTCGTACAGCCAAACTCTCGTGGGAAGTGGGGTGGCTCTGGCAGGACAAGGGAGGACAGCCGTCTCGTTCACATTGAAGACGAAGGTCTTCGAAACATCGTCGATAACGGGGGCTGTATGGACAGTGACACTCATCGTGATCTCGTCTTTTCCACTAGGATTCGAAGCAACGCATTTGTAGTTTCCTTGATGTCTGTCGTCGATGTCATCGATGATCAAAGAGCCACTGCTGTCAATTTCTCCTGGAGCCGGATGATCGTTCAAGAACCTGAAAATCGATGTAATAATGACAACTAAAAATAAATCTATTTGCTTTTTGATGAATAACTAGTTGATAAATTTAGTTATATTAATCACAAATCTGTTGATTGGTGAATCCACCTACCATTGGATCTCGGGCTTGGGTTCTCCTTCAACTTCACAAGGAAGGACCAGACTGTCTCCGGGCACGTGGTTGAAGGAGGTCTGAGTGGGGGCGATCTGGGGAGGACTAGAGACCTTCACTACAGTGTCCAGCTCAGTTTCTCCAGCTGCATTGACGGCTTTACAAGTGAAGACTCCAGAATGTGAAGAAGAAGTCTTATGAACCCTCAAAGAATTATCACTCTAAATTTTGTCTTTAGAGGATTTTCTAAAATGAAAAATACCAAAATGGAGAATTCGCCGGAAAATGTGTCGATAATGTGACCATTCTGGAGCCAAGCAACCTTTGGCTTGGGGTTCCCGGTGGCGGGACAGGGGAGGTCCAGGACCTGTCCAGGGCCCACATCCACCTCCCCTCGGAGTCCTGGAGCCTCTATCTGGGGCTTCGCTGGAAAGGAAACGGAGTGCAGCCCCTTTGACGAAAAAAGAACCAACATCCATTCTTTTATCGAATCAATTCAAGGATATCGAATTCAAAAATATTTTTCGTCGTGAAATTTTCACTTTCAAAAATTAAAAAATCCTATCACGAAAACTTCTCAAGTTTTTTGGCAAAAAGTGAATGAATCTAGATTTCCATTTTTATAGTAGATCCTATCACGAAAATTTATTTGATTTAGTATTTTTGGATCATGCTGAAGAAAAAATGGAGGTTCGTTCTCTTTTCGCCAAAGTGGGTTTCCACCAATAAAACAAAAATACAGTCACGCAGGCTGCACGCAACACACGGACAGACGAGCTTCATACTAATGTAGTATAATTTAACAGCTTAATTAATAAATTCGAGTGACTCAATATAGTTTAATTAAGCACTTTAAGTACTTTAATATAAGCGAATTAAGCACTTTAAGGTGGTTTAATAAATTTAGGTGACTTAATATACTTAATTAAGTACTTTAAGTAGCTTAATATAGTTTAATTGAGTACTGTAAGGTAGTTTAATAAATTTAGGTGAATTCATTTAAACAATTAAACTCACAAATGAGGGAAAGATGAACTTGCTGGTTGGCGGTTCCGACAACGTTCTTCGCCTGACATGTATAGGTTCCTTCGTCGGAGGCAGAAGCTCCCCTGATGACGAGGGATCCGTCCCCATCGAACTGAAATTGACAAACATATTAACTAAGAATTTAAAAAGTAGTATTACAAAGATCCGGAAAGAATCGTGGAGAGGTTTTCCGTCCTTGTACCAGGTCCTTTCTGGAGGTGGGATGCCCATCACAACGATACAGTCGATTCTGACATCATCATCTTCGAGAACCTGCATTTCTGGGGGAATAGTTCCGAGAACAGGAGCTTCTGTAAATTTTCATCGAATTTATAATCATTCTTTCTTAAAATAAAAGACTTTAAAGATATAAAAATTACCTAATCCGACGACGAAGAGTTGGGTGGATCTGTCTTGACTTCCGTAGTTATTTGTCGCTCTGCAGACAAAGATTCCGGAGTCATTGAATTGGACATCTGGAAATTGAAATTAAACTTAAATTTAAATTAATCTTTAAAGAATTTAAAAGTCTTAAAAAAGAGGAGAATAGGAGTACTAAGCCGAAAATCTTCTTTAGAGCTTTTGGCCGATCGATGTTCTTCCCGATAAGGCTCTCTTCAAAAAAGACTGATTTAATCAAGTTTAACTCTTCTACTCTCGTATTTTCATATTTTATTATTTCCTTTCTTTCGAAAATTTTTCTCGAAAAAATGTTGAATTTCATCAGAATTTCTTTCTGCAGTTATTTTTTGCTTTTTTCTATCCTCGGTAGGTTTTTTTAATAGAAAAATAACATCTTCCTGAATTTCAAAGAAATTTCCGGAAACTCATCTCGGAAAATTCTGTGAACATTTAAT
>VOSG01000021.1:90169-102938 GCA_009761265.1 Halicephalobus sp. NKZ332 | reverse complement strand
CCATTGTTTTAACCAATTTTAATATCCCCAAAAAATTTCTTTGACCATTGTATTGATTTTTTGACCAATCAGAATTTGTTTTCACAGAATTGTTATTCAAAAAATTTGACAATTAAAAATATTTTGGAATTTTAGTAGTAGTTTCTTCATTATTGGAAATTAAATTATTAAATTACTAGTATTAATTACTTAATTTCGAAAATGAAATTATTAAGGAATTACATTGACAGTTGCCCCAAGGATCGGATTTTAAAATTTCTTGAAACAAGATCCGGGTCAACTGGTTCGATGTTGTAATGAATTTGAAACCAAAACTCCTAGAATTTAAATTCAACTATTAAATTTAAACATTGTCTAAGAAAATTTGACTCTTTGGAAAACAAAAATAAAAATATATAAAAAATTAATTTAATTTAAACATGAAAAATACCTGGATCGTGGAACATGACGAGGACATAGTTGTAAATGAACCTTTTCCTCTGTTTCATCACAGTGTTAAAAATGCCCTCAGTGCCTTTTCGGACCTGATCCAAGTCATCGAACATGGACCCTGTACGGTCGAAAACAAAGGTCAGCGAAGACATCCCCACCTTGGACTGTTCTAATTCTGGTCTTTCGCCCACGTGATAGTAAGTTTTGAATTTTTCTGCAAATCCCAGGACCGTCAGCCATAGTAGCAGCAGGGCCAGAGGCAACAGCCTGTGCCTCATCCCTTTCCGAATAATCCCGTTCGATCCACCAAAAGTTCAAATCTGAAGTTATCTAATTAATGGAATTAAGTGCTTTTTCGCAACAACGGTCATTAAAATCCTTTTTAGAAAACGAAAAGTGAAAAACGTAATCGGGAGACTGTTTTCGTTAATTATTAAAATTTCGTCGAAGCTTCCAGAATCCAGTGAGAATTCTTGGAACAAAAATAAAAAATCAATAATTCCTAGAACAGAAATAAAAAATCAAGAAATCTGAAAACTCATGCCGAAACTATTCTATACAAAAATATAACTAAAATTTTAATTTAAAAATATTCGGGATTTACTGGGGATTTAGTTTTAATTTCCCCAATCGGAATCCATCTTGAAATTCCCGAGCTTCGAATTCCAAGAATTCATGTCAAGGAAATTTCACAAAAATATCCATCTCTAAATATTAAATAATATGACAGAATTAACAATATATGTTATATTATAGAAACATCAAATAAAACCATCACGAGATCGGTAGTTCCAAAAACAAAGTAGAGAGACAAATGTTGATCCTGACATTTCCCGATTTTCAAGAATAATTATCAGCTTTCCTCAAGAATATCTGTTACTTTTTCCTAAAGAATATCTATATATCTTTCCTCAAGAATAATTATCTCTTTTCTCAGGAATATCCGTAACTCTTTCCTCAAGAATATCTATTATTCTCTTTTCCTCTACCTGGACCGCTTTACCAATTAATCAAAGTGCAGAAACCATCCGGCACAGTGGGATCAGGAAAGACTGGCCAGACCCGGCGCTCGCTTTAGAAATTCGCCCCGCCCCTTTGATAAAAATGGAAAACCAGTGTCCGGAAAAGAGAGCTATATCGTTACAGGTCATATTGTTGCATATTACTCTACCTCTACATACTACTACAGATTACTGTACTTCTACATATTGCTACAGATAATTCTACTTTTAGATATTATGGACTATGTATTGTTATGGATTACGTTATACTATAATCAGAACTGAGAGTTCTCACGAAATGGTCTCAACACGGATTACATAACCTTCCGGAATTCTTGATTTTCGATTTTCGTTTCAAGAACCACTGACTTCCGATTTTCGTCCTAGGAACCTCCGTTATATTCCGGAAGGTTCTTGAACTTTCCACGGAATTCTGGTTTGATAAAAATGAAAAAGCAAAATTTGAAGATGGAAAATGAGATTGCCCGTTTATGAGCCGAAAACATGAATATAGAACGGTAAGTGTGATCTGCAAAAATTTACGACTTTCGGAAAACCCTCAAAAATTCAAAAATCAACATGTCTCTTCTTTTTTTGGATTTATTTCCCGAATTTCAATTTTTATGAATTGGATAAATTCTTTCCATATAATTAATAATCAGAAAATTAATAAAGAAAAATAAAGTCAAAAATACCGCATAAATTTTCACATATGAATTGTTCGACAATAATCAATATTGAGAAATTAATAAATAAAAAATACTAAACCAATTTTTATATATGAAAAATCAAACAGCATAAACCTACGATTTTGAAATCAACAAAAGATGAAATAAAAACTACTAAATTAACTTCGATATATGAAAAATCAAATAACAAAAATTTATCGAAACTTCCTGATATCAGATCCTGAAAGAAGTGCTTCAAGATGAAAACACATCCGAAAACCTTTTATTTCTAGCAATATAAACTAGGTTCTGTTCGGAAAAGATAGAAAGAAGCCGCCAAGGAAAGCTAATGCTCGAAAACCTTCGATATCAGATTAAGGAAACAAAAACAAACCCAGATCCCGACCTTTGTTCGGGGCCGATCCCAAAGGACAAGATTTTTTCGAGGATCTTTCACGGAGACTTTGTAATTCCGGAATCAGAATCTGGAGATCTCGAATGATCTCATAACTTCGAGATCAGAATCTAGAGATCCAATCTTCTAGAAATTTTCCATCCTTTTTTTATAAAAATCATTTTTTATAAGCTTTTTACGATATCTATTTTTATAAATGCTTTCATGAAAAAAATTGTTTTTCTATGATTTTTCATTTGTTTTTTAGACTTTACTGGATGCTTTTTGAAACTTCTCAGAAACTTTTAAAAATTGATTTCCGTAAATTTCTGTCTCAACAGGAAAATTTAAAAATTCTTGTCAAGAGAGATTTCGAAATCCATTGTTAACTCTTTGTTTTTTTTATAGTATGTTTTTTGTCTTTCTCAAATGATTCATTGACAGACAGCAATGGACCCTTTAACAAAATCCGAGCAATAAATCTCTCCTCGTGAGGTCGATCACTGATTCATTTTAATTACTTTTCTTTGGGTCAAAAAATGAAGCAATCAATTTTATTTGGAAGATTTACTGCAATTTCTTGAGGAACAACGAAAAGAAAGAAATTCCTGCTTTAACTATATTCTCATAAAGATTAAAAAGTTAGAAGATATCACAAAAACCGAAAATAAACAATTTTATAGACGAATTTTCAACTTTAATTCTAGAATATTTGTTAAAATCAAGACTCAGTACCAGCACAAGGGAGAAATTTCTTCATGATCTAGATCGTTTTAACAGGTCCTATAGGTCATTCAGGTTTTATCACTCTCAAATATTCTGCAGATCCTATACATCCCATTTCTACTGAATCATCATGAAAGAAACTTTTGAAGAATTCAGAGTTACAGTAGTCACCAAGTCCATTACAAGTATCTTTAGAGTTCATTTTTTGCAAAATTCCCCTGAATGATCTCCAGAGATTTCACTTTCTTTGCAAAAAATTTATATCCATTCTTTGAGAGTAGGATAAAGTTAATCTCTGTTGCGCGATCTTTTTTATT
Organism: Halicephalobus sp. NKZ332; assembly: GCA_009761265.1. NCBI lineage: Eukaryota > Metazoa > Nematoda > Chromadorea > Rhabditida > Panagrolaimidae > Halicephalobus > Halicephalobus sp. NKZ332. The sequence goes on along the minus strand of VOSG01000021.1, from coordinate 99,400 downwards.
TTTTTATTTTTATTACATTTTTTGGCGTCGATCTGTCTCGAATTCTTCTTGTTTTTTGATCTTAATTCGATTTGACAAATTCTCTTACATTTTTTTTGTTTTGTTTTTTGATCAAAATCCGGGTTGTCCGTGTGGTAATTAAAAAAAGAAATTCTTGTTGAGTCCAAACCTAATCCCAAAAAGTAAAGATGTTTTTTGGAATCAAAATGTTTCAAGGATCTTGATAGAAAATTCCTATCACTAATTTAAATAAATTTTCATCGAATTCAAAGTAAACTCCGAAAATTTTCCGGATACAGTTTCTCCTCTAACATATGAGAAATATTTTTTAAATAATCCATATAATCTCGAATGGAAAATATATAAATGAAATTATTAATAATTTACATTCGAAAAGAACAAAAGTTTCTTTTTTATTTATTTTTTAATTCGATCCTACATAGGGAACATGTACAGAATCCTGGATGTTCGACTTTTTTCCTTCTGAATTCGACCTTGGGTGGGTTTTTTTTCCCAAAAATACTCATGCCCCGAGGGCTTCGGTTGTTTTTCCTCTCTTTTCAGGATGACTCTTTAAAGAATTTTCCAAGGATGAATTGGATGCAGATCCTTGAATGAGTTTCTTAAACCCAGTTACGGATTAACTCCTTTCAAAAAACTGAATGACAAAATTTTTAGAAAGTTGTCAGAAGTATTTTTGTATTATCCATTGTATTTTATTTTGAACTGTGAATAAAAATTATTTTTGAACGATCACGAGAATCCTGTTTTCGTTAATTATTAGGATATCTCTTAGAAGATTATCGAGGTTTTTTTTCTTGCGATATCACAACAATCTGTTTCTTTAGAGGATCACCAAAATCTTGCTTTTGATTAATTATCGGAACCTTTTCCATATTTAATTATGAGAATCCTATCCCTTGATCGATCATCAGAGTTCTTCCCGAATAACTATTAAAATTCTCATCTTTAATTGATAGTCGAGATTTTCTCTTTCGTTAACTATCAGATCTCCACCCTTTGGTCAATCATCAGAAGTTCTATCCTATTATTAGGATCTTTATCCTCAGGGGATCTCCAGAATCTCTCCCTAGATTAACTACAAGAGTTCTTGTGGACAATCAGATTTTTCTATTACACGATAATTGAAATCCCTTCCCTTAATTAATTACAGAGTCTTTATTTTGGAGAATCTTCAGGATCTCCTCCCTTAATTGATTATACGGATCCTGTTGGACAATCATCAGATTTTTTTCTTTAGGCGACTATCGAAATCTCCTCCCATGGTTGACTATTGAGATCCCCGTCCCTAATTGATAATCAGAGTCTCCTCCCTTGATTGGTCATGAGAATCCTCAAAAAACGAGTCATTCTCGACAATAGTCAATTCCAAAAACCGGCTGCATTGCGCATCTCGGATTCCAGATTCCTTTCCAGCTGACTGCAAAAAGACAAATTGCACCCGTTCCTTAATCATTGCAAATTTTCGGTTTTATTTATGTTTAGTTCCAAGAATTTTCTAATCCACAAAAGATTTCAGATGCGAAACGTCATTTGGGTTTTATTGTTGATCTCCTTCATCGAATCAACAGCTTCATCAAGTTGGTTTCTTTTATTTTAAATATATTTTTAATTTGTTTTTCACAAGAAAAAACGTTTTCTCATTTTGTGCAGATCTGATTTCGAAACAGAGAAATTCCAGAAATTCTTTTCAAAAAACGTTTGCAAAAAATACTTGATTTTTATAGTAGCATAAACTTTAATTGATGTTCATTCGCTTTTCGCCAAAGTTCTAATTTTAACAACATTCGCTTTTGCCAAAGTTTAATTTTAGTCGTTTTCAACTAGAATTTCCCAGTCAAAATTCCTAGAACCATCTGAAGTCTAATTTTTTTAACATTTCAACAAAATCCTGAAAATCCATTTTATAATAAAAAAGTTTCTAGGTTTTATAGTAATATAACTGTCATTTATTTTGTAGATATAATAACATAATTACTATTTATTTTTAAAATGTAATAATATAATAATTTTTTGAAGAATGCGTAGTCACGAAGTGGAGAGACTGGTCTGAATGTATCGGAAACTGTGATTTTGGCCAGAGAGTGAGAAACAGGGACGTTGTCAGGCCTCCTTTTCCGGAAAAAGACGAAAACGGCCTTACTGTAGTAAAGGAATGTCCTCCCCTTTACGAAGTCGAGTACTGTGTCCCTCTTCGTTGTGAAGAAAACCCCTTCACTGTAAGTGTTAATCTATAAAAAATAATTTTCGAAAATTAATGTGTTTTTGCAGAAATCGAATCCTCAGGTGATTGCTGCTTCTGAAATCAAAGAAAAATCGGAAAATAAGACCTCTACAACACAATCTTCTACCACCGCAGTTGCGAAAAAGGAATTCTTCCGTCCCTACCCAAAACAACTCCTTCCGAAGCCTAAGGCCAGCGGATTGCCGGTTTTCAAAAATGGTCGACGATCGGATTGTGGACTTGCCGACCGATGTTGCCAAGTTTTCAGATTAATCTGTCCCGACGGGAAAAAACCTTTGACAGTAGCCAGATGGTATCGTGTGAAAGGTGAACCTTTCTGCCGTCAATATCATTACCCCTTCTGCTCTGATTCCGTGGAAGCTGTTGAGAATCCTATTTACGAAGAAGCCGAGTGTCAAGAAACTTGTTTTGACGATCGAGAAAAAAATCTTCTTCCGGCCCTCAGACTTATTTAGTAAATTATTCTTGTTCTCTATTGGTATAAATATAGTAAAAAATTTTATTAGTAAGAATTAGATAATTATTGTGGTTATAAATCTTAGAATACTTCTTTCTGGTGCAATTCAAGAAATTCAAACAATCTCTATTCTTAGAACGAAAAACTGAAAGAAATTACACTTTATTTTTTGTCATTCTTCCTTCATTTTGGCCTAAAATTTACATATGAAATGCAAATTTAGCACTATCATCTTACTCAAATATGAAAGAAACATTATTTTCTGACTTATCCGATCTTCGGAAGGCGGTATCCATAAATCCTTCTCGACGAGGATGACCCGAGGACTGATTCAGCTTCTTCCAGGAACCGAGGTCGGAAGATGGACAATCGAGGACAAACTTGGTGAAGGAAGTTTCGGTGTTGTCTACAAAGTGAGGGATTCGACTGATCAATATGCTCTTAAACTCGAGGGAATCCATGTGAAAATCCAAGTGAATTTTAATTTACTGATTTATTTTAGTTTTAAATATATTTTAGGTACTCAAGATGGAAGCTTTCGTGCTGATAGAACTGGCGAAGAAGGGTGGAAGGCATTTCTGCAAGATCGAAGACAAGGGCCGCTGTGGTGGTTTCAACTATGTCGTGATGACTCTGGTCGGGAGATCTCTCCAGGATCTCCTTAAGGAACTTCCCGATCACCACATGAGCATGGGAACGGCGATCAGTGTCGGTATTCAGTGTCTGGAAGCCCTCGAGGATCTCCATGGCGAGTTTTTTGAATTAATTCCATATACAAAAAACCATTTCATATATGAACTAGATATTTTATATATAAATCAAATGATTCCATATATGAATGAGATAGTTTCAGGTATAGGGTACCTACACAGAGATGTCAAGCCCAGCAATTATACGATCGGCCGCGTCGAACTAGGAGAACAAAGGAAGATTTATATCCTGGACTTTGGGATGTGTCGCAGGTTCACTAATGATCAAGGATTCATCAGGAGGCCCCGTGTCGCCGCCGGGTTCCGAGGGACCGTCCGATATGCGCCCGTTTCATGCCACTTGCAGCGCGAACTTTGTAGGAAAGACGATATCGAAACCTGGATCTACATGCTCGTTGAATTGACGACTGGGAATCTTCCCTGGAAGAACATACGTGATATAAATTTCGTCGGAGAATACAAACTTCGCTGCAGAAACGAGGATTTTTTCCTGGAACTTTTCTGCGGATGCCCTTATGAGTTTGTAGAAATTCTGAGATATGTGGATTCTCTCAAGTACTACGACACTCCGAATTACCGTTTTATCTACAGTAAGATGAGACAAGCCATCGCCTCGACGAATTTGGACGAGTTTCCCTACGATTGGGAGAAACCGGGGATGTTCCGAAAACCCGAGATTCCGACTCACTGATTTTGATTACAAATGGACTTTAAGAATCCGAATAAAATAGGTAATTTTGTTTTATTCGAGATCCACTGACTTTCGTTAAAAATAAATCTATAAAATAAAAAAGTTTTAAAATAGGATTTCTGGAAATTAAAGAAAACTCGGAATTTTTTTATCAAAGCTCTTGTTGTCGATAAAAACAGAACTGGCTTTAAAAAGTGATTCAATGATTTTAGAATCCAGATTTTAAAGCCACTATTATAAAACTTTTTTGTCTTCATGTTTAGTTTTAATTTCGAAATCATTTAACTTTTAATATTTTAAAATTATTCAGTTATCATCTTAATGTTTTTGGAATCATTCCAAGTCGATTTTTAAATTCTCAAAATTATTCAATTCCCATTTCCAAGTTTTCGAAATTATTCAATTATAGGAGGATCCAGGATGGATGATGCAAGAGACAAACTGACCGACTGCCCTATTGGGGAATCGGGGTTGGTTTGCACTTTTCGGGAAGATCAGATCTGACCCCGGCCCTAAATCCAAATCCACAAAATCTCTAAATCTGAATTTGGACTTAAATTCCATGATATTTTCTAAAATTTAGAAATTTGTTTTGCTTGTTAAAAATGGCAGTTTTATGGCGAAATTTTTCTGCAATGGAATTTTCAGGAAGAAAATGGTCCTTTTCCAAGAATGAAAACGGTCATTTTTCCAGAAAGAAAACGGTTCTTTGTTCGTCTGGAGTCTAGACACACTTTCCTTCTGCGCGGAAGGGAGATCGGGGGCGCCAGCGGCAGTTTGAATGAGAAATCGACTGGAGAGTGGTTTCTCTCTGACTTTTGCCGTTTGCCAAATCACTTGAAAAAAAATTTAATTTTTATTTTTATTAATTTACCTAGAATATTACTCGTTATTTTTGATTCAGAAATATTTCCTGAAAAGAATTAATAAAGATCAATTTGACTAGTTCTGGGATGAGACATAGTTATTGTGATATTTTTTCAATAGCATGTTCCATTCCAAAACTCGATTTTTTGATCTTGTCTGGTATTGATGAATCCTTCTGCAAATTATTTTTAAAATATTTTTCTACGAGTTTTCCTTAAAGTATTGCATTACGAAATCTCTCAAAATTTTTGTGACGAAATTCAGAGATTTTCAACAAAGATAATACCTAGAGTTTTAGTTTTATTCTTCTTGTTTTTAAAAAAAAATACAAATTATAGATCTCTGAATCTAGAAATATCATCGATTGAAAAATACATTTGCTAAACTTGAAATTACAGAAAAAAATTGTTTTTAGGAATGTTACGCAATATTGTTTTTTTCAGACTACTCATTTTTTGCCGACATTTTGCCGGTGTTTTCCATCCAGATCAGATTCTCCTTCGGTGGGGGAAAAAGAATCGGTTCCTGCTTTCTGGCCTGTCTAGAAAGGTTATCGATTATCGATTGTCGTTAATAATTCAAGTCTAGCAAGGAAGTGAACTTTAATTGAAATGACCTCTAGAGATAACTTGCACTGGACCAAAGGTCTTGAAATAAAATTTAATAAATCAATGATCTTGAAACAAAATACACTAAATGAAAAACCTTGAAATGAGAAAATCAAACTTTTTTCTTATAAAAACCAGAATTTATTTCGACATTTTTTCAATTTTATTTTTGAAATAATAGTTGTACTTTAATTTCAAGAACTTAAATTTCCATTTATCTAGCACAAAAATTGTGAGCAAACTTGACCTTCCGTACAAAGACTACTATCCTATATCAAATAATATGACTGATAAAGACCGACTTAATCTGCTTGATGATTTTTATCTTTCGAGGAATAGTCTAACCTTTGTTTTATTCAGAGATGGTTATATTATTATTATTTTTTCTACTATTTTCTCTTGGAGAGTCAGGAAAAGTCGGGATTTTCGTCTCGACTTTCGCCAACAGCCAACTTGTTTTTGGGTTTCGATTAGCGGAGGAACTTTCGAAGGAAAATGAAGTCGTGATTATCCGGCCAGAGATAAATCCCAATACCAGAAACTTCGGAACTCCAGGAACAAAAAACTTGAGACAAATTAAAATCGAACTTTTCAATGAAACCAAAAAAGTCGATGAATTTTTCGAAAAAGAACAAAGTCTTTTTTTCCGTGATTTTTCTTTTTTGGAACAAGATATGGCGGATATGAGAGCTCTTTTTGCCTCCATGATGCACGAGGGATGTGAAAGTGAGTTTGGTTTTTATTTTAAAAATATGAAATAAAGACAAAATTAATGGAATTGGTTTAGAAATGTTGGGGAACGAGGAATTTATACAATCGATAGAAAAAGAAAAATTCGACGTCATGTTTCTCCATCACTACGACCTCTGTCCTTATGCCGTGGCTCATATTACTAAGATCCCAAAAACGGTTTTAACAATATCCTCCTCGACGATAGAGATGCTCACCCGAGTTCACGGTCATCTGAATCCCCCGAGTTTGATTCCTTCTTTGTTGGGGAATTTCACCTGCGAAATGTCCATTTCCGAAAGATTCAAAAATTTTGCAATTTCTGTCGGTCTCGAAATCTTGACATATTATTATGAAAGAGGATATCAAGAGATATTTGAAGGAAAACTTGGACAAGATTTTCCGCAAATAAGGAAATTAATGAGAAAAGTTAAATTAATTTTTACCAATGATTTCGAAATTTTGGATTATCCCAGACCTACCTTGTACAAGATCATCAACATCGGCGGACTCGGCATGGATATAGGAAGCCCATCTGGGAAAGATCCGGAAATTCCTCTCGAAGACGAATTTAAGAACTTCATCGAAAACTCTAACAATCCCACAGTACTCGTCTCTTTGGGTACTGTAACGGATCCAAAATATGTCCCGAAAAAATGGATAACGGAATTCATAAGATTTTTTGAAGAAAATCCAGAAATTAATTTCATTTGGAAGTTCGAAGATCCTGAAATAAACCTACCGAAAAATGTCCTGATGAAAAAGTGGATTCCCCAAGTCCCGATTTTGAGTAACAAGAAAACTGTTGCTTTTCTGAGTCACTGTGGATACAACGGACTTCAAGAATCCATCTTCACCGGGGTCCCGATACTCTGTGTACCACTTTTTGCGGATCAACACAGGAACTCGAAACTTGCTGAATTCAGAGGATTTGGAAGATTGGTTTCGAAATCTTCGTTTTCATCGGATATCCTTTCGAAAGAACTCCGAGAAATTATAGAAAATAAAAAATACAAAGAATCAATTTTAGGTTTAAAAAAATTGATAAAATCCAGACCTTTTAATTCCTCTGAACTACTACTTCGATGGACGAAATTCACTATTGAAAACGACTTTGACCTTACTCCTCCAGAAATTAATTTCATTAAATTTTATAATTTGGACTTTCTCCTTCCTATTGGATTTTTGTTTTTCATCATTTCCTCTTTCATTTTGAAAGCGATCTTCAAAATTTACTATTGGTCCTGTTGTACTATGGCTTTTAAAGAAAAACAGAAACTTCAATGATTCGGTTCTTTCATATTATTGCTAAGGTTAAGAATAAATGTTTTTATAAAATGATCTCAACAAGAATATTCAAAACTCAAAGTCCTCACCAAGTTAGAAAAATATCTCAAATACCTATCACCATATAACAATTAATTTTTATTAGTCATCCAGACATGAATTAGAACTATTAAAAATAAAAATTTCACATGAAAGAAATCTAAAATGACCAGCTTTATCTTCTAGGTTGAACACATTGAGCACACAAATCCGGTTGATATCCCTCTATCTGGATCGTTGTTTCATGAGCACCATATTGGTTTCTTAACATCGTTGTCGTCATTCTCAAAATTTCTTGAGCATCACTCGCTCCTGGATCAATTTCAAGATGAACGGAAATCGCAATTTTATCCATCGTCAAGGCCCATATCCTCAAATCGTGGACCTTCCGAACTCCTTCTATTTGTTCCAGAGAATCCAGTACTGTTCTAAAATCTATACTTGACGGACGTCCTTCCAGGAGAACCACCAAGGCATCTCGGATGATGTAGATGGTGGTGAACAGGACAATTATCGAAAAGAACAAGGTGCAAATTGGATCCGCAATTGCCCAATTTTTCTGAAATCGAGTATTTAAAAACAACTATTAAGACACAAAATACAACAAATTTCAAATAAAAATTAGGATCTTATTACGAAAACGTTTAATTTAATATTCCTAATAACTGTTGGCGAAAAGTGAATCAAAATTAGTTCTCTTTTTGCCAATGGGAATCGTACTTCCCAAAATACTCACATTATAAAGAATTAATAGAGCCGCGAAGAGCACTCCTATGGACTGGATCAAGTCCCCAAGAACGTGGATGAAAGCTGCTCGAACGTTGATGTTGGATTGGGATTCGTCTTCTTCGTGAGAGTGGTTAGAATGGTTATGTCCATGGTGATGATGGTGAGCGTGACCTCCTCCGAGATACAATGTCAAGCCCATTCTGAATAAAAGTATAAAAATAAAGAAATAATTAAAACAATAATTTTTTTAACAAATTAAGGAAAACTCACATGAGGTTGACTACGACCCCGACCCCCGCGGTTATAGCCATCACCGTGGCGTTTATTTCATAATCTTTTGTGATCATTCTTTGTACGGCCAAGAAAACAAGCACTCCAGTGACTACCCAAATAAGGAATACAGACAGAAAAGCCCCAACGACTTCTGAAGAAAATTAATTTGAATCGAAAAAGATTAAGTTTTAAAAAACCTGCTCTATGCCATCCGAAACTCATTCTTTGTGATCTCGGTCTGCTGGCAATGTAGATCGAGAACAGGGATATCATCATACTCGCCAAATCCGTCAACAGATGAGCCGCATCCGTGATTATTGCCAAGGATTGCGCCCAGAATCCTCCGACGACTTCGGCAACCATGAAGCTCGAGCATATTATCACAGATATCCAAAGAACAGTCTTCGCCTTCTTTTTTGTTTCTTCTTGTTCTGATCTTAGCCCGTGACAGTGAAATACATCGTCACTACTTCTGCCGTTCGCTGATCCATACAAAAGAGAACTAAAAACAACCTCTCATATATAAATACGGAATGAAACTAAAACTTTTCGTATATAAAAATAAAGCAAAGTTA
>VOSG01000021.1:68429-81301 GCA_009761265.1 Halicephalobus sp. NKZ332 | reverse complement strand
ATTTTTCTTCTTGATATCAATGAATTTCCTTAGCCTTTTCCCTCATTGGGTCAGAAGATTAAAAACCTATAAGGAAACATCGTTAAAGTTTTATGTTTTAAAGTTCAATAAGTAGAAAACTATAAATAACTTTATGGCCCCTCGAAGCTGACCTCGCTTGACCTCTTTAGCTCAGAGCTAGACCGAGTGGGAGACTAATCCGGCCCTGGATTACTACAGATCAAATTCCAGTCAAAGTGATCAATTGATCTTTTCCGTTTTTCAAACTCTCGCTTCCTCGGAAGCAATTATTAAAGTTTAGGATTGAAATTCGATTTTTCTGTATTGAAAACAAACATCTTAAACTTTTCTTTTCGAGATTAGCTTTTTCGAAATTTCTTACGTTTTAAATATCATTCTTTCTAGGTTTTTCCAGACATGATTTTTTTTAAAATTCCTTCGGTTTCGAAATAAAATTCTTTTTAAAATATAGCTTGAACTTTTTTTGTCGAAAAACTTGAAAGATTTATTTTTAAAAGTCTGACCCCTTTGACTTTTAATATTATTTTTTATGAATTTTACAAATTCTAGTATGCATATCCTAAAGCAAAGTTCCAGATCTTGATCATACACTTTGACCATGAACTTTGATAAAAATGGGAGATCGATTAACTTTTATTTTATTGCAGAAAGTAAATACCCCTCTTATCTTTTCCTTGTTTCTGAATTGCGTCACTCGTCTTCGACCAAAATTTTGATAGTCCTAATCACGATCTTCCTGAAAAATCTGAAACTCCCTTCAAGTGGGCGAAATTGAGTTTTAGGTCTCTAAATTCGGTAAGCAAACAACCAGGTACTCTTCTGTAAAGACACAAGAGTTGATCTTCTTTCACTGTTTGCCGAAAGTTTTCACGCGAAACTACTTTTGGCCAGACAAATTTTACATTTTTTCTTTTGTCAAAAGTTGCAAGGGCTCTTGAGAGACGGAAACAGATTTTTGACGTCGTATTCGACAGTCCAGACTTGTCTTCTTATTCCGCAAATATCGAAACCCGATATTTAAACAAAAATATTGTCAGGAAAAAGGCGCATTGTCCTAAATGCCAAAAGTGCTTTTATTTAAAAGATCACAGTGGTATAAAAATAAAAATTAAAAATCTGCGAAATATTTTTCAAAGCCTGAAATTTTTCTTTTTTAGTCAAGGAAAACATTATTGTAAAGATAAATATGGACATCAAAATCTCAAGAACTATTTTTTATATTTTTCCTAGAATACTATTGTCACAAAGATAAAGATTTTCTTAAAAAGAATTCCTGAAAAATGCGTGATTCCCAGACAGAAAATGTAGATTTTATTTTTTCGTTGTGAAAGTTGTTTCTAACTATATTATTATGGAGATAAAAATTTTACGAAATCGTTTTGACACGAATTCTTGGAAGAATTTTTAAATAAAGTTTCAGAATTTTTTATTTCGACCATTTGTTCAAAGACTATGCTATTGTGAAAATTTTGAGGACAGTGAAAACTGAGAATTGTAAAATCCCGAAGGCTCCAAAATTTCGAAAATTATAAATTGTCATTGTTGCGAACTCATCTCGACACGACTTTCTAGATTTCTTTACTTCCCACAATTATCATGTCAACTAATTTCAATTATATTTTCCTAAAGAGAAAACTGGATAATGTTTTGAGAAAAAATTTATTGGATTTTTTCTCGAAAAAAAATGGTCGTTCGCTCTACATCTTCCTTATCAACCAAATTTTATCTCTAGTGTCAATGGTAATTGGCTGTCTGTCGGAGTTTGTACTGCAAAATTCTATTGCCAAAAACTTTAGGCTCATCTCTCCAGCTGTCAAGAGAAGGCTTGGACGAGTTCATTGAATTTAAAGCGTGTCGTCGAAAAATAAAAACTTTCGAGTTCCTCCTCTTTTTCGTCGATATTTCCATGATAAGCTTCCTTAAACCATTTCCGCCTTATTATTCGAATTGACTTTGCCCGTCTGTTCCAGGAATTTATTTAAGGAATGCTGGATTAAAAATTTAGAAATTTCAGTACTACACTTTGTAAATATTCCGAAATTATCTGAGGCACTAAATATAGATACCTGTTAGAAACTAACGATCTTGATACTAAATTAGTTTTCTAACTGCGTCAGAAGAAAGGACGTCTGAAGATATAAAATCAAGAAAGTCGTAACTCCATAAAAAAACACCCTTTTCCTAGTCCCCGAAAATCAATCTCAAAAATTCCCAATTGAATAATATTTTCAGAGAAAAGTTTAATTGATTTAATCTCAAATTTGGATTTATTTCGAAAGTCTCTCAAAAGAATGTTTTCAGAAAATACAATCAAAAGAAATTCTGGAAAATGCCGCGCAAGAAATTTATTTTTCTTTGGTTGTTTTTCTGAAAAAAACGATTTCATCAATGACATTCTGGCGCCATCAGTCTCGATTGGTCTCTGCTCGTCACTGGTCACTATTTATGACCGACAGCTGCTTTCTGAATACGTCAAACAATTAGAGCTTTGATATGCCATAGCATTGTTTATAAAAATAGTAACTCCACTTTCACTTTGACATAGTTCTGATATTCCATTCTTTTGCCATATTTCGCTTGGCATTGTGCCCGTTTGACTATAGGTTCGGCATTTAATCCATTTTCTCATGGTTTGGTATCTTGTTTACTTTAATTCATTTGGTTTTTTCTCCAATTAATCATTTGATATTCCTTTAACATCCAGGGCACGATGCCAAAAATAACTTTGATGAATTCCCTGCTTTTAAAATTTTTTTAATGATTCACCATGTGGCGTGTTACTAGCACTTCGCGGAGTCCCTACTGATATCTAGTCTTTAAAGAACTATTAAACGAAGTCGTAATCAAAAAACTAATCGAATACCACTGTTTCTAGGACCAAGTTCCTGATTCGATGATTTTTTATTTTCCGAGTAGTGGTCCTGCCACGACCGATGCTTAATTAATTTTTTGTGTCAGAGCCACTGATTGAAAAAATTAAGGAAATGAGTAAATAGAAACCCTCAGTCTAGCCATGAATTATCTTTTACTTACTCTTCGTGTTAAGACCACTAGAAATATCCTCGAAAGTTAAAGGTGAAAGAAACAACTGCATGACAATCTTTGGCCGTGTCGCAAAATGCTTTTTATTTTCTGAGAAAAATTTCGGTTATTGATCTTCTTTAAGATTTTCAACAATAGTTCATCGGTATACTGATTTCGGTTGAAAAAGAATTTTTTGTATTTACTCTTCAGTGAAAAAGCTGAGAAAACTCCTAACTTAATCGATTATTTTTTTTGACTTACTTTTTTAAATAAACGTTCAGCCCGGTCCGACGCCTCCACTTTGAAGAAAAACGGCAAGTCCGTAAACTTATTCTTCTGGCAAAACCCCGTTGGCTTCCCTATTTTTCACGCCATTTAATTCTGCAAATATTAACCATACCATAGAAATCGTAAGTAAATAATTTTGCGGATTTTTTGAAGCATCTAAGAAGTTTCAGAACTCGAAAGTTTAAGTTTAATATGGATTCTGGCTAGAAAGAAATTTAAATTTAACTTTAGCGAAACGTGCATTTTGCGAAAACGACTTTTTGGGATATTGTAGGTATTGTAAAGTTGAATCCTTGACAAGACATAGATATTGCCAAAGTCGACTGTTTGGTAAAACGCACATTTTCCGGAAGTAGAGTTTCTGAGAGGAAAGTAAATATTGCCAAAATTGAATCTTTGGTGAAAGTAGATGAATGCCAGCTATCATAAAAAAAGTAGAAACAAGCTCTTAAAAATTGCCTCGACACGAATTTCTAGAGTTTTCTGAAACTTCCGGAATTCTTATTTTTAAACTTTCGTTCTGAAGGTTTTTGTTGGATTTTGAAATTTCCCACGAGATTCTGGAAAACTTTAAGAATTCTCACGAAATTCTGATATGTTCCAGAACATTCTGAATTCCATAAATTTCAAAGAAATTTGTAAATTTATAAACCTTCAGTTTTAAAATGACAATTCTACGAACTTATTTTTTTCGGCAAGAATGCCGTCGGCTTTCCTCTTTTCGCACCATTTAACTCTATAAATATTAAAAATGCAAACAGGTTGAAAATTTATTGGAAATTCTTACATTGCTTGCGAGGATACCTCTTTTCCCATCTGAAACCCGGATGAATCTTTTTTGAATGGATATTTTATTTTTTAAATGCGTCATTTCGGGTCCGGGGTTGCCTCTTAGCAACGAATACTTCGGTCTCCTCCGGGCCAATGTCGTCAGAAGTTCGTCCTGTCTATCCATCCATCCGTCCCTCAACCAGCCGAGCGTGTGCGTGTGTCCCTTGACGAACTGCGTTTGTCCTTCAATGAACCATAAATGTGCGTTCTCTTGGCCAGCCGGGTTTGTGTGTCCGTCCTGCGGCCAGCCGGGTGCGGCCGTCTGCTGTCGTTTCGTCCCCCGTGCCATAGCCCTACTCAAAATCGAACTAGTCCGGCTGCTTTAGCTTAACAACTAGACAAGTCCCGGCCAGAAAAACCGGCATTCGCTTTCTAGCAAAGTGTTGTCTTTTCTGTCTAGAAAAAATAAGCGACATTTTGAAGATATTGAAGACAACAGCCCTTCCACAAAAGATACTAGTGTCGTTTTTCTTGAACCGATCTGTGTTTTTAAAGCGTCTTTTTGCTTCAAGTCGGTTGACGTATTTTTACTGGCGATTAATTTCACTTCCTTAACATTATTATATCGTAAAAATTATAAATGATCGTCGTCGTGTAATTGTCTCAATATGGATCTTCGACTTCATATCCATGTTGGAATCGTGTTGTCACAAAATTTGGAAAGTGTTCTTGTCATGAAAGTGTCTCAACGGATTTTTAATTTCGGGTATTCGTGTCGAGATTGCGATATCGTAAAATTGGAAAATCTGTATTATGACGGTTGTTTCAAAATGAATTTTTAATTCCAGACATTCGTATTGAGACCATAGCATCATAAAGTTAAAATTGTTCTTGTCACGAAATTGCTTCGAAGAAAATTTTAGGATTCTCTTTCAGAAGTTTGTGCTGGCTTCTAGGAAGTTATAGTCTGAAAAATTAGAAATAATTTCTGCCAAAAAGTAAATAGTGGAAAATTGAAGTTTTTGACGAAAATGAATATTGAAAAAAATTAAATTTTTGGAAAAATGAGAATATCGAGGAAAATTAAAATTTCTGTCATATTAGTATAGAAACTAAAAATAATTGTCATTAGGAAATTATCTCAATAAGAGTTCTTAAATACTAATTCTCCAACGAATCTGTCTTTTCTATTTAAAATTGATTTAAACTGTCTTTTTTCTAGCAATTAATCTCAACCCTCAACCTTGAAAACCAGACTGCCAACGTCCATTTTCAAAACAAAAAACAACAGACTTCAATTTGTCGATTAACAAATTGATTTTTCTATTTTTGTCTTTGTTCCGGACGTAATTCTTTAAAATTCCTATAGTAATCGGCATTCTTTTAAACTTTCTAAAATTTAAAGATTTCTAAAAATTTGCAAAAATCTTTAGATTGCAATTCTAAAAATTCGCGTCAGAAAAAGTTTTGTGTACCTATAAAATATATTTCTTCTCGACATCTTAAACTTTGATCTTTAGTGCAGTTTAAAGATTCTCGAGAGAAATTGTAAAAAAATCTTATTTTTAACAGTGTGGTTTATATCTGGATGAAATATTTAGTCTTTTTACATTTTTGTTAATTCCTTTCTACCGATTATCTTTTGTTGTGAAAACTATTTTTAAATGCTGTGCCATCAATTGGACTCTCCACAATTATTCAACTTTCCTGCTGGCATTGGCCCGCCCGGAACGGCCGCTCGAAAGTAGGACAACAAACCAGAGAAGCCACTTTTGCAAGCGAAAAAATATTGATAGAACCATTGTTTTGTCGTGGAAATATTTTAATATTTAAGGACCTATTTAAAAAACTAGTAAACTCGTTCTTAAAAATTGATCCAAAAATTTTCATGGTATTTTGGAAATTTAGTTCGATAATTTCTCCTCTTTTGTGGTAGTGGTCTCACTGTAAATGACGCTTGATTCATCGTTCAATTACGAACTTGATTAGTGATCCTTTAAACTTATTCGCAGCGGGAGCAAATATTGTTTGTTCGATGATTTCTGTAGTCATCATTTTTCGGAAATTGTTGTCTGCTTCGGTCTCACAAAGAAAGATGCTTAGCTCGTTTCAGTACCACAATCAAATTCAATTTTTAAAAATCCTTCGTTACGGAACTAAAATTCTTCACTTAATGGGTTCCCTTGCTTTTAAAAGCACTTTTTCATTTTGGTCTCATTACGAAGAATTCCTTATTTTTCGATCATGAACTGTGTCATCGGCTATTTGTATTCTTCAATTATGGTCATAGGTCTCCTTTTATTTCGGTTCCTGTTATACGTACGTGTTTGTTTCTCGCGGGTCGTGGTGCTCCTCGGTTAATTTGCTTTCAGTCCCTTCTTCTGCGGAAAAGCAACAGCTTCTGCCCTTGGTTCCCACCAGCAGCTTTTCGCAAGCTGTCTTTCCCCCTTTATTTGCGTAGAACGCTTTCTCCCATTTGTACTCATTTTCTGTGAACTCTCCATCAATAAACATTAAAAAATTCATTGTTTTAAAATTTAATCCTTAGTTTTCGTGTTGAACTTGTTTGAATTCCTTCGAAGCTTTATTCGTCTCAGGAAACTTTGGCCTCAGACGTACATTTTCATTGCGCATTTGGTCGGTAATCGCATTTCGCTTTTTGCGTTTTTCCTATTTTTTAGTATATTTTCTTTTTATTTTGCTTCTGTATTCCCCTGCTGTCTTCATGTACACTTCTACTTAATCCTTCTGGGTGATATTCTGTCCCAAGTTTAGTCTTGTTTGGTCGATAATTGTACCTGCTTCCCGTTTTAGTATATACTTTTCTCCATTCTATCGTCAATTTTCTATACCCCCTTCATCTTGCTAGATAACATTCCTTTTAAAATTTACCCTTCTTGTGCTTGGTCAGTAATCTTATTTTATCTTTTCCTATTTTTGGTATGTCCTTTATATTTTCGTAGATTTCCTCTTTGTTTTTATATATCCCTCCCGTTCACCTAGCTAATGTCTTCAAAGTCTTGTCGTATCTTATTTGTTTGGACTTTTAAACATGCTTCCGCTCTATTTTCGCATGTCTCTCTCGCTTTTGTAGTTAATGTTCTTTTGAAACTTGATTTGTCACTCACTTGATTTTTAGTTGCGTTTTATTTTTCCTATTTCCATGCATCATATCCTCACTTTCACATATTTTCTCATATTCTTTGTACGTCCTCGCCCTTCTACCCAAATTTCCTTCGGAACTATTCGTCGCATACTCCGAAGGTTAATCGTGTTTTCTTTCTTTTACTTTTTTCATGTCTTTTCCTCATTTTCACTCAACGATTTCCTTTAGGTAATATTCGGTCAAAGTCTTGGTTCTCGTACAAATTTCTGGTCTCCACGATACTTTTCTACTCCGCCTTCGGTTATTTATTTATCGAGTTCTGTATATCCTCGTTCTGATATATCATTTCTCCTTAACATTCGTTTTTCAGGTAACAGAAGCGGGAGCGGGTCGAGAAACAGCGGCAGGACGAAGACCGCTTGTTTAATTCAGATTCCTTCATCCTAGGCTCTTTCTCTAGTGCCATTAGCTCAAAGATCCGACGCTAATCTCGATCAACCTCGTTTTTCTTTCTACGGCAGACGATTTTCGAAGCCTTTATTGACTCAAAATGGGCAAAGGTGGTAGTAGATATCAGCCGGAAGAGAGTAATTCTGTAAGTTCTTTAAGCTGGAGTTCATATACGGAATTTCTGTTTTTAGCTGGTGGCAAATGGTAAAAAATCCGGCCCCCCAAAAGAATCGACGTTTGCACAATTTATATTCAACAAACAAGAAGGAACATGCCTTGGTCGAAGTGCGAAATCTTGGTTCCAAGTTCTCGTATTTTACGTAATTTTCTATGCTTGTTTGGCAGCATTCTGGCTTTTTTGTTTGAATCTCTTCTTGTCCACGATCGACCGTGAATTGCCACGTTATTACGGAAAAGGAACGATTATTGGAGTGAATCCTGGTGAGTCTTGTATTTTATTAGTTTATGGGAGAAAACATTGAAATTCGTCGGTCTAGACGATTTTAATCGGTTACCTTCAGTTTTGTCCAAAACAACTCATTGTTTTTATCTGGACCTAAATAGGGAGTGGGCCTCGTTCTTTTGATGCATTTCGATGGACCCAAAAACTAGTTTTGTTTCCGTTTCATGTATAGAAATAGAACGTGACCCGTTGAGGGTACAATCTACAAGTCATTTTTGATCGGGGCGTTGTTTTGTTGCAAATTTGTGAAACTAGTTTTTCCTCGGGAATTTATTGAGAGCTCACATAGGGAATTGACCGGTCAATCGATTGAATGGTCCATTTTCAGGCGTTGGCTATCAACCATGGCTGAAGGAGAATCCGGAATCGACTCTTGTCAAGTTTAATATGCAAGATTCAAGCTCATACTCTCATTATGTTGAAGCACTCGAAAAATACCTGGAAAAGTATGAGAATACCACCAATACTCGTGCTTGTAGTGGCGGCGAGAGCAATTCTGATATTGTTAAAGATGGTAAATTGGACAATTCCACAACGATGGAGGCTTGTCGATTTGATATGTCAGCATTCAAGTCTGCCGGATGCTCGAAAGAAAATGAGTTTGGCTTCAAAAAAGGAGAGCCATGTATTATTCTTTCGCTAAACCGTTTGATCGGATGGCAACCGGAAGATTATGATGGTGACGTTCCTCAGGAGGTCGCGAGTCGTTATAAGAAGGGTTCTATCGCATTTAGTTGTGATGGCACTGTAAGTTCGATTTAAAGAGGAGCAGATTATAATGATTTGTTTTAGTATGAGCCTGACAGGGAATACATCGGTAAACGTGAATACATCCCACCAGAGGGCATTGACGGTCGTTTCTATCCTTATGCTGTCATGACGAACTATCACCAACCAATCGTGAGTGGTTGAGGTCCCTTTGAGGTTTTATTTATTGGTTTTAGGCCGTAGTCAAGTTTACTTCTCTACCGAAGAACCGCCTCATTCAAGTCCAGTGCCGAGCCTATGCTAAGAATATCGAGCAAGATATTGAAAGCGGTCTCGGTCTAGTTCATTTCGAGCTCCTGAAAGAGGATTTCCCTGCTAAAGCGAATGAAGAACTCTAGACATCATGATGTAAAATTGCTGTCATCCGATTATTGATGCTGAGATTGTGTAATCTGTAACTCCAATAATAGGGTGTTCGATAGCAATTTGAGGATAGCTTTGTGTTAGGTTTTCATCGTCCCCGGCCTTCGTAATTTCTTTTAGTTAGATCTTAGATCTGGGTTTGAGGATATCTGATTCTTCTGAGTCTGTTTTGTTTTGTTTTTTCACTTAGGTTCCTGTTTGTCGTTCGAATATTCATTCCAAGGTCTTTATAGCCCCATTATGGAGACGAAGCTTCTACCGCTTTCCTGATTGTTTTATTTCGATCAATTAGGATACTAGCCAGAATCAGTACTTGTAATATCTCAGGAATAATAAGAATCCTCAACCCCTCCCTGTAGATTTAGCTAAACGCAACTTTTTAAAGAATATGTAACCCTGAATTTTTTATCAAATGAAAAAAAGATTCAAAACAAAAAACAAAGCCGTTAGCCGTCGTTTCATCTCGACAACGGGTCAATATAACTTGAAAAAATTTTTTTTCTCAACTTTGGAATTATTTTTGGATGAAGAAAAATTTTTCGATTTTGGATTTTTTCCAAGTAGGTGACCAAAAAACCTCGTTATATTGTTTAATTAGACTGTTTTTATTTGAAATATTAATAGCTCGTGTGAAAAATAATTTTTGAGTCTTATTTTTGTAATGTCTTCGTACTCTGATCTGATCCAGAATTCCATCTGAGGCAGCAACTGCCCTTTTAATTGCTATAGTTTTTATATTTTTTTTTTATTTTTTGATAAAAAATAGATTTAACGTGGGACTTTTATTTTGGTGGAAAAAGGTTCAGTTTTTAGGAGCAGAAGCAGAAGCAACGCTAGACTTATTCGCGTAACAGACTTGTTTGTAAAGATCGAAATTTCCAGTACTATCGAAACTCCAAGGTTCATCGATAGGGGTGTACATGTAGCAGTTGTCTTCTGGACCTGTCCATGATGTAGATGTAGAGTATGCATAAGCTTCACAAGGATTAGGTTTGTACAGTGGATGATTCATCATACAAAGAGTTCCTGAAAAATTATTTTTAGAGGTTTTTTGGGTGGGAGCAAGATGACGTAAAAAGATTAGGTAGGACATACCGCAGTGATCGGCGTTGATGGCGTAACCGAGAGAAGTCCATTGAGAAGCTGTTGTTTCGAGGGGTGAGATGGATGTTCGCACAAGTTGCCATCCACAAAGTGACGTAGCTGCACTTGCTGCAAAAATGTCTAGGTAAGTAAAGACACTTGGGGGATGGATGAGGAGTTTTTTCAAATGAATTTTTCTTTGAAAGACAATTGCGTTAAAGAAATTGAAAATAGATTTTTTTACGAAATTTGTAGAAAATAAAAGCTGGCAAGAAGTAAATATTATTGAATTTGGATTCTTGGTAAGAAAGGAATACCATCGAAATTTGATCTTTGATTATTTCCTGGATTTAAAAAAATGAAAAAAAATTGGAGATAAACTTACTGTTGACGACACAGTTTATGTCCTGAAGATACCAACTGCTCATGACCAAGACTTCGACGACTCTGTCGATGGGGCCATGGAGGACACAGGGACCCCCGGGACCTGTGGTGACGTAAGCTTCACAAGAGAAACTTGTCTCAGCGACACATCTTGCGGCACAATCTTGCTGAGCACCGACGGCTTTGAAACCTGCGGAACTCGGTTGTGTTCTTGGATCGACGGAATCTATCCTGCATCCGACTTCTGGAATGTTTCCTTGGTTTCCGTTGGGATTTGAATCATCATCTTGGGGATCAGTCTCAGGATCGCTATTGCAGTCGCCCCCTTCGCACACTTGGGAGGTCGTCAGAGGAGCTCCGTTGAGGTCGCAGTTTTCGTTCTGGAGGGTCCTCGAGGACTGCTGGGTACATTGGGAATCACAGGTTGTCCAAGAAGTCCAGGAAGAAAAGTCACTATCTTGACACGTAGTGGGTTCGGGATCATTATTAGGAGGAACACAGGGCTGAAAAATCCGTCAATAATTTTTCGGATTAGTTAATCTAGTCTGGCTTTAATTATTTCAAATCGATTAAAAACATTTTTTCATTTTTCACGTTAGTTTCTGGAAATGAAACATTTAACTCACAGATTCAGTACAACTCAGAGAATCAGTCATTTCGGTATCCATACAAGGAGCACCTCCGGTCGTCGGCTGGGATCGGACTGATCTCGTTCTTTCCTGAGTACAACTCGAAGAACAGGAGCCCCAAGAGGACCATGGGGTGTATTGACAGCTCACTGTAACCAACGTTTCAAGTTTGTAGGAATAATTTTTTACTAAAATTTAAATTTAAATTGAGGACTTACATGGAGGAGGAGCACAGTTCTTGACGTAGAGGTCGACGTTTCCGGGCTGGAGGTTAGATGGAGGAGTCGTGTACAGTAGACAAGTGGAAAGCATATTCGCGTCAGAGGAAACAATGTAGGCGTTGCAGTTGGGACCTTGATATTTAGCGATACAGAATTCGTTACAAGAAGATAGGGCAGCGATCCCCGGAGAGATAGATCCTGGTGCCCCAGTGACTCCTTGCTGTTCTAGTTGGAACTCACAGTACCCTACTGAGGGTGGAGAGGCATCTCCACAAACTTGGACGTAGAGCACGTAGGAGTCCATCGGGTCTCTGAAGATCTCTTGCTCGAGGTTTATGGTGTCGTACAAGTAGCAATCACCCCCCTCAGCAGGCCAAAGGAAAGCCGTGCAAGTAAAATCCGTCAAAGCGGCACAGAGTTGTTTGCAATCAGGAGCATTGGAGATATGTTGTTTCATACTCTCCCCAAGGAGCTGTAGGGGAGTCACTCCAGAAAGTATAGGGGTGTATACGCAACCCGATTGACATTTTACTAAAATAAAATTCAAGAGGAAAATGAAAAAAGATAAATATTTCATTTCCAATTATTTTAAGTAAATAAATCAAAAAAAATTTTCAAACAAAATGAATGGAAAACGGCGAACTTTCTTCCTAGGGATTATCCCTGATAAATCCAGCACTATACATCGATTTCAATTCGTGATATAACTAATGAGTGTATGTTTTAACCTTTGACTATGACGTTGTTATAGAATTGAAACAAAAAATTGGTCTTTTGCTAAATCAGAAAAATTTGATCTCGGATTTTCATAATTAAATATGCTCATGATATGTAGTACGACTAATGGGTACATTTCAGCCTTTGACTATACAATTGAAAAAATAATATTTTTCATTAAATTCGGGAAGTTTTAACGATTAACTATATCCATAATACATAGTAGGACTAATGAGTCTGTATTTTTAATCTGACTATAGAATTGAAACAAAATTAGTTTAATCAAATCAAAGGATTTTAACTGTGAATTGTAAGAATAAATTTTGGTTCCTGAATATATTTACCGTTAACCATGTGATTGATAGTCTTATTTTAATCTTTGGTTATGAAAATCAAAACAAAGGAACTTTAATTTATTTATCAAACTAAATAATCTTCGATAATGGATCAAAAATCCTAAATTTTTATCACTGACTGTACGCCTTTAATTTCTCATATGACCGGCGATTTCTTTTTGATCTTTGATGAGGGAACCGAAATAAAGAAATCGCTTTTTTATTCAATTTAAAAAATTTTAATTGCGG
>VOSG01000021.1:15898-68127 GCA_009761265.1 Halicephalobus sp. NKZ332 | reverse complement strand
AAAAAATTTCACAAAACATAGTATATAATGCATCAGTGTATTAAAATCGCTCCAATATATCGAAGTGCATTAATTCAATGTTTTAATGTGTCATTCTTCGTATATCGATACACTAATACAATATATTACTACATTATTTCCATGCATCAATATAATATAAAGATTGAAATCGATTCCCACCACGAAATCACTGAAAATTGCGATGATTGATGCATCCCAAAAAGTGGATGGGATTTGGTACTAGATCCGACTCAACAGGAAAGTACAACGAGAATGATTTGGATTTTTGTTGTTCTTTTTTGCACTATGACTCAATTTTTATTAAAATAAATTTCATCTGAAAAACTACTTTGTTTATCGAATTTTTGGAAATGCTTCTTGATGGATTTTTTAAAATTGGATTCATCTAAGAAATTCCTAAAGACTAAGTAGGAAGGAAGAAACAGGTGTGACTTTTCAAAGTTAGGAAAATCAATTTTAAATTTAATTTCTACATGTTTTAATGGGATAATTATTAGAATCACAGCTCTTTGCAAGCTGCAATTTAATCTACACGTTAATTTGGTAAATGTCCCGGAAATTACTTCCAAACCCTTTGAAATGAGAGTTTTGATTCGAAAATTTTCAGAAAATAACTGTCATCGATATAATTCAGAATTAGATTAATCCCAGAAGCCTTTAAAGGAAATCCTTCGTTTTTTTAAACTTAAAAATCACACTAATCGTTTTTTATAGGTCTTCCAAAAGCTATTTTTCAATGTATTTTAAATTTTAAATTGCTTATCTTGACATTTAAACTTGATAATCTTTAAAAAAACAAAAAAATACGGTTATTTGTAAAGTTGTCAATTTCAAATAACAAAAATGTACATTTGATTTCCTTAATCCTCATTATTTTGTTTCACGGTCCCTTATTTTTTTGAATTAATCTCTTCTTCAGGAAGGATCAAATATTACTTTTAAAATTCCTTTTATTTTCCAAAACTTCCAATATTAAAAAATCTCTTTGGCGTTTAAAAACCTTGAAAATATTTTAAATTCCCTCTAGAAAATAATTTTTTTCAAATTTTCTAAATAATCTTTTTTTTAGATTTATTATAGATTCGATGAGACCTGTTGTTTTATTCAAGACTTGATATTATGGAAATTCTCAAGCCAGATTTTCTTTTTTCACAGACCAATTCTCGGTCCTAACAGGTGCCATTGCCGGTGCCTCAGTACCCCTGGCAGTTTTCGTCTCTCACTGTTGAATAACATGAATTTGTTTTTCAAAAACCTGTGTCCCACTTTTACCAAGATTGAAGATCTGACTTTAAAGTTGACATTTAATTTGCCTATTGAAACATAATTCTATAAATTCTTTTCGTGCTGAGACATGAGTTTTACTAAATACTTTCGTTCTAAGACACAATTCCTTCTGAAGTTGTTTTCGTACCAGGACATGATTTCTACAAGAAAATTGTCGTGTTGAAACTCCCAAATATTTTCTAAAAATTCCATAAGGAAATCGGCTCATTTTTAAGCAAAATTCCAAAAGCTCTTTTCTAGCACAAAAAAGTCAGATTTCGATCCAAAACTCCGACTGTTGATTTTAGGAAGAAAGGAAGAAAAATTTTTGACCGGAAAAACGAGACTTTAAAGATCAACTTTATGATTTTTGTTCGAGGATTTTTTCCGAAAATTTATTTCAAAAATTTTTTTGATGATATTTTAGAAGGGTTTTTTGACGATTTTTTAATACATCTTTTCTATGGTTTCCTAAGATCTTTTCCATGGTTTTTTCTGGTAATCCGAGTCCCGTCTAATAATTTTTGATTATTTTTCTTAAAGATGACAAAGAGAAGAGTCGCTCTCAAGTTGGTCTTGTTCAAATAGTGTAGTGGTTGTCACTTGTGGATTTTGCAAGATCCTTTGTATCTCATCGAAAACCCGGATGAACCTCGAGAACCTCAGGAAATTTTTCAGGATTTCCCCGCAGGCGTTTATTTGTTCCGGCAATTCGGATTTCTCGTTTTTGACTAAGGATAAGGGAATCATTTTTGGCGGCTTGTTCCGGTTGCCATGTGATTTACTGGCATTGTAGAATTGTTGACAAAAGCCTTTTTTTAGAGTTATGTCTTTAATACCGGAATTCCTTTTTGGTAGTATATCCTTGATGTCAAAATACTCTTGGCGTAGCGAAATCTTTAACAAAGATCTTTTTTTGGAATTGCAGGATTTTAAAAAAAAGTTGTTTTCAACCATTATTTCTTTGAAGCTCTGTTTTCAATGCCAAAAACTTGACGATTATTTTTTGGCTGAGTTTGCTGAATCCGAAGATTATTTTTTGCACTTTATTTCCAGGTCTAAAGATTATTTTTAGCTTTATTTACTTAATGCCAATGATTTTTCTTTGCCATTTCATTCTTGATTCCAAAACTTCTTTAGTATTTTATTTCCAATTCTAGAAACCTTTTTGACAATTATTTTTTTTGTTGCTAAATCCTAAAGATCTTTTTCTTTGTTTTATCCTGTCATTTTTCTTTCAGAATTTTTGTTGTTTCTTTACCTTGAAAAAAATAATGATTATTGAATAATTCATTTTTTCTGAGAATTTAAGTAACAATTATCGATTAAATTTATTTTCAAATTATTTCGAAATTGAAAACTATTTTTTTTAAAAACTCAACATTTTTGTTTGTTTTTTCCCCACATGCTAGGTTGATTTTCACGTAGTACCGGATATTCAAAATCTAAGTAAATTTTCCTCTTTTTCCTGTGTGAAGTTGTTCATTTTTTCCGACGTGGAAGTAGTCTCTGGGAAGGTGTGGTTTCTGCTTGCGCGAGTCAAGCTTGTGACCTTCTTTCATTTCCCTTAATTCCTCGCTTTAATGTAGTTCACTTGGATATTCTCTCATTCTAATATACTTCCGGATATACTGTATTTCCTGGCTTTAATATGTTTTACTGTAGCATCCTTCATTCTTGTAAATATTATTTTCATTTTAAAAAGCTGAAGAAATTCTCGACGAAGATTTTTGAAACTTTAGAATCAAGATCGAAGATCATAAAGTTTATTTCATCCATACTGTCAGTTTCGAAATCATTGTTTTTTTGAAAAATGAGAAAATTTACTACAAAGTTCAAGAAAATAAATTTTTTTCATGAGAATTTGTGGAAATTACCAGCTGCAGCCAATCATTTCAAAATTTTATTAACTTACTCCTAGAGGTTTTTGGAATTACCAAGTACATTCATAGAAATTTCAAAACTTCATATAGTGTACTGTAATCTAATCTATGAACAATAAAAATGTTCGAAGATGATCCTCTTCGTTCATTTTTGTAAAAAGAAAAATTCTGACTTTTATTAAAAGGTGAATCTTATTTTTTTTATGAAATATATTTTTTAAAAACAAATACTTTCATTTGTTTTTTCGTTCTGGAATAACAACTTTTATTTTTGATCCTCACCAAAGTCCAATTTTTGGTTTTCTGCACTTTGGCATCACAATTTCAGATAGCTTTATTTTCTCTTCACCCTTGACAACAAACAAAAATTCCTTGACGAAAATCCAGGAAATTTCCGTGATGCAAATTCGAAAATTTTTTAACCTTTTAAAAAGAAATCCGAAAAAACTTTAAAAACGAAATTTAAGAAATTTTTAAAGAGAATTTAAAAAATTTCTTTGATGAAAATCCGAAAAGATTTTTATAAAACTTTAAAGAGTTTTTTTAAATTTCTTCGATGAAAATCTTTTTGATAAATGTCTAAAAATTGCTTTAGAACATGAATGGTTTTACTCACTTTTTGTTCGTTTTGTGATTCATCCTTTGATTCCTCCTACGTTCGCTTTTTGGGAGTTTTAAGGTTAAATTTCCCTTTTCAGAGAAGTGTTCCAACTTCAAGTTTAGCCTTGATTTTGATATTCAATTTTCTTCCTATTCATACTTTAACCCTATTTTTTCGTTTTCCTATTTGCCCTCTATTCTCCTCCATGTAACCTCAGTACACTATGTCCGGGAATCCCGGTACCCCTTAGTACTTCCTGGTACCTCAGTGCTACTGCCAGTTGCTCTAATACCTCCAGGATTTATTATCATAAACTGTCCTTATTTGCCTTTTGCAATGCTCTATAGTTTTGATAACAAGTTTTGGCCAAAAATATTTTTGAATTATTTGCTTTTCTTGAGTCGTAAAGAATTCTTTCCAAAAAAAGTTTAAACTCTTCTAATTTGTGCTTTCAACCATGATTTTCTAGTTTTTTTATATAGTTTTTATTTAAAAATTTTTTTCTTTAAAATAAAAATAACGTGGAAAAAAATTAATTTTGTTTTCTTTAAAAAGTTCGTGGAAAAAGCATTTTCTTTTTAATTTATTAAATAAAATAATTTTAGGGAATGGCAGCCAAAATAGCAAAATTGAGACATTCTACAGATTCTTCTAATTCTTCAGATAAAAAATTCGGTCCATTACAGTATAAATTTATCTTTCTTGGATCTCATCACAAATCTTCTTTGGTGAGTTCTCGATTCTAATTTTTTGAATCAAAAATTCTGAAATTACACTATTTTTCAAATTAAAAAAATATTTTATTTTTTGAAATGAAGGAAAGTTCAAAATTCCAATTTTTCAAATTAGAGAAAATTGGATAGCTTTATTTCCTCTAAGAAACTATAAATTCTCCGAAATAGAAACTACCTGGGGCAATAAATTATACTATTGTAAGAACCAAAGATCTTTGCACGTGAGGTTTTCTGACACAAATTCCAAGTTTTTTGTAACTTAAAATTCGAAATTTAATAAATTATGGAGTGTTTCAAAACCTTATGAAAAATTCCGAAACATCCAGAAAAAAATTTTAAATTTTAAATTTTGAATTTCGGATTTTAAAACTTGAAATCTTCCTTTGTTCCCAAATTACAGTAGCCCAATGATTGAGTAAAAAACATTTATGGCATTAGGGAAGGCTGTTATTAACGATGACCTCAAATAGAGTAGTAATTTTTTATAATTGTTCCCATGTTTGACGAACAAGAAACCGTAATGTCATCAAAAACGTGATAACTTTTCTAAAATGAGTTAAAAGTAAAGTGAACGGAAATAATTAGACGTTGCTTGTTCAATATGAAATTTTTGAAATTACTAAGTTTCATTTTTATTTTTTCAGCTTTATTGATTTTCATTTTTTATTTTTGAAAGTTAATAGATATAAAAATTGAATTAAAAGTAAAACCAAAGAACAAATGAAAGGAGAAATACCTTTACTTCTTCGATTTTAGTCATATTAAAGTTAAAATATTTATTTTTTTCAGTTTGATAAATTAATAGAAGCAGTGGATAAATATGAGAGACACGTACAATACCCAGATGTCTGGTATCTCAACTTGGAGGTGGACGGCAAGGAGTGCATCATCGAGCTGAACGATCCGGGCCTGAGGCATACGGGGGCCAGGGAGATGGCTATAAGGAAAGCCGATGCTATAATTCTCTGTTACTCTTCCATGAGTGTGGCTTCTTTCCATCAACTTTCGAGCATTGCCGAAGATTTCAAAATGAGAAAAGAATTTAAATACGTATGTTTTTATATATTAAAAGATTTCCTAAATATACATATTTTTTATGTACTTTTAAATTCTAAAACACGTATTTTGTATTTCGAAATTGCTGAATACATGACTTTTTTCTTATTGATTTTAAAGTTCTCAAACTACGGGAAATTTTTGTTTCAAGAGCTTTCGATGATTTTGACCTTACGCTAAGCAAACACAAGAAGTCGCAACTTGATTCTCGACCAAAGTTCTGATTTTGAACCAATCCAAATTAATAATTTAAAAAGTTAAAATTCAGAATTTTTAACTAACACCGAACTTGTTTTGATGATTTTGAAAAATTAAGAATAGGAATTATTTATTTTTGAAAAATTTGAAATTCCGGAAAAAATTTAAATTTTGATGATTTTGAAAAAAAACGGAAATCCTCGTCTCGACATGGTTTCGAATTCGGTCACAAAATACAGGTAGTTTCAAAATCATTTCCTATTGTCAATATTTTTTCGAACAATTCAACACTGAAATCCGTCGATTTTTGTTTGTTCAACAAGTTTCCTCCTAGTCAGAAAAATATTTTTAACCAACTTCGTAATCCTGGAATTTCATAGTTTGTCACAAGGGATTAAAACGATCATGAAATAAAGTCGCTTTCGGATCGAAGAGAATTAAAAGTAAAATCGCTCCGGGATATGGAAAAATAAAAAACAGCTGTTTTTGACCACACAAATAAAAAATTAAACTTTTTGTTTTTCAGCCTCCAGTAAGGATAATTTGTAATGAAGATGACGTCGTCGAGGAAGACATCGAGACGGCTTCAATCGCGGATCAAAGTTCATCAGAAGGCTACGAATCAGAAGACGGTTCGACGCAAAATGGAAAAGAGAAAGGATTAAGGAAAAGAAGATCCATGGAAAAAATTGTTGAAGCTCACGAGAATAACAGAATCACAAAAGAACAAGGAGAAACAATGGCGAAATTATTTGGACCTGATTCTGAATTCTTTTCTATTTCTGTTAACGATTTTACAGAATCAAGACAAATGTTAGAAAATTTAATCAAAATTGTTAATCAGAAAAATCCCGTCAAAGCGAAAATAATCAGCAAGGAAAGGAAATCTAAAGAAAGATCTTCGTCAATCCATTCTGCAAAAATTTCGCCTTCTAGCTCTATTAAATCAGAGCCTCCAAGTACTCCAGCTTCTAATACCAGCAGAAGAAGTAGTATCAAAAAACTCACTTTAAAAAAGGGAAGTTCTACAGTGTGTACAATTTCCTAAAAGTTTTAAATTGTTGAATTTTAGAAGTTTTGAATGTTTTGAAATATCATTTTTGTCAAAAGAAAACGGGGATTACTGTATTTCTCTCCCGGTGAAAAAAGTGAATAAATTTAAAGCTATCCATGACTATTTTGAAATCACAACATGAAAGTTAAAATCAGTTCTGTAAAGATTACTTGAATTTCCAGGATCCTAAATGGAGTCACGAGGATTCTGGAAAGTTCTAAGAAACTCTAATTAGTGACACATAATAATAAGGAGAAACAAAAGTTGAGCAAAGATTGAATTTATCTTTGGAGGAGATCCGGAATCGGAGTTTTTCTTGGTCGAATTTGAGTTTGGACTCGGACTTGGATTCGCGATTGGATTTGGATTCGAAGTTGAGTTTGAAGTTGAAGTTGAATTGGTACCTGTGGCCAATGTCGAAATAGGCTGATTCGAGGGATTGGTAGCTACAGTAGCGACAGGAGTTTTCGGAGTCGTTGAATTTGTCGATAAAACTGTCGGAACAACAGATTGCGAATTCAAATCTGAATATATTTCTTTGAACAAAAGTTCATTTCAATTTTTAAAGTTAACTGGTATTTTTTCATTTTTCATTAAAATTTAGTTCTAATCTTTTAAATTTAGAATTCTCCAGAAAAATAGAATTTTAAACGATTAAAGATCAAAAAACATTTCAAAATAATTTCGAATCATTTCCGATTATGTAATATAAAAAAACCTACAGCATTGGCAAATGAAGGCAGAGGTGTTCAAACTAGAGCTCTGGACAGGTGCAATAATCCCACGCTAAAATTTCTTTCGCCCTCATATTAATTCATATCGATTTCTTATTAAACTTACGTTATAAGCAACAATATCATTTTGACAATCAATATTTGCCTTCGGTAGATTTAAACTTCCAGAATAAGGGATTGCTGTGTTGTTGTAAAGCTGCCAACCCCAGGATGAGCTACACGAACTTCTCGAAAGCCCGAGGAAGAACACGTAGGAAGACTGTAACTGTCGAATTCAAATTAAAACTCAAAAACAAACGCACATTAATCAAATTCCTGCTGATCAACTTATCCACATCGTCACTAGTACCATAATTCGCCAGTTGACAAGAACCCTGAACGTACTGCATCGTATCGTCACACATAGAAACAGCATTTATCGGATTCTCCCCTACGATTCTGAAGATTTGGGTACATTGACCATCGAAATATGCCGTTGTTACGGAAGGCACAGCTTGATTGTAGGCATTACACGTGTCTTCCAGGACATCTCCACAAATAAAGACAACCAGAAATTGTAACAAAAATATTAGTACTAATTTCTTCATTGTCAAAAAACACCAAAACTAAAAAAACATCCAGCGAAAACCGTTTCCACGGACGTTGCCAGGGTCAATGTCTACAGGCGAAAAATACAAGTCGTTCCTACACAATAAGACCATTCACCCTCGCAGGAATTAACGTCAATTATTCGATTATTCCAGAAATAAGTCAAAAATTAACTAAAAACAAATACGTAGGACGGAACAACAATGTACAATAATAAACCAACACAATCAATAACATATAACTTGACCGTCTTCGTCGATATTAACCGTCAACCTAGAGACTTTTTCCGACTCCATTAAAACATATCTGAAAAAGCAAATTTAATACAACCAAAACAGAAAAAATCACTCACTTCATTTGCTTCGGTTTCTTCAGAGGCAGTTCTTCGAACGCAGGATAGAAACGTTTCCGAATGGAAGTCAACTCTTCAGTTTGTTCATTAGTGAAAACAGTCAGTTGTTCTTTTTGAATCATTTCTCCCCCTCCATCACGATCATCACTGTCGCCAGATTGAGAAGACGACATGCCTCTAAGATGCAGCGATGAATCTATCGATCGGTCTTTATCGTCAAGTAAAGAATCAGGTGGCAACGGACTATCGACGTTGTCGTAATTTTCTATATATTCTTCAGCAGTTCGAGCATGCTCCGTAGTTTGCTCTTCGTGATCAAGTAGAATATCACTATCTGAATACTTGGGTTTCCGAAGAACAGATACACGACCACCGAGAATACTACTTTCATCAGCATCAATTAGAGCACTTCCACGATATCTCGAAAAATCACGGCCACCGTTGTTATTATTGATTGGTGATTGGATTCCACCTTCATCGTTTGACGACAGTGCCGAAGAGGCTGGCCAGCGATCACGGTATTGTACTTGAAATTCAACGTCTTTGAAAACGTCTTCCGGAGGTTCCTCGAAGTAGCGACTCATCAACTGAATGCCCATACTAAAAGAGAAAATGAAAGAACCCGAGACCAACAACTTACGCTCCAATTTCGTCGTCGAATAGCGGGACATACCCAATGGGCAGTGATTCCAAGTTCTTCGTGACATCGTCGAAGTTCTCCACATTGTAGCCAGTGATCGGATCAATCGAAGCCCTTCGACTCGTGAAGGTACACATGACTCCAGCAACCATCGTCCTTCCGAAATCTTTCAACAAACCACAGACGGTGCGGACACGGTATATCATAGCTTCAAAGTCAGTAGCGAAGTCGACAATTTCCCCAACACGAATGTGAGTAGAATTCGGACTGAATTGAGCAAATTAATGTCTATCGTGAATATAGGAACTTACAACTGGGCAATCATGATGTTCTGACTGTAGGAGAACTCAAACTTCAACGCCTCGACGACAGTTCTTGCATTAGGCTCTTCGCAAGCAGCAAAGTAGATTTCCCGAATCTCACCATTGCACACCGGTCCTTCGAGGTTAGTGAAAGCTTTCTTCTCTTTAGAACCAATAGGATGATCGCTGTTGAACAGGTGAATTTCATGTTCTGGAATCCAAACAATAAATCAGAGACTGCAGTATATTTTGACAAGAGTTTGCATCTATTCTTTTCTGGTCGACATAAATGCATACCTAAATTGACAGGTAGTAAATGAAGAACTTACGGTAAAGCAACTTCCGCTTGAAGGCTTCCGGAGGCAACAGCTGGCGGTAGTAGGCATAACTGGCAGAAATAATCACAGCCATCCTTAGTAAGTATTTGCGTTTCTGGACAACCGCGAGATCTTTCGGTGGAAACACATGTTTCAGTAACTTGTGCTGGGTCTAGATTTTATATGAAAAATTAGCAGAAATAAGGTTATTGGTAGAAAAACTTACTTCGTCATAAGTAACTGCCATCCTGGGAACAGAGAGAACGAGAGACGAAATTCAAAAAAGCGGCAAACGACCAGTGCGAGTGGAACTACGGTATTTGTCGCTGCGAGAAAAGATCAATCAGGGGAATTTGACAAAATCAGAGTTTTGAAAAATAGGCAAGCGACCAGTGCGTGCAGATCTACGGTAGCTCGCGACGCAAACGACTAAGAAGGACAAAATTGTGTAATCAGTAGTGAAGCTACTAGAACAAAATAAACAATTGTATTTTGTCCTTGTATAGTATTTTACCGTACAAAATACAAAACAAAATGAGAATTTCCGTTTTTGTAGCTTCACTAATAATTAAAATTGTCATGAAGTTTTTTCAGATAAAAATATTTAGTGAATTCTCATTGATTATGTGAATTATTCATTTGTTAATAAAACGTTAACCACATAATTTTATTGAATATATGCTTTTCTTACTCCCCTTTCTTACCATGATACAGATCTTATTATCAATCCATTTATTTGAAATTGGAAAAATGAAATAAAGATCATGAAATTATTTTGAAAGAAATTTATTTACGATAAAAATCATGAAATTATTTTGAAGGAAAAATTGAAATTCAACAAAATTTACTATAACTTACAAATACTTTTTCAATATAGATCCGCTTTTTATTATAGTATGAATTTAACTTATGACATTTCTTTTAAATCCAATTCAATAAAATATTAATGTTGTTAAAATCAATCAAATTATTAATATCTACTAATTTTAAATTTATTTTACTTGGTCTGTTAGTTACTTTATGATAAATAATATTTTTTGGTTCTATTTCTACCTTATAGTGACAAAGGATATCTACTTCATCATTAGATCTAAACCTATAAATTGAATTTAATGTCTTCTTATTAACGTAACAATCTTCAATTAAATTGCATGTAATAAAAATATTCTCGATATTATTACTTGAGGACTTAGTGTTTTTCTCGTCATTATTATTTTGATCATTTGTATTTATTTTATTCTTAATTTCTAAATAGCCATCCAATTTTATAACTCCTATTTTGAACTTCTTACGCAAAAACACTTGTGGAAAAGAATACTCAAAAGTTGAATCGCTGGATGTTAGCTGTAAAATAAAAACTGTCATTTATTAATTGAGAAAAATTTCATGATTATTTTTCCTCTAAGTGGAATGTATGAGATAATTTTCAGTGAACATTGTACGATCAGTCAGAATTGGAGCAAAGAGATAAAAAAACATCTTGGATAGGTGCGTCACCCTTTAAGTCATGTAATTCCCTATCAATGAATTATCTTTTGGTATATGATTTTTTGTCATGATAATAGGCGTGCTCAGGTTATCTTTCTATTGGATAGTTCTGACTGTGTATATAACTGGAAGCCGTTTATAGGTGCTCAAAATCAGTCTCCAACACCCTTCCCTCTTACTGTCTCAATGAATAGATAAATCGAACTATTCTTTTTAGTATAAAAATTAATCTTCGGGATCATGGTAGATTATCTAAATATTTTCTTCCTATTTAATTTGCTATTGCTAAAATTATCGTGATCTATTTTACTATTAACAGTCATTGTGCACAATTTTGAAACTTTTACCATTTTTATTTTGTTCACATTATAAATTTATTAATTTCAGCTCTAGCATCATCTAGTCATGAAAGATATAGACAGAATCATGGATGCACTGCGTGCAAATCCGAAAATAGCTTCTTTCGCAGCCCCCCCTAGCGACAGTGATGGCTGCTACATATCTCGACTACCTCACTCTGCTTTAGCTGTGTTACTGCCTGCTATCTTGACTCCTTTGGGCTATAGAGTTGTCGACAAGGGCGACAAATTTAAGATTTATTCTGGTGATCATTATGTTTGTTGCATCAAAGGCATTGATGATCAAAAGAACTGAGGTGAAGAAATCTCCTACTGGAGTATCAGATTCGGTTATGTAGTTACTTCATTTGAGCTGATGTGTTAAGAATATCCCTCATATTAGGTTGGACAGTTGAAATTCGTGAAATTTTTTTCCGGTCCAATTCAGGATACTTCCAGGAGCTTTTGGAAACCTATCTTTTTACTATATAAAGATCGAGGATAGCTCAACAAGTTAAGCGTATAATATTTGTAATTGCTATTACTATTGTCGAAATATCAGGCTCAGACCATCGGGATGCGCGACTGCTTCAACTTCATGCGTACCTTCTGAAACGGGAGATCACAGAATCTTACGAAAATATCAATCAGTTGATAGGTGAAGGTACGTTGTCTTACCGTACCGTGACACTTTGGCTTCAAAAGCTCGATTCTGGTGATTATGACCTCGATAACAGAATTCATCTAACTACCCAATCGAAGATCGGTAATGCTCGCTTACTGATCTAAATTGAAGAGCACCTGTGTATTACTCTGTGTGAGCTAGGAGAAAAATATTTGTGTTCATAAAACCAAAGAAAAATAAATTTAAAAGTTTTTTTACAGAGAAAATTCACGAATTTCAACTGTCCAACCTAATACTATCAATAATGCTTAAATTAAGAGTTTTTTGATAATATGCTATTTATCGTGTAAAACCCTTATTTTCTGGTGGGGGCGAGGATGTGAGAAGGTGCGCTAGAAACGCCATATATACTACTCATTATTCTGTGTATTTCTGTTGGTAATTCCAAAAAATGTATTTATAGTGTAAGCTTAATGGTTTTGGGGTAATAGTTGTAGGCGAGGCGGTTACTAGTACACCTCGAATGATAGCGTGAGGATTATAAGTTCCTACCGTAACACACTTGCTAGAACAACTTTATTCGAACACGAGCAAATAGGATAGAGAGAGAGAACAGGACTGAAGAGTTGACACTTATGATTTCAACAGGCAGGCAACTCTTCGGGTGGAGTTTATGTTTTTAATTCATTTCTTTAATACACTTCATAAGTCTAGTTTTCTTTCGGTTACAATAGCACGGATAATACGATCGACAGTAGTATTAATAGGGTTAGGAATGGGAAGCCTTATGAGAGATGGCATTTGTGGAGTTTCATGCGTTATACTAATCCGACATGGACTTTTATGTGATGTACTAGTTCGTGGAGTTTCATGCATTGTACTAGTCCGACGTGGACTTTTATGTGATGTACTAGTTCGTGGAGTTTCATGCGTTGTACTAGTCCGACGTGAACTTTTATGTGATGTACTAGTTCGATGTGGAATCTCATGCACTCGAT
This sequence comes from Halicephalobus sp. NKZ332, assembly GCA_009761265.1. Classification (NCBI taxonomy): domain Eukaryota; kingdom Metazoa; phylum Nematoda; class Chromadorea; order Rhabditida; family Panagrolaimidae; genus Halicephalobus; species Halicephalobus sp. NKZ332. Next base: position 54,932 of record VOSG01000021.1, on the reverse strand, counting down.
CATTTTCCTGAAAAAAGCATTTGTTATATATTTACTATAGACAAATTGAATTAACCCAATGTTGCATATTATCATATTGGTAAATTCGAGGTTCTGTCATAGTTGCTGCAATAACGTCTACTGTTACATAAATGATAGGGCATCCACATCCAGCTTCGCTTCCACTTCCACCCTGCAAAATCCACTTGAAATTATTATAGAATATAAATACAAACCTTTTTATCCTCCTCATTATCATCGGGTAAAGGCACACGAAGCTGAACAACTACAACTTGAGTTACAGGATTGTACTTGACAACAAGTTGCATTCCGAAGAATGGAATCGATCCCACCAGAAATACACCCTAAAATTTGAAATTTTATGCAAAAAACTAGAATTTTGAGATCTTGGACTAATACTTCTATCAAGTGAAAAAATTTAAATGTAGTTATCACTTTGATATAATAGAAATCACTAAATATGCTAAGATTTACTTACATTTTTCATTAAACTTAATGGATTCAAGGTTACATTTGTTTCAAGACCGATTCCAAATCCACTGGAATGTTCAATCATAGCTCCGACAGTGATCTTTCCATTACAATAACTAGCTCCAGCCTGGAAATGTAACTTCTAGAAGTTATCGGAAAGAAAGTCAAACCGCGAAATTAAAGTCTTCATTAATTTTTCTTTCGTAGTCTATGCTTAGACTAGAGCTTTCCTCATATTTCAGAACCTTATTGGGTATATCACTATCATCATCAGAATTCTTGAATACGGACCTCATATCAGCTCTTAATGATTGGGACTTAGTACTACTAAAGCTGAGACCCTTAATGCCCAAGATATTATTTCTCTTAGTAGTTTTGTTGAAAGAACCAGAAAAGTTTGTGGACTTGACGATGTCAGAGAGACTCCCGCTCAAAGTAGCTTCAATTTCGAAAGTGAAGTCCCGCGCTGAAATGAAGTTGTATGAATATTAAAAAATTTAAAACTTACATTCAGTAACGGTATCGTACATCTTTTTTGTGCTATGTAAAATGAATCAGTGTTTGAAAATAAGCGACTAAAAATTTAAAATTTAGTGATTTTAAGAAACTCGCTTTAAAGACGATATTGCTATTCCAGAATATGAATGGTATTTAAGAAAAATTTATAGATTTTATAACAGTGGCATATGATTGACTTCTAGAAATATTAGCAAAAAAGCGCTATTCATCAAAGAAGATGACAACTAGTTTTCTTGATACTGTATCCGTTTTAGTGGTATAAAAAAGCAATAATCCTCATAAATTTATCACTAAGTTATATGATAGATTTTCGAGAGCTGAAGATATAGAAGGACACTCTCCACCCGATCATGGTCGAGACAATCGTTTAGCATTGCTTACCAAGCCGTAAATGACAATTTGGTAAGTTGATAGGTCTTTTTATATTAGTCTAAGTTGCAATTTATCACCGAAATATGCCTTATTTGTTCTCGATAACGTTATTTTTACCGAAAATATTGCTTCATTAAATGATATAACTTCTTTGTTATCATGTAACCAGCAATATCTTTCCAAGGAACATTATTTCATTGAAATGAGAAGAAAATTCGTTGACAACTGCGAGAAATTATCTCATACATTCTACTGTAGATGAAAATAATCATGAAATTTTTCTTAATTAATAAATGACGGTTTACATTTTACAGCTAACATCCAATGATTCAATTTTTGAGTATTCATTTCCACAAGATTTTCTACGTAAGAAATACAAGATAGGTGTTATAAAACTGGATGGTTATTTAGAAATTAAGAACAAATCAAATACAAATGATCAAAATAATAATGAGGAGAAAAATAATAAATCCTCAAGTATTAACATTGATAATATTTTTATGACATGTAATTTAATTGAAGATTGTTATGTTAATAAAAAGATGTTAAATTAAATCTATAGATTTAGACCTGATGATGAAATACAAATAGAGCCGAAAAAGATTATTTATCATGAAGTAACTAACAGACCAAATAAAATTAATTTAAAATTGGTAGATATAAACAATAATTTAATTGACTTTAATAACATTAAGTTACCCGCACATGGTAAAGGAAAGTAAAGACTGATTGTAATGAGAATTATACACCTATATATAGATATGCTTTGTGAGAGAATCGAGGGCGTGCCTTATTTGTTTGCCCTCATCTTCATATACTGTTCATCACGTCTCGCTAATCGAAGTCTGGATGATTCTACCATATTCACTGATAAGAGTGCCATAAGGAGCCATAAACTTTTTTAAGCTCTTTTGCAAGAACAACAAATTTCATAATCTTCCAAGAAATAAAAAATTTCTTCGTTATAAATGACGATTTTCATTTTGCAACTAACATCCAACGATTCAACTTTTGAATATCCTTTTCCTCAAAAGTTTTTACACAAGAAGTACAAAATAGGACTTATAAAATTGGATGGTTATTTAGAAATTAAAAATAAAATAAAAATACAAAATGATCAAAATAATAACGATGAGAAAAACAAATCCTCAAGTACTAACATCGATAATATTTTTATTACATGCAATTTAATTGAAGATTGTTACGTTAATAAAAAGATGTTAAATTCAATTCATAGATTCAGACCTAATGATGAAATAGAAATAGAGCCAAAAAATATTACTTATCATGAAGTAACTAATAGACCAAATAAAATCAATTTAAAATTAGTAGATATTAACAATACTTTGATTGATTTTAAAAACATTAATGTTTTTATTGAATTGGATTTGAAAGAAATAATTCAATGATATAATCATTATTTTTGAATAAGAGGAATTATCTTAAACCTAGAACCTGTTACATTTTTCTCTACTAAGTAATCGACAAATTCTTTATTTTTCTTTGTTAATTTCTTTTTTGATGAGAATTTATTTTCATCTTTATTACGTTTCTCGACTATTTCATTATCGTTATTCGATTTTCCAATTATTTCATCACCATTAGTCGAAGGCTTAGTCACCTCATGACTCTTATCATCATGGACTTTGATCAGCTCGATTTTATTATTAATATTTTCATCTAATAGTTTATATTTATTATTTTTATCAGCCATCGAAAATACCAACACCATTTATTATTTTAATTTTTTAAACTCTTATTTAATGAGAAAACAGATGGGAAGTTAGTTAAACTTGGCTTTCTTTCAACTTTAAGAGATTTCATTTCTATTTTTTCATTTGGAGTTGATTCATCCTCAAAAGAAACTAATCCCTTTTTAACTCGATCTCTTTTATTTAAAGAAAACTGTGATGATACAATATAAATCAAAGATCTAGCAATAAATGCATAAATTAGTGTCGAAGCAATTGTTACATAAATTCTCCAATACTTTAACCAATATGATTCAAAGAAATTATCCAAGTCATTTATAATTTCATGAGGAATCGCTGAATTCTGCTCATTTTCTTTTAATTACACTTCAACATTTGACATTTGTTGGAACTCTATAGTTTCTTTGTACAGTTTTATTTTTAATTATTTCATGATTAAAATAATGTAATCTTATCTTTAAAAAAAATGATAAGCTATAAACCCCTTTTGCTCAGCTGATCATAAATAACTGTCGAAATAAAGAAAAATTGTAGATAGAGAAAGGACTGTATTTTTTCACTTAGAAATATATTTGTTTAAACAATTATATATACATAGGAGAAAATCTTTGTAATTAACTGAACAGCAACAATTTATTTCAATTATTTGATATCCTTGTAAATGACGATAAAAGTTGGGTATTTCATAATAGTAGTGTATATAGGCCATCTCTGACGCACCCATTTCACCCTCCTCTCCCGAAGGGGGAATACGGGGGCATTACGTGTGATTCCGGCAAAATATATATTTTTACTAAATAATACGGGCCCTCCAGTGCTCCTCCGGAGGGCTTATGTGATTTTATGCAATCCGATCAATTTTTTCTTGATTATAAATTTTTATTAACAAACCATTGACAAATTACAAGATTACAAATCTAGCTAAGGAGTTAAAGATAAAAAATTTCAGAGGGGTATTTATGACGGATACTCTGCCAGGTAAGGTTAGCCCTTGGGCTGTGGAGTGTGGGGTTGTAAACTTGGATGAGAGTAAAAATAGTGGTACACATTGGGTATGTTATTACAAGAATAGCCATCGGGGGCGACGCTGACGCCAAGAACAATGAAAAGTATTATTTTGATTCCTGAAAATTTTTCTCGGTGAATATGTTTAAATTCTCACCTTACCTGCTCTTCGAATCGATTTACTCTCGGTTATGCTCTTCTTTAATAAAGTTTCAGGCCTTCCAATGACAAATTCCTACGAGGATGTCGTAATTTACTGAGATGTAACATGGCTTACGCCGTAGTAGTTTAGTTGTTCCTATTCTTTGAGTTGAATAGATTTATTGGTCGTACCTCAAAATTGGATAATTAAACGGGAAAATTAGAAGCATGTTCACAATATTTTAAGCACAAAGCAAAGATTATAATTTCGCGAAAAGCATTTTCCGAAACAAAATTAAATTCATTTTAACCAATTTAAGTGCTTGTTGATCATGATTTATTTTCGCTTCTTGATTAATCATTTTCGCCGGTAAATATTTTGAATTCTTCGTCAAGATAGGTAAACAGATCCTTCATTTCGAATATTATTTTAGGCGGGTTTTCGGCGCCTCGGATAGCAGCTTGATACAGTGACTTAACATCTATGAGAAATACTTTGGGATTTTCAATTCCGACTTTCTTTAATTCTCCTTTGATATGCTTCTTGGTATTTGAAATTGTCAGTTTTATTAATTCTTCTTCTTCCATATCCTCATTTTCATCTTGCATCGTCTCAAAGTCATTCATCATTTTATTGCGAATAAAGACGACCGGAATGCCCTTTTCTTGTGCAAGTTTCGCGAGGAGTAAATAGGCTTGACGAATACGTCCTGCTATAACCACAAGCAAGCAGTTGAAAACGTACAATCTTTTGTCACAGAAGTATGTCTCGAGTGGATGATTCATTGTTCCTGCTTCTGGCAGTTCATAGAAAACAAAATTCTCATGCTCACTACTATGATAGCCTTTCATCTCACTAGTGCACTCTGTGATACCAGTCTTGGCAGCTCTAGGATCCTTGGCATCATAACCGCAAAAGAAATTGATGAAAGTTGACTTCCCAACACCTGATTCGCCAGTAATAGCAAAATTGCACTTGAGGGCTGAATCAATCCCAAACTTATCTCGGGCTTCAGCACGAAGCTTCTCATCATCTGATCCAGGATATGTGTCCCCAATCTAAAAATAATTTTGTAACTCCCACTTTCATAAGCAATCTTATTCAGTGGTAACTTATACCACTGTATTTCAAAACATGAACTATTACCTTGTTTAACAGAGATTTAATGAATTCCTCTTTTTTTAGTTTCAGCATTGTTACGTAATCAGCAAACCCTATTTCGCGTTGTTCGTGTTGTGTGTGTTGCACATCATAGCTAACATACTTGCCATTTTTATAGTGACAAATTTTAATGCCTGCCCCAACATTTTCACTGATGCCAATTTCAGGACGAAGATCCAAATCAACGACAAAGAACTTGGCGGGTTCTCCAGTACCAGATTTTTCTGATCGCATAAGACTAAAAAACAGAGTACGATTGCCACGCCATGCCTGGTTTTCAGTTTGTTTCAATGTATCACTGAAAAACAGAATGTAGATGTCTCTCATTTCATTCTTTATCATTTCTGTTTCTAGAGAACTACCCAAGCCGATGTAAGTGGCACCTTCTGCCTTTAGAATATCTGCGAATTTGATTTTTTCAACAACATTGTGAAAACTGTTGATATCGCTTCGAACTTTGCTTAATGAGAAATCGTTGCCCTCGAATTCTTCTAGGATATTTTCAAGCTGTTCGGCATCTGCTCGTCCAGATCGAACCTCAATTAGAGTTGCGGCTAACTTTGATCGCAAACTCGCTTCACGACGATTTAATAATGTCCTAATTTTGCTTGCTTTTTTAACGTCATCTTCTAGTACACAAAATTTATGAGCGACCATATCATTATAAAGATCATTCAATTTTTGTTTAAGCTCGGATATTTCATCGAAGAGTTCGACAAATCGAGCAATCGCTTCTTCATTTAATTGTTTTACTAAACGATCAGCCATAAGTTCTGGTTTGTTTAGCAATGATTTTAATGTGGATATCGGTACCATTATGTACTTAATTGGTTTTCCTTTTCCATCATTCGCCTCTTGTGCCAATGCTGGTATTTTCTTCATTAACTCGATAGCTCCTTCAACTGTCTGTGGTAAATCTCCAGCAGGCAATACATCGGCAAAGACGCGAAATGAAAAGTTCGTTTCTTTTTTCTCTTCGTTTTTTTTGTAATCAACTTCTATCTTCCCACTGGCTTTGGCAGCGATTTTCTTCAATTCGCCGCTTAGTGCTCCTTCAACTTCTGTATTATCTTTACTTTCGGAATTCATGCTCTCCATTATAATTGCTGCATTAGCTCCCCAACACACATCAACTACAACATGTGTTCCTCGATCATTTTTCAGAGTGTTCAGCTCTAAACAATCCTTCAAATCCTCTGACGTCAAGTTTAGATGTTCTACCTTTGTGTTAATAGTATACACCAAAGAACTGCGAACAGCACGAGCACTTTTCTTCTCATCACTCAGGTATTGGCCATGACCTGCGAGTGTGAAGGCTCCTGCTAAAATACTGAGTTTCAGCTCCGCAGAGATGCTTAGTTTCTCAAATTTTTCAGAGAAAGTGTCAGAGTGCACATACTCAATCTTACAATCATTGTTATCAGTGGTTTGAAGAGTAGTCGGTGGTGGTGGTTTTTTCAGTATTGAAATACCACAAAACGTTTCCGAACGGGCATCGTAAAGATCACCTACATGTGCCACTCGTCCAACTGATGCTCTCGTAATATTCTCTCCATCCATTTTCTCGACTTTCAGCTTTATATTTTGTAATTCGTATCTAAAATAATACAGAATTTTAGATTCCATTCAGCGGAAAGATTAGTATCGCGATCTCATTGTGCAATCGACAAAATATTTTTTCAACATAAATAGCATTACTCATTTCTAGTGTAGATAAACAACAATAAGAAAGAAAGTAATAAACGAAGACTTTTTATGCTCAAGTTTCGAGAATGTGTGGAAACACGTCAGGTAAAAATGCAATGACTGAAATCAATATAGACAACTTTTGTTTTATCCTGTAATTCACCAGTCTTTGCCTAGGGACATTATTTCATTGAAACGAGAAAAGAATTCGTCGATAACTGCGAGAAATTATGTTGCATGTTTTACTTTGGAGGAAAAATAAAATATAAAAGTTCTTAATTAATAAATGACAATTTTCATTTTACGCCTAACATACAACAATTCAACTTTTGCGTAAGGTTTTTGAAATTCAAATATAATAAATTTCTGTAATAACGAATCCGAGAGAATCATTAATTTTTATAATCTGAATCTTAGATTATAAAAGTTTATAGAATGAAGGATAGTTGAAAGAAAGAAACCAAATGTATTCGTATTTAATCTCGATAAAAAAGTGTTTGGGAAAGAGAGAGACACTTGTGTGAGCATCTGTGCGCTCGAGCTTAAAAATCACATTTTTTAAATTTTAATCATGTAATCTTGTTTTCATTTTGATCATATAGTTTTTTTTTAAATTTTAATCATGTAATGTTTTTTAAAATTTTCAGTGTAATAAAGAGCGCAACAGTTGCGAATATTTTCGAATGCTCGAGAAAAAGAGGAGAGAGTGATGAAACGATAATTCACAAAATAGACATAAAATTTTTAAAGGGATTAAGAAAGACACTAGTTATAAAATAATATACGAAATTATTTCTAAAAATGAAATATAAATTCCTGACACGTTAAATGATCAGACTTTTCGAACACAGAGCCGGACGAAAACAAAAACCAATAAAAACAGTCAGCATCAATTCTCTAAAAATTTTTCTCGTTATAAATGGTCTACTTCATCTTACAACTAACATCCAACGATTCAACTTTTGAATATCCTTTTCCTCAAGAGTTTTTGCGTAAAAAATATAAAATAGGAGTCATAAAATTAGATGGTCATTTAGAAATTAAGAGCATAATAAATAAAAGTGATGAAAATAATAATGATGATAAATTGATTTTCTCAAATTCTTACTCGATTAATAGCAATAAAATTGATAATATTTTTGTAATTTTTTCGAAGGCAGAATCCTATAATCCACATCAAGATAATTCTGTAAAAATATTTATTTTTTTTATTATGTTTTCAAAATACTTTTTCCCTGTCAATCTTTTTATTTGATGAATAATACTAATTCTAGTATTCTAATAAAAACTATTATCGACCACCCGTCATGAATCCTTTGCAGCTTTCAGTAGAAATTTCATGTCCTTCCCCATCTGAGCCAATAAAATTGTCGAATTTTGCCGTTGTTCTTTTTCCAATCCCAGTTCCTCTTCCAAAATCTTTATCCTCTCCTGTAAATCCGCAACTTGGACGCTTTTCTCGTTTAATTTCGACTTCAAGAAAGATTCTGAATTTTCGTTTTCAAATTCTTCTGAAAATTTAATTTTTTCCTGGAGAATTTGGATTTCCTTTTCATATTTTTGTTTTTGAATCAATTTTTCTTTCAAGATAATTTTCCTTCTTTTCTCTATTTCTTCTTGAGAATACAGATCTGATTGGATTTCTAATTTGTCGAGAACAATAGCGAGTTCAGCTTCGAGTTCTGTTTCTCTCGAATACAATTTTTCCATGTTTGATTCTGCGTTTTTCTTGAATATCTGAAATTAGTCCAAATTATTTAACTATAATTAATTTGAATTAATATATTTGACTTCATTTTTTTCTAATTTTCCTTAAACTCTTACCATGGATTCTTGATTCACTTTTCTGTTGTCTTTAATCGCTTGATTCAGCTTGTGTTCCATTGATTTTATGATTTCTCTCTTGTCTGCCAGCTCGTTTTCCAGACATTCTATTTTACTTTTTAATTCCAATATAGAAAGATCATGTTGTCTCTCTAAATCCTCGATTCTTCGTCGATAATAATCCTCCTTTGTCGAATAAACGTCTCTGGCACTTGTTAACTCGTCATTCAATCTACTATGATGAAGTTGATTTATCTGTTTCTGATTCAGCTGGAGACACTTTATTTCTGCTTGTAGTTCCTTCGTTAACAAATTTTCTTCCCCCAATTGTTCCCGAAGAGTGTCCATTTCTCTTCCGAATTGTTCGTTTTCCCACCTGAGATACTCGTTTTCATTCAATATTTGGGTTATCTGAAAATTGACATTACTTCGTGCTATGCCATATCGCCCCATATTAGTCCGCATCATATTGTATTATATTCCACTATATTACCCCATATCAGATTACATCGCATCATGTTGAACCACTATCCTGTGTTAAAACACGTTTTCCTGTATTATACCGTATCATATTACGTCATATTTCACTACTGTACCGTGCAAAATCGAATTTATATACTCACTTTCGTTTCGTTATCGACTAATCGATGCTTAAGTTTTCCGTTTTCTGTCTTTAAATCCATGCAAGTCGTCGCCAACTCACGGACGTGTTTTTCGTACATCTCCTCTATCGACTTCCATTTGTCTTCTGATTCCGAAGTTCCAGAATACAAACAACTCAATAACGTGTCACAAGTAGAACTGAGGTGTTTGATTTTTTCCTGAATGAGTTGAAATTCATATATGGAAATTCCAGAACTATTCAAACCTGAAAACTTTCCTCATCGAGACTTTCGAAATTCAATTTCTCCATCTAAAATAGTTTTCCATATATGAATTCTACTAAATAATCAATAAACAAACCTGAATTTTATTTTTAAAGAGCTGTAGACCCCAGAAGTCATGCAGTCCAAAAGTTACACTACTTTTCAAATGCAATTCTGGCCAGTCTAGAAAAGGAAAGCCGGATGTCGGCCCTTTGGCACTAGTCCTGGTTTGTTCTCTAGAGAAAGATGAAACAAGCTCCATTGCCTTTTCGGAAAACGAACAGCTCGAGGAATCGCCAGCGATGCATCCGAAATGAGCTCATCTTGGACAAATGTCCATCCCGAAGAATATGAGCTGGTTTTAGGGAGAAAAATGTCTTGAATGGAAAGGTTTCAAAGAAATTTGTCTCGGATGGAAAAAGGTCTTTCTTGAGTGGAAAAATCTTACTTTAAAAGAACGATTCAGTCTCGAGTGGAAAATGTTTATTTCAAAAAAGACTATTATCGAAACGAATGACCTTAAAAGAAATGAACTATCTCGAAGGCCGTTTAAGGACCCTGTCTCCTTTCAAGAATATCCAATTTTATTCAAGTACCATTATCTGTCAATTCAATTGATATCTTCGGAATGCAATCTGGCAAGCCTAATTTTGTAAACTAGATTCTAGAAATTCGTATTAAGAAAATTGCCTAAAAACAATCCCAATGTCTGTAACGAAATAAATTTAAAATAAATATTCGAATCCGGGGATTCTCGGAGGTTCAGAAGATTTGTCGAGATAGTTTCGCAGCAAAATGGCTTTAATGTTAATATGACGTGAGAATTCAGCAGCTGTCCATCAACGGAATTTTGTCAGATAGTGTTTCTGCTTCTGTCAAGGCGTGCTGTTCTTCCAAGAAACTGATTCCTGGCTGACTTCTCGATTCTATTCCAGGAAGAATCAATCCATCAACTTTCTCAACAATGTTACTTCCATTCGCTATTATTTGTAGTAATCTGTTCGGGGAGGAAACCTTTTGCAAAATCTCTGATCTGTAGTGGATACCGATTGTCATTCCTGATTGACAGTTTTTCTTGGTCAAATTTTCCAAATTAAAAATGGCGAAAGACAATTGGCTCGGAAGTAGGACTATGGACTGAGAAAAGTCGTCCTCATTCAAAGTCGATGAACTAAAAGCTTTTAATTAAAGAAAATTAAGATAATTTGTAATTTAGAAAACTCAGGATCTCACACTTGTACCAAAAAATCTTTAATTATAGAAATTTGGAAAATCAAAATCTTACATGTCCATTGATCCCTCCAGAGGCATATTAGAAACGGAATTAAATTCCTTCTTTTTCTGCAGACTCAAAATAAACTTCGCAGGATAGTTATTGGAATCTAAGGAAGGAGTAATGTACCGTAATCCGTAAGAAACATTGTTGCTGTTCACGTGGATTATGGAATAAGTGTCTTGGCCTGAATTCTTGAAGTTCACAATCCTCAATGGTTTTATAAAGTCGGAATTTGCCGGAAAAACCTCTCCTTCGAAATCAAAAACCGCCACATACTTTCCCTTCTCTTCGAAAACATGATTTATGACGTAGCCTTGGATTTGAGTCTGGGTATCAAAACCCGTCTCGATAGCGCTGAAGCTGTCTCCTTGGGGATAATGCTCGAAATACAGTTGGTTAATCTTCATGTTTTCCCCGATGTTGACGAAAAAGTTCGGAGTCACGACAGTGGACTCGAACAACATCCTCGTGGTGCCCGTGAATTTCTGAAATTTTGGAAATCAATTTAACTAGAATTCGACGAAGGTTTCAGAATTTCTTGAAAAAATCCTAAGAGCATATTTTTGTGATTACTTCAAATTCCGAAAACTTACCAAACTTTTCTTCAAGTAGTCTTCATCGAATTTGAGCGTGATGTTGTACTCTTCAGGAACGTGGAAAAATGGAAGGTCATTGTCCCCGGGGATAAAGGGACCTCTTCCGATGAGAGCGAAGTAGGTGATCAAGGCATACATTAGGCTGAAATTTCTTCATCACAATCCCTCTAAACAAATTTATTTCCAGATCCCACATTTTCATTTTCAAGAATTGTGTTTTGAGTATTTATCTCAATATGAGTTATGGCTAATTTAATTTTTGATAACAAGTTTCATATTTCTCTTAACGAAATTATTTTAAAATAAAATTAGAAATAAAATAATTACCTGCTTTTCCCAAAATTCGTTTTATTACCACTAAGAAACACCGTCATTTTTATTCATGTTTATCAATAAATAATATTCATATTCATATTTATATTAACATTTATTAAAATTTATGCGACAAACTTTGCACAGCACTCACTTCTATTTTCCTTATGAGGGATACTTTCGTGAAAATACTCAAAACGAATTCTCTATATGGTCTTATTATGATTACTGTGACGATACAATCCATGATAGGAAAAGACCAAATAAAGGCATACGGTATCAAAATAAAAACCTCATTGAATTGAAGAATTATAGCAATAATTTCCAACATTGCCGGAAATCCTACTGTAATCAGTATGGAAAGACATTGGAAAACTATGCACTTGAATAACATCACGTGTATGGTTCTCATATGAGAAGCAAAATGATGGAATGAAGTTTTTAACTGGTAGACACAAAGGCCGAAAAAAATTAAAAAAGGAATAATGTAACAAATCACAGCCCCTGAAGCAACTAACAAAGGAACTATTGTAGACCAGTCACTGGACAACAAACTAGGCTGGATTTCAAGCAGTTTTTCTCCATTAATTACTGTATTTTTTATGAAGGAAAAAGTTTCTTCAGGACTTCGAAAAAAAGAACTATAATAAACGACATAAATACAAAGAAAAATATCGATGATATAAATAACGAATAAAATAACATTGTAAAAAAGTGGATTACGGTAGAACTTTAGTTTTTTTGAAGTTAAGTTGCTCATTGCGAAATATCTGTCGATGAGCATCAATATGAACCACAAAACCATCCCGAGGAGAAAAACTATCATCAAGGTCAGAAAAAGCTTCGAAATTTCCGCACTCATCGGACTCATCAATCCAATAGGATAAATCGTTGCAATCGATGATATTCCTACTGGTTTGTATAGAATAATTGTCAATTCGAAAAAAAATCCAAATACAGTATACAAAAATAGATAGATTTTTACAGTTTTCATCGAAGGAGGAGTTTTAAAATAAATGATCAACATCACAGAAAGAGATACAGTAATTCCAGTGAAGCCAATCACAGTCATCACCAAACTGAAGATATTGATGAAATTTTCGTCATAAATATCTTCGAAAATCAAAGTAGGAGGTCCCATTTTTCTTTCATTTTTTTAAATATCCAAATAAAAGTAGAAACAATTATTGGAATCAAAGTAAAAATAAATATTGATGTCTATATTAAATATTAAAATAATCGTAAATATAGACACTGAGGTAAATATTATTGTTGGAGTAAATAATAGAACAATTATCAAAATCGATGAAAGAAACAGATGCCGAAAGTCTAATTTTGGTCTCTGTTTGAGCTACATAATGAAAGAAAAATATTAAACAAGGTGTTAACATAGTTGGAGGCAGGACGAGGAAAAACATTTTCGAAAGTATCATAGATAATTTAATAAAGAAGCAAAGTTTATTTAATAAGTGATGACATTAAAGAGAATTTAGAAAAATCTTTTTGACCAACTTAAGAATAATTTAATAAAATACAGAATACATCTGGCGATTAATGAAGATTAGAGATACTATGCAAAGAAATATTTTTGGATATTTATAAATCAATAAAAAGTGAATACCATCTACCCATTGAGAAATATTTTTAAACATATTGATGAAAAGTGAATTCATATTAAAAATTAAAACCCACCATAACATGAAGGACAAAAAAAACCAAATAAAAAAAATCCGTTTAGAACAATGAAGAAAATGGACAACGTCATTAAATCTTCTTTTCCATTTGTTCTGGTAGAGTTTTCGTATTTCCTGTTCAATGATCTCTGGATCATCAACAGGTCGAAGTTTGAACTTTTGAGACATTTTAAGTTTTAAAAGTTCAATTTCAAATTTCGAATTTTAGACTTTAAATTTCAAATTTCAAATTTTTGGACAAGTGGGAAATCGGTAAACTAAGTGCAAAACTATGATTTCTCGTTTTTGCTCATCTCCTCGAAGCTGGAACCGGAGAAGACTCTTTGAAAACGACTCTTGACCACTCTTCTTCATTTTCCTTTTCTTCTTGCTTTTTCGGACCCCTCTTGAAATCGGTGAAAAACAGATTCTTCTAATTTTTATGACTTTTGAGAAATATGGGTTTGTAAAAGCAGGACACGGGAGTTGCTTGGGACTTTTCTTGAGATCATTTTTTGCAGCTTTTGGAATCTCCATAATCTCCTATTACGGATGTTTTTGAAAGATCTTATTCTGGGAAAGTGAAAACAATATTTTGGTGAAATATTGATTTTCTAAATTTGAAACTTGATGAGGAATTAATACAAGTTGTCAATGTTCATATTCTTGTTTGAAAAAACAAAAAAATAGCTGCAAAATTAAAAATAAAACTCCTAAATTTTTCTCAAAACGAATTTTTACACTTTTAGAAACTTCGAAGACTCAACTTCTATTTTCCTAAAATTTTTCATCGAATTTTTGAAACATTTAACTCTTTGAATTAAATGAAATTTTTAAATTTATTTTTAAAAAGACAAAGATAAATGAGATAAAACGGATATTCGAAAGGAAGGACTGGTGTTTGTAGTTTTTCCGGACATTTCGCCAAAAGGCTGACTTTGTTTTTTTTCTTCAGTGTTCCTTCTTCTTTCATAATTATTATTTTCTAACTTTTTTGTTTCTGAAAAAATGGAGCAAACTCACTCCGGAGTTGTTGTTTATCTCCATCCTATTGTCGCCTTGGGTATCAGTGATCAGTGGACGAGGAAGAAAATGAATTCGACGGATTCGAATGTTAAGGTTCGTTCCTTTCAATTTTCAATTGTGGATTTTTTCATATATGAAATTCCAGGTTTTTGGTTTCATAACGGGAAAGCACGAAGGTCTGAAGGTAGAAATCGTCAGAAGCCACATCTTGGTCGTAGAAGAAAAAATGGACGACGGTGTCGGTGCACTTCGTTTCGACGAAGATTTCTTCACCGCCCAACGAGAATTAGGTGCTTCTTTTATTTCCATAGTCCCTCCACATGTTATATTTAAACTTAACTTTCAGCAAAGGAGATGTTCCCACATGAGGATATTCTCGGATGGTACGTGACTTCAGGAACTCCTCGACCGGACTCCACTGAGATCCAGTTGAACAATCAATTCTCGAAGGTTCCTGAAAATCCCGAACATCCGTTACTTCTTAAATTCGACGCAGAGAAACTTCATGCCACTGGAAATGTAAGTAATATCCTTAAAGAATAATCACTAACCTTAAAGAATAACGACAGTTAAACAATAACTAGTAGTTTTAGATGATCATTTTAATTGTTAATATATCCATTATAGTTAACCATCGAGATTCTGGAAACTGTAGTTGATCTAGAGGACGACACGAAGACTCTTTTCCGGAAAATGCCCATGCAATTCGAAACGGAACCTTCTGAACTTATTTCGCTAGAACACATGGCTTCCTTCTCTGCCTCAGGCGACTACTACCATACGAGTTCCTCGAAGTTGATTTCTTCCCTCGCTGTCTCGATGAACGCCCTCCATCAGAGGATCAAAGTCTGTATTTCTTATGTCAAAGCAGTTATTTCCGGAGAACTCCCTAAGAACGAAAAAGTTCTGAGCGATATTTTCAAACTCTGTCTAAGATTGAAGGCCCTCCAATCTCATCCCTCCTTGACTAATCCAGATGGAAGCAAAAACTTAACGACTTCGAGTAAACAGATTTCTTGTATTGCCAGCATCACAGCACTTCAGGAAGATCTCAAAAATATGAACGAAATCCTCGGTGGAATGTTTTCTCATGAACCCCATTCTCGTCGATCAGTACCTACAGGAAATATTTAGTTTTTATATTTTGTCTTCGGTCAGTACCTATAGGGAACATCTGAATTTTTGTATTTTTTATTCTCGGTCAGTACCTATAGGGAATTTCTGTTTTTTTTGTACTTTGTTCTTCGGTTCTTGTTCGTTGTACGGGCGAATTGTCAAATGTTTATTAATTTTAAAGAATCCTTTGATTTGACTAATGAAGACCGTTTTGACGGTGAAATATTAATTTTCAAATTTTTGCGGAGATTTCCTGATTCGAGAACTTATCTTTGGTTTCTATAACATCTTTTTCAGGGAATGAAACCACAGCCTCTATTTCTATCTCTGCTCAGGAGGCTACACAGATCGCCAAGTAAAACTACGGTTTGATTGCTGGTTCTTTTATATAGGAAAATGGCTTTTTAGGGCTTATTTGGTAATCCACTGTTGACTAGTCCAGAATCGTTCCATAAAATCACGAAGGAAGTCATCTCGGAAGCTCAAGACCTAGTAGAACAGATCGTGTCCCACACCGGACCGCCTGGAAGACCTACAGTAGCGCTTGTAGATGACCTTTCTAACGTGATTTGTTGCGGAGCGGATGTAGCCGAGTGTGTCAGAAATGTCCATTCTGATAAGAAATTTGCAACTGCAGCAAATGATTGTATGAGAGATTTAACGAACTTAGTTGAAACTTTGAATACGAATTATGAATTGTTTTCTGCATTGAAAAAATCAGCAGAGACTGAAAAAAATCAACTGGATGAAGTGGATAAGAGGACTTTGGCCTTGTTGATTTCAGATTTTGAACAGTCTGGAGTTCACTTGCCTGATTCTGAGGTTTGTTTGGTTTTTAATTATCCTTGATTATTTTCAGAAACCTTGATTTTTATGGTTTTGAAAGTTGTTTTCAGAGAATTACATTCGTTAATCTTTCGAATGAGATATTTGAAGCAGCTACTGAATTCTCCAATGGTGTTTATCGACCATCTCTCGTGTCGAAAGAGGAACAAAAAGAATACGGTGTTGGTCCTGTTATCGAAACTCCATATCCTGTGGGTGTCAGTCCTTCTACCAGAGAGTTTTTCTTCAAGAGATATTACCATCATTTTGATGAACAAGAGAAAAACATCCAGAAACTCATTGGAGCAAGACATAAATTGGCGAACTTGACTGGATTCGGAAGTTTTTCTGACAGATCTCAGATGTATTCAGTCCTAGGTTCTTATGAAAATGCCAGAAATTTCTTACATGGATTGATAGAAACTTTTTCGGACACTATTGAGCCGGAAATAGAACTTGCTAGAAATACATTGAAAGTTAGAAAAGAAATTACAGGAGAAAAGAAAATGAATGAATGGGATTTCGCGTATGGAAGTGCACTTTTTCGACAACAGTGTTTTGGATTTACTGGATCTTTGTCAAAGTATTTTCATTTCGAAACGCTTCTCTCTGGATTTGAGACTCTTGTGGATAAGTTGTATGGTATTAATTTTGACATTACTGTACCTCTGACGGGAGAAGTTTGGGATGGAAATGTTGTTAAAGTTGTGAGTTCTTTAATTACTATTTAAAAATGAAATTAATCATTTTCTTTCGAATTTAGTAGTAATCGTTTTTTAAAATATTTTAAAAATCACTTTTTCAGGAAGTGAAGAAATCAAAAACTTTCCTAGGAGTTATATATATTGACCTGGATAATAGACCATCGAAGTTGACAGGCGATTGTCATTATACTGTGAGATGTGCGAAACAACTTGCATCAGGAGATTTTCAAACCCCAATAGTTGTTTTGTCGTTGAATATTGCTGATCCAAAAAGTGCTCTGGAAAATGTAACAATGTCACCTTCGACAGCAGAAACTTTTTTCCACGAAATGGGACATGCGATACATTCTATGCTAGGAAGAACGAGGTATCAACACACGGCAGGAACGAGATGTCCTACAGACATAGCAGAGGTTCCTTCTCATCTGATGGAATTCTTCTTCAATGATCCGAGAATATTGAAAATGATATGTAAAGATTCGTCTGGAAGAGAAATAGATCCGGAAGCGATAGAAGCGTTGATAGCATCAAGATCGCTTTTCAGTGGAATGGAAACTCTACAACAAACTCACTATAGTTTGTTTGATTTGGAAGCACATGGACCAGAATATGCTCCGTTAATTGCAGAAGGGAAAATGACGTCAACGAGACTTTTCTATGAACTGGGAAGGAAATGTGTTCCGTTATTGGAAAGAAATGATGATGTTGCATGGCCTCAAAGATTTGGACATTTAGGTCCGTATGGAGCAAAGTATTATTCCTATTTGGTTGCAAAGGCAGCAAGTTCTATGATTTGGAATAAGAATTTCAAAAACGATCCATTTAATCATGAAAATGGTAAAAAATGGGCAGAAGTACAATCATACGGAGGAGAACTGCCATCTGGAAAATTATTATCGATTGCCTTAGGAAAAGAACCTGATGCGAAGGATTTAAGCAAAGCATTGCATGACAATTATTCTAGTAACAATAAGTTGTTGGAGGAATATGCAAATGAGTAATATTGTTGTTGATTTTTATAGGATAAAGAATAGGATACAATCAGATTCAATTTGATTTATCAGAAGAATCGGGAGGTGTTGTTATGGAGCCTTCTCGGCAGGCTGTTTGGACTTGAGCGATGCCTTCTATGATTCCACGGAGTTTCGCGATCATTTCGGTGTTTTCGCTCATGGCTTCGTCTAATCTGGACATGAGGGCTTCTCTAGTAGCTTCGTTTTCGAGGTATCCAGGTTCTATTTCTTCGGAACTTATCGCGACATCAGGTAAAGTATCTATCATTATATCGATATCTTTGCTAGTTCGGGCAATGTGCATAGCGAAAAGTTCGGAGTTCTGTTCGCTTATTAATTCTTCAGAAACAGATCCAAATTCACAAGGAGTAGCAGCGGATTGTAGATGTCCAATGGCATTACACATGTGATTCGCGAGATCGTTGACGAGATCTTGGAGTTGACTGATTCTGTCTGCCATCTGAAATTCATAAAAATAAAATATTAAAAAATAAAGTTGTAAGTAAAAAACTGGATTATACCAGTAAATGTCGAAAATTTCAAGTTTGGAGGAAAGAAAGTTTATGGGAACGAATAAATACAAAAAATGAAAACAAAGATTAGTATTTATATTTCGTGGAATAGTCCTTAGGCGAAACGACTAGACCTCTTCCTTTCCTGGCTCCTCGATAGACTGTCTCGATTATGTCGATTAATTCCTGTCCATCCGTCAACGGCCAATTGATCTTATTGTTGTTACCAGTCCCCAGATCCACCATGATGTGCTTGTTACGGAAGAAAAACATGACGGTGACAGGGTCATACAACTCGTACATCTTGTTGAAATCGGGGACTTCAGTGATGTCGACGAGATAGATGACTGCAAAGTTTTTCACTTTATTGGCGATTTTGTACAACGTCTGAAAAGTGATTTTATATAGAAATGTTTTAAAATGTTATTCTATATGAAAACAATGTTAAAAAGGAAAATAAACCTACTTCATCCATCCTCATGCAGCTGGGATCCCAATCGTGTCCGAAACGGATCACGACAACCCTGTCCTCTTCGGCAAGAATGGACTGGTCGACCTGCCAGCCATTGTTGAGATGAGGAAGCATATAAGACATCTTGAAAGCTTCTTGGGAAAAAAATTTAAAAAACAAAGATTCCAATAAAAATTCAAAGAACAAAAAGCTTCAGACGTCGACAGACATAACGAAATATTCCAGTTGGGACAGCGCGAGAGTGTAGAAGAACAGATTAATTTTTCTATCAATTTCTTTGACGACTAAACATCTCCTTGCTCTGGTCGAGAGCGGATTATTTTATTTAGTACTGATTAATTTTTATTTTGGAATTTTAAATAACGGCTTTTATTAAATATTTACAATGGGAGAACCGATTCGAGAAACTCCTGGAACGGTGGCAATATATCCAACAACAGAGGTATATTTTTTAAGCTTTCATATATAGTTTTTATAGTATTTTCACATGAAGTTTCTGAAGAATTCTTTATGTGGATATTCATGTATCGGCCTTTTTTCTAGAGTCTTTATATATGAACTCTTATATGGGCTTTTCAGAGAAAAGGAAGGGCGAAACAGGTCCAGCTTGTTCTGCGGCCGTCGTCGTTGGAGATTCATAAGTCAGCAAAGGACGTTAAAAATAACAAAGAACCCAAATATAACATCGAACTCGCCGACCTCTTTAATATCTGTCTCGACAACGAGCCAAACCAAATAAAAAATGAATGTATCAGTTTAATGACAACAGAAACAACCTTCTACTTGCTTCCAGTAGATCCAGAATCTAGTTTGAATGACTGGTTCGAGTTGTTGATGGACAGAATCAGAGAGGCTCGATCAAGAAAACTCCTTCGACCCGTTTTTCGGGAGGAATTCTTCGAAGCAGCTTGGGATGTGAATATAATCAAAAGGCCGAAATTGAGGAAGGACTATCCTAAGATCGAAAAAGTCGAAGATCTTGCAGATAAGTTGGCGGATATCCAAGGCAGAAGGAGACTTTGCATTTCGCCCACTTGTTTTTTGTTATTCAAAATGAAAGTTTCTCCGACTGCCGACGGAGACCAACCTTTCGAAAAGGAGTCCTACACTGAATTACCTGTAAAAATCCACTTTCAAAATAGATAATAACTTATTTTTTTAGTTAAATGTGATTTCGAACTATGGAAAACAAGAAAAGTATTTCTTCCTCAGAGTAGGGAGGTGTTCTGAGATAGGATCAGGAGAGTTGTGGATGGCCACGGAATCCGGGAACTCGGCGACTCAATTACACGAAAAATTGAGCAAAATAAACCAACGCGACGCCGATAACAGAAGACAACAAGGAGTCATGCTCAGTTTGTAAGTAAATTCCTGACATTCATTCTTCAATACATCCATTCTTTGATACATTCACTATTTCGTATATCAAATCCTTCAAATTCTTGATCTTTCATATATCTATCACCTCTTACACAAATTTTCTGATGACTTTTTTCAGAGGAGGAATAAGTTCTCGAGTCTTGAAGTCCCGTCAACTTCGAGAACGAGCCCAGCAGAATAGGAACCGAGACAACGTAGGCGCAGAAGTGAGGTCGAGAACAAATACGATGACAGAGCCCTCGGACATAAGCAAAGACCTCAGTCCTACTCCAGAAACGACAATTTCCATTCCTACTCCACCTTTGTCTTCCCCTCAATTGGCCCCCATAGACAGGGTAAAAGAAGAATCAAAAGCATCTACTCCGAAAAAAAGTTCTTTTGCGGATATGGCGTCGAAAATTCAATCAAAGTTTCATTATGGAAGTTTCTCGAACTCTTCTGGTGGAACTTTCACAAAAAATCCAGAATATTCAGATAATCCGGCATTGAATTCCATGGAAGCTGTTTCGGCCTTCGTCCAACCCTCGAAGAATGATCAACCTCCGAGAACTTTGTCCCCGAGACACTACAAGAACATCGCCGAAGATTACATGAGCTACGATCCCCCAGTGGACTCCAGGAAGGCTAGTGCAGCATACTCGGTCCCTATTCGACGTGAGTTTTTTTCGAAAAGTCATACCATTATGAAATTCTGGGAAATTTGATTTCAATTTTGACTGAATTTCAGAAGTATCAGTAATGTCAGCGACAGATTCGGTCACTTTACCCCAGGATCAAGGCCAATCCCATGCAGAAGATAATTCGGACTATATAAGAATGAAGTCGAGGACAGGACCAATGACAACGGATGGTTTCAGATTCCCTATCAAAGAAGCCAGATCCTATGTCTCGGATCATGACAGTACTGAAAGCTGCTATTCTTCTGCCATCAAGAGAGCCAGGAGGGACTCGAATTCCGAATTTGGGGACGATCAATCCCATGGTCAAAGAGCTTTTTCACTAGGATCGAAGCCTCCATTGAAAAATCTTCCTTTATCTCATCACAAAGAAGACTTCGACGAAGTAAAAATCGAAGATATCAGGAAAAGAGCGCATTCGGCGGGAAGCAAGACTTGGGGCTTTGCTGTCCAGAGGAAAGTCTCGGAAGGCGGCGACATGCGGGTTAGGACCGGATCCATGGGAGCTCAGGGAAGGAGAAGGGAACGGGATAGGAACCGTGTGAGCGAGACCGAGGACCACGTTGAAATGGAATTCAGTGACGGTTCCAAACAGGGATCCTTAGCCAGTATTGATAGCCCTAGTGTGAGGTCTAGAAACAGTAGTTTTGGAGTTCAAGGAGCGACTTCTATGAGATCTGCCGTGGATAGTGCGATTAGCAGGCTCCGGATTTTAGCGACTGCAGAAGAATTAGCTGCGGTGAAAGTCGAAGAAACTCAGCCGAGATCGTCTTCTGCGAGAGATTCTCATCCAAATGCATATCCCACAAATAGAAGAAGTAGTGCTCCTGAAAATACTCCGGTTACCCACAATGAATCGGACTACGTTCAGATTACTTGTCCGAAGAAGAAAAGAACAATAGAAACAATAACAGAATCAGCTTTTAGTTCTTCTTCAGAACTTTCTTCTCCAGAATCCACAGATTCGGAAATTTCAGAAAAGAAAACAAAAAAGAGGTCCTCGATCCAGGGTCCGACTCCAGCCGCGGGATTAGAATATGCCGTGATCCATCCATCAACAGTTCCCGATGTGGATTCCTCGATGATCCAGCCTGTTATGTCCTTCTTCGGAGGCCCTGGAGGGTCTTCAACACCGCCTCTCACTAACGCTTCACCTCAGTATCCCCCTCCCAGTAGCAGCTGCGAATACACAGTAATTCATGCACCGAATAAAAACTAAAAGAAATAATAGAAAAAGTATGAGACATCTAATCTTCATCAAGTCTGCTGACGAATCAATTCCGAATTATTACTCTTATCAATCTTCAAAAGTGTAGAAGCGTGTGAAAACAGAAACAAATGAGCCAATTATGAACTATTCCATATATTAATCTTCAAAACTACAGAAACCCGCTGAAAAAGAATAATGAATCAATTCTGAAGTATTCCGTATATCAATCTTCGACAATTTAATATTAAGAGTATAGAAAAAATGAATCAATCCTTAAATATTTCATGTTAGTCTTCATAGTGAAAAGACTAGTGATAGAAAGTACATGTCTAAATATATCAATTTTCAGCAATGTAAAAACTTAAGAACATTAAATAAACTTATTTCTAAATACTCTATCAATGCTCAGAATCCAGAGGTCAGCTTTTATCTGTTTAAAACTCGTATCGAAAACAATGCTAAATAAATAATTTCCAAAGTACTCCAATATCAATCCTCAGCAGTGTACAGACTCGCAGCAAAAACGATATCTCTCCTGATAGCCGCGGACGTGTCTTCCATTTTCTGTACCAAGGCACTATCTCCTATGATCCTGCCCGCATTCCTTATATCCTTCAAAATCTCATCCAATCTCTGAATACATCTCACAATCAATCCCTCATGAGCTTCCGTGAGATGCGTTATTTGTTCAAACGACATTCCCTCTGCCCATTGATAAACTGCTTCCATCAATCCGAAAGTAGGTTCCTGTCCTTTCCTCGATTCAGACACACTGTATTTCCTTTCTATAGCATCTATCTTATTCGCCATCTCTGCCATCTCAGTTTTCAATGTATTTATAACATCTTGGTTTGCCACTTGTGTCAAAATTCTACAGTCTCTTTCATTCGCTTTCTCTTTTGCAAAGTTGTATTGAGCAGTCAAACAACACAACATCGAGGCTATTTCCGAACATCCTCTATTTTGGAGTTTGTTTTCGAAAATTAATTCCGTCAAAAGCAGAGTCTAAAAATGATAACGTTACAAAAATCAACAATGAATTTTTCAAATTTCCCAGTCAACACCAAAAACTGAAAGTTTTGACATCTTTCAGAAAGATTTAAAAATACAATAATTCCAAAAATTTAAACCGAAAAAGTTCAAAAACAAATGATTTTCTTTGTACTGATAACAGAATAAATGTGACTAGTAATAATATCATCAACAAACAACTCACATCCTCGTTAATCTGTGCTGCAACTCTTCCTTTTAACAAGACAATGTTATCCTTGTCAATGAAGTTGAGTTCTTTCAAAACTTTGAGACAGTTCTGGTAGTCCTCAGAAAGCAACAAAGCTCCCATAGAAGTCTGGAATGTCAATTCCCTCCTTTTTTCTTCCAATAACTGCTTATGTCTCGCTTGTTTCAACTAAAATTTCTCACCATTATTAATAATACTGGTACAAAAATAAAACATTATTTCTCTGAAACTCCCAATTCCATATGAAAATCTCAGAATATAGTAAATCCAAATCTTCAAAAAACCAAAACTTACGTGATCTTCAAAATCCAGGCATTTTTTACATGGAAAACTATTTTCATCAACCAACATTTCTCTCAATTTCACGAACTGCATTATTTCTTCATAAATTCCTATTTCTTTCAAGATCAAGTCTTCTCCAATCTTGCTAAATAAACTTTCATCCGGTTTCTGTATCACCGTTTTTATCATCGTTTCCATCTCTGTTATCAAGTTCGCAACATTTCTCGAAGGAGAATTCTTTCTTCCTGATGTTTTCTGTTGTTCTTGAATGAAATTAGAAACTTCTTTTTCAGCCATAAACTTGCTCTTCTTCTTACAAACCGCAATGATATTTTTCAATGGAATATTTTTGAAGCATACTAATTTTCCTGGTACTTGATCATTGTCCAGGACACATTCCAATCCATTTTTCGTCATAGAATCAAAAATTAAATTATCACTGAAATATTTTTCTTCAAATTCAGCAAGATTAGGAGCACTTTTCTCCGTCCTCGTTCCCAAAGTCACCACATCGAGTTCACAATAATTATCTGCAACATTGTAGAAAAATCTCGAAACACATACTAACAATCCTGTCAAACTCTTTTCAGGCACAGTAATCACCAAATATCTTCCAGGACACATCAAATTTGAGGAACTAGAAATAATAATTTTTGGAAGCAAAATCGATTTTTGTTGAATATACTGCATTATTGAATCATGATAACATTCTATTGATCCATCGTATTCATCTCTTGGGTAACAGTCTTTGCATTGTAATTTCGGGAGATTGTTCAATTCCTCTTCCAATTTAAAAATCGCCTCTTTTCTATCCGCCATCTGTCTCAACGACACTCTTTCCACATAGGACCTCTGGAGCATATCTTCTATGTTCAGCTCCTCCGCTCTCAGAATATTCAACAGCATATTGTACGTTATCCTAAACTTGGATTCCAATGAAACAGGTTTTCCTCTCAACATTGGCAAAAGTGCAGAATGGTCCAATACTGTATTTCCCTTCGACAGTATTATCACCATTCCTGTGTCGTCGATTCCTCTTCTTCCTGCTCTTCCTGCCATCTGGATGTACTCTGTACAATTGAGATTTCTCGTTCTTGTTCCGTCAAACTTTTCAATTGAATCAAAAACCACAGTTCTAGCAGGCATATTAACTCCCATAGCGAAAGTCTCTGTTGCAAACAAAAACTTGACATATCCTTTTTGGAAGAAAATTTCCACCAATTCCTTCAAAATCGGCAAAATTCCACTGTGATGAATCGCGAAACCTCTATAGCAAAGTTGTTGCATTTTTAGTACCTGTAACAAGAATATCATAAAAATTAAGAATAATTTCCTGAAACTGTCTCGGAAAGAATTTACTATTCAAGATCGAAAACCGAAGAATTTCAAATTAATTCTTACCTGAGGCAAATTTTTGTCAGATCCTTTGAAACTATCCAAGTACTTTGTGAACAATCTTTTCACCGCTGCTTTTTCGTCACTCGTAGTCAAATCTATGTGATACAGTAAATCCGTGTAATCGTTGCATCTTTGTCTCGAAAAAACAAAAGCAACCGCAGGAAGATAGTTTCCTTTTTCGAGGAATCTGATCAAAGTCGAATAATGACTCCTCTCGAGACCTTTGGGGATGAAGTTCGACTTCTGGGGAGGCCCCTTGGTCTTCTTCGTCAACGACCCTTGAGCATCACAAGCTTTTTTGTAGTTTATGTTGTTGAATTCTCCTTTCCTGTCCATAATAGTGAAAATATAATCTATAGACTTCTTGTCTCTTCCACAATAAATATGATGAGCCAAAGGAACCGGTCGATACAAGGTTTGAACCACGTATATTTTCCTATTCTTTATTCTGCCTACCCAATCCGCGAATTCCAAACAATTCGGTACTGTAGCGGACAACATCACGATGTTCACCTGAGTAGGCAGCATAATCAAGACCTCTTCCCAAACATGTCCTCTCTCGGCGTCGTTGATGTAATGAACTTCGTCAAAGATCACCCATTCCAATTCATCTGGACTCACTCTTCCATTGTACAGCATCGATTTCAAAATTTCCGTCGTCATCACCAAACAAGAAGCCTCCGTGTTCAGCTGTATATCTCCCGTTATTAATCCCACATCTTCGAACTCATTCTTGAAGTCTCTGAATTTCTGGTTCGAAAGTGCTTTTATGGGAGAAGTATACACCACTCTAGATCTGTGTTTTCTGCTCAACGCTATGGCGTATTCCGCAACGACTGTTTTTCCCGCTGAAGTGTGAGCTGCAACAAAGACACTGTTTCCGTTCTCCATCGCCACCACAGCTTGTTGTTGGAAAGGATCGAGTTCGAAGGAATACGTCCTTGCCAAATTGTGTTTCATTTTCAAGAACTCAGGAACATCCGAACCTACATCCAACCTCACGGCATATTCGTATTTGTTTTCCGTCGAGGACAACGTGGGTCTGACCTCTGGAAGAGGGACTTGTTCGGGATCTTTTTGGTTTTCGAATAACTTTAGTTGTTCTTCGAACGATGAAGGAAGTGACTCTTCTTTCGTTTTCTTTGATTTTCTTTTCTTCTTCACAAATTGAGAAACATCCTGAGACTCAGAAACCTCTTCTTTCGAATCCTTCTTCGACTCCGTCAAGAAATCCATCAAGTCAAAAACAGTTGTATTTTTCAACTCTATTGTCGGAGCTTTGGAAACTTCTGCTTCAACCTCGGATTCTGGTTCAATTTCGACAATACTCGGCCATCTGGATTCTGAATCCTCCGAAAGCTTCAGAAGGACCTGCATTTCCGCGAACTTTGCTTCCTCGAGATGGCTTTTGTCTTCGAAATTGGATCTTTCTATTTTATTTATCTTCGCGATCTCCAAAGGAACCTCCAATCCGTTTCCTTTCAAGTTGGCCGGGATACTTGGATCAGGAAACCTCTCGTATTTCATCGCCTTCGCAGCCAATTTCGACTCGGTGGCCTTCTCCCAGACCTGATGTGAACCGATGATCTGAGCATTGTCGTCCACCAACGGCTTCGTCGAGATTTCGAACATGTTCTTCATTGTCATCCCATGCACGAAATCCATCGGGTCATGATGTGGCTTTTTCGGCAAGCTGGAATTGATGAACTCGAGAGTAATTTTAAAAACGAAACCTACACGAAGGTCTGAGAAAGGTCCAGATCTCCTGACTTCCCTAGTTTCTTCTCGGCCGCACTAATTTTTTCGAAAAACTCTCGGACTATAGCTGAATTTCTTTCGATGGCTTCTTCATCTCTCGGTTCCGGGATGTCTTCCAGTTCCTGAATCGCGAGTTGAGGATTTCTTTTGATAAATTCTGACTTCAAACTGAACTGGATTTCGCTGTAGAGATAATCTTGTTTCTTGCTCTCATCCTCTGTGAAATTGACCATCTGACTGGGATCGCAGTAATCTCCTATGATGTCCTTGATCTCTTTATCCTGAGCTAATTCTGCCAGTTCAATTCTTGCAAGTTTGTCTGCTTCTTTCTTCACATTTTTTCTTACATCCCCCAAGGATTCAGGAATAGTGGTGAATTTCCTGAAATAAATTATATAAAATAAAAAGTTTTCAGACAAAAGGTAACTTCATATATGAAAACTCACTCTCCCAACCACAGGGCATCCTCCACACCTTTGGGCAAAGTCGTGGATTCCTGATCTTCTAAATTTTCCAAGTAGTTGTCCACGAGGAAATTCACTTCAGTTTCTGACTCGATATTCGAAGAAAATCCCTTCAGCCCATCGAAGAACTTGGAATATACATCCTTAACATCCTCCGCTCCTTGTAGCAATTCGTCCATAATCGAAAAATATTAAAATTAAAAAAATAATGAGAAATTTAGAAAATAAGGTAGAAATGTGGATTTTCCAATTGACGAAAAGAGCACTTTGCCAAAAACGATCCTTGTGGTGTGAAGTTCGTAATCAATTTCTCCTTCCGGATCCCTCCACTACTATGTTATTGTCACTGAGTCATGCATAGAATCCACCAGGAAATATGCAGCTGAACCATCGGATAACTTTTGTTTGGTTTTGTACTTTATTATTTTTGGTTTTGCTTGTTATTTACTTGGTGAGTTTCTTTAACAGCTTAGGATTTACGTCATATATCGATTCAAAACTCTATTTCATATATAAACTTTATGTATCAACTTAATATATGGATTTTCTATGAGTTTTACATATGAAGGTTGTGTATGGCCTTCATACAAGGACTTCGTATACTAATTTTATACATGAATTTCATATATAAATTCCGCACATTAATCCCATATATGGACTTTACATCTTTATCCTATGCATGAATTTTACAATTCTTATATATGGGTTTATATCTCAACTTTATACGTAGATTTCACATATTGATTTCATATATGAATTCCAGGATGGCGGACTAGGAAATGAACCAATCGTTGTGTTTATCGTTCCGATGCTTTTTAATTTGATTTGTGCACTAACAATCGCGACGAAAATTGCGACCAAATTCGGGATAACT
This sequence comes from Halicephalobus sp. NKZ332, assembly GCA_009761265.1. Taxonomy (NCBI): domain Eukaryota; kingdom Metazoa; phylum Nematoda; class Chromadorea; order Rhabditida; family Panagrolaimidae; genus Halicephalobus; species Halicephalobus sp. NKZ332. The sequence continues at coordinate 26,366 of VOSG01000021.1, read as the reverse complement.
TTTCTTCGAGGAGCTGATTCTCTCCAGCCCGTGTCTATCTACGGTGCTTTCTACTCCGTCGGTATGTTTTTTTGCTTTAAAACGTTTTAAGAAACGAATTTCAGTGATGTTGATATGCAAAGTCTTGTTTGAAGTTTTCCTTTGTTGCAAATTGAGGGGAATGAACATAAATTCCTTGTTTATCTTCTTTCCTCTCTGGATTTTCGTGTTCATCGGCACCATAAACCTTTTTGCTCAGGTGGTTGATGCTCATACGAAGGCGGCGTAACACTGTAAAAATTTATGATTTTTCTTGCCTACATTTCCCGACGATCTCATAAATTGATTTTTAAATTCTTTGGGACATTACACGTTTAATCGGAATTTACCTCTTGATCTTGGATTTTTATGTTTTCTATATATCGGATTTTCCGGAAACTTTCGTAAGAATTTCCGAGTTTAATAAATTAGGAAATTCCAAGAATTCGTGTCGAGGGGATTTTGATATGAAATTCTTACGATAATTTAATTATTTAGATGACGATGAAAAATTTCGTCCGATTTGTTTCGAATGTAACTAAGCTGGATAGAAAAGGGTACATCCCTCGGAGAGCTCTCCTTTACGTTCCTGGATCGAGCGAAAAGATGCTGAAAAAAGTCCCTACAATCAAGGTTTCTGTGCTTTAATGATAGGTTTTGTAAAAACGAATTTAGGTGGATAGTTTGGTACTCGAGCTGGAAGATGGCGTGGCTCTGACTTCAAAGGCTGCCGCTCGTACGAACGTTACTGCCTACATGGATTCCCTGGAGTCCAAGGGTGACCATCAGTGTTTCGAACTTGGAATCAGAGTGAATTCCATCTCTTCCGGCTTGCTTCTAGACGATTTGAAAGAACTATCGAAAGCGAAGAGCCTCCCTCAAGCCTTCATGGTTCCGAAAGTGGATTCTCCAGAGGATTTGGCTGGGATATGGGATGCTTTCAGGACGACTTATGGAGCGGAGAGGATTCAGAATTCGGGAACGAGATTGGTCATCTGGATAGAATCCGCCAGAGCCCTCCTCGATATGCCCAGGATCTTAGCGACGACGTTGAATATGAACAAGAACGCGGGATTTTTCAGGTTGGATGGAGTAGTCTTTGGATCAGACGACTACTGTGCGGATATCGGAGCCACAAGATCGAACGAAGGAAAGGAAATCCTGTTTGCTAGACAGAGATTCGTGACTTGTTGCAAAGCTTTCAATCTTCAAGCCATAGATGCGGTGTATATCGATATCAAGGATATGGAAGGACTGAGGAAACAATCAGTGGAAGGCAGACTGTGGGGATTTGATGGAAAGCAGTCGATTCACCCTTCTCAAGTCTCTGTGATTCAGGAATCGTTCTTGCCACCACCAGAGAGAGTAAAGTGGGCAGCCGAATTGATTGATGAGTTTGTGAAACATGAAAAAAGTGGAAAAGGAGCGTTTACTTTCAAAGGATCGATGATTGACAGACCGTTGCTGCTTCAAGCTATGAATATCGTGCAAACAATCAAGTTTATAGGAAATGAAAAGTCTTGAAAATACATGATAATAGAAGAAATAGATAAATAATAAAGATTTTTAATTTAAAAATTACTCGGTGTCCGTTTTTTGCATTTTTTAAAAAATTATTTCGCCGTTCTTCCTATTTTCTACTCATTAATTGTCAGTTTTATCGTGTATTACTTTCGACAAAGTTAGGAATTTTGTCCCTTGCAAACGTGTCCTGAAGCGAAAAGTCCGCAGCTGTCGTTTTCCTAACGTCTCGGATGTTTCACGTTTCTTTCATTTTCCGTGATTTTTCTCTTTTATTTTACTTTGTTTTTACTTTATTCTTGACTAATTTACCTCACTTTCAGTTTTACAATGTCCGTTGAAGCCCTTCTCGCTGAAGTCACCCCTATCGTTGGTCTTAGACCAGTTCTCGAAGCAGCTGAATCAGCCTACTTCCACGATCGTCGTGCTCTCTCTGATGTCAAGCCCGAAACCAGCCACGCTGGAGGACACCACGGCAACCAACATCATGGTTAGTCTATCACTGCACGGAGAATGATATATGAAGTTGCTTTTTCAGGTGGAAAGGGCGACGACAAGGTGGCTGATGCAATCAACGACGCCAAAGAAGCCCTCAACAAGGCCAAGAAGGGAGGTGCTGGACGTAATCGTCACGGATCCAACAAGTCCGAATCCGAGGATGTTTCTGCCTTGAGAAAGGAGTTGGCAGAGCTCAAACTTGGCTACAAGTCTCTCACTCAGGAACTCGCCGACCTTCGCAAGCTCGTCCAGGTTGGTGGAATTCCCATAGTTATTTTCCAGCTCGGTTCTCGTAGTAGTTCTTCCTCTTCTAGAAGCATTACCCACTGCAGCAATTTTTACATATCGGCAATAGGGTTCTTGTTTTGGGTGATGGCAATTTGTCGTTTTCGCTGTCTCTCGCTCGTCTTCTACCGGACATTTCGGTTACTGCAACAGTCTTGGAGCCAGAGAATCTCTTTTACCGTGCTTATCCGAAAGGAATTATGCATGTGGAGAGGCTGAGAGAGCTTCCTAACGTTGAAATTGTCTTTGGAGTTGATGCTCGTCGAATTCCACATCATTGGAAAGACAAATTCACCGATATTTTGATGAACCACCCCCATCAAGGTGGGAAGACGAATGTCAAGAAAAGTAAGATGCTGATGAAAGAAATCCTCATGTCGATCAGACAGTTTTTGGATGATTCCGAGACAAGATTCCACTTAACTTTGATGAGCAAACAAGCCGGATTGGATATCGACGAAATCAGAGATGGGAGAACCTTCCTCGACCATCAACCGAACCACTACAGAGATAGTTGGCAAATTGCTTATCTAGCTGCAGAAGCAGAGTTGATGATAGAGAGAATAGACATCTTTCTCCCTGGTCTTTTCTCGGAGTACATCTCTGCAGGATTCAGAAACCGAGACCATCCATTTTACCAAAGGAGCGAGCCAATCAAAATGGTTTTTGTTCCTAATCCTGTTTTTACTTCCTTTTGTGATCTTCCAATTAGAAATCAGCTGAATAAGTTCCATTCTTTTCGACCATTCCACGTTCATGATATCTCGATTCTTTACACAAATTCTATTCTGGATGAGTCTGTATTTTTGAAACTTCTTTCTGATCTCAGTCGTGGATGTCTCGCCACTTTCTGGGAAGTCAAGGAATTGGCTTGTATTTGTCCAAAGTCTAACTTCCCTAATCGTATTTATCGCCTTATTTGGCAACCTTATGTTTTGGCATTAGGAAAACAAAAAGGAAATGCATTCCAAGAAGAGCTTCGATCTGAGCTCGTCCGTCTTTTTGCCGATCAGCGAATGCCTTTTGTCCTCACTTAGCCCGTTGTTTGTATTGTTCTATGTTATTTCCGAATGTCTTTGGGAAACGGTTATCCTTTATATTTGTCGCACGAGCCGGTCATTCTATTTGGTATTTACAGCGGGTTGCTTTTATGTTCAATTACACAATTTGCCACATTTTGTTATTTCCTTTCTCGGCCTGATTTGTTTGTTAGAAGCTATAAAATTGATCACGAATGTTTATGACATCGAGAGAAAAGTGATGTAACAATTTGCTTTTCAGAGCGGTGGATCTTCTGGTTCAAAGCCAACTGCTACATCTGCTCCCGCCAAGGAAGAAGCTGGTGAAGACGAGGATTTCGACCTTTTCGGATCCGAGGACGAGGATGATGAGGAGAAGAAGAGAGTCACCGAGGAGAGATTGAAGGCGTACGCCGAGAAGAAGGCCAAGAAGCCCGGACCGATCGCCAAATCGACCATCATCTACGACGTCAAGCCTTGGGATGACACGATCAGCACCGACGATATCGAAAAGGCCGTTCGTGGAATCGAGATGGATGGACTCGTCTGGGGTGCCTCCAAGAAAGTCCCCATTGCCTATGGCATTGTCAAGCTCCAGGTTGGTTTTCTATTTGGTGAATTTCGTCTGATAATCGTTTTCCAGATTTCGTGCGTCATTGAAGACGACAAAGTTTCCTCCGACGCTCTCGAAGAAGCCATCACTGGATTCGAAGATCTCGTCCAATCTATCGACGTTGTTGCTTTTAATAAGGTCTAAATAATAGCAATTCCTTGTTATATTGAATCTAACTTTTTATTCACTATGAAGTAAGCTCACATGTTGAGAAAGTTGTTTATTTCCGGTCAACGGCCGAGGATAAAGGCCCAGCCAGGATTAGCTTCCGATTGCGCATAGACGACCTGCCGTGTCTATAATTTGGCCACATCAGCCACGAGCGATTTAACCCGAGAGTGCAATTAGCCCTCCTTCTCAAGTTTACAGTATTTTTCGATCGATACGTTTGGGACTCTCGATTCCAATATGTTGCGCTTTTTTCTGTCTATTGTCTTGAAATAAGACAAGCAAACAAATGAGAGACGGTAATTATCGTGTTCTCGCTTTGCAATTCGAGATGGACAGAAAGATCCCCCGACCGAACGACCTCGATTGAGGAATGTTTGAATTTTCAAATTTTTTTGTTGAAATTAATTTTAAAAAGGAAATATGAGAGAGGAGGAAGTTGTAGATTTTAAATTTGTTTGAGGAGGAGAACGATTTTTTTGGGGAGAAAATTGCTTTCGAGACTTTCGGCATTTGGAAAGTCTGGCCCCTTGCTGAGATCCGGGGCGAGAAAGAAAAGGAGTAATTTGCTTTCAGGTATGGCGTAATTACTGTTTGGATACTGTAGGTTCCATGGATGGATTTTTCGTAATTAAAGTTTCTTGAATTAAATCCAGAAGTAATCAGGAGATTTCAAAATTGGGAGTCATGGTGACAGAATCTAAGAAAGAAGAATATAGAAGTAGGTGTCGGTAACCCGGGAGATGAGCAAAAACCTCCTTCGGATACATGTCACTGGATTAGTTTTATTTGCTCGTTCACGGTAGTGTTGTCGGGAACAAAGAACGCGGGTGATGCAAATAGCTGGTGATGCTATTGGTGCTGGTGATGTGTGCAATATGAGCAATGTGAACAATGTGGGTAATATGGACAGTATGAGCAATATAAATAGTGTGGACAATACGGGCTATATGAAAATATGAGTAACACGGACTATATGGACTATATGGACTACTTGGACGTTGGTCGTTTGGGACAATGGGAGTAGTGATTTACTGCTTCAGCTTAAACTTATAATTAAAATATAATGGGATATGGCGGTTACTGTAGTACACTGACTATAATAGAAATTTATACTTTTATGGTTTTCTCTGATATATTTCAAGTTTTTATAGTAGTTCATTTTCCTGTATCGATATGGTGTATTTAGTTCGAATAAGACAAAAATTTTTACGTTTTCCGATCAAGTTGACAAAGTGAAAATTTTGTAGTTCGTTCTTTCACTTCAAAGTTGAGTAATTCAATGAATTTCGAATACAATTGAAAACTATAGTATACGGACGATCGTCGAAAATAAATTTTTTGTAGCGTTCCTCTTCAATGGTGTCGATATAAAAAAGTTACATTAACTATTTATTTTTTGTATTTACGAAAAAAGCTATATTAGCTGTTTATTTTCTTTATCCACAAAAAAATTATTTTTTAATCCATTAAAAAATCGATATTTTAAACTTTATTTTTTTCAGTATCAGGATTTCTTTTAAATTAAAAAAAAATTAAATTTCATCTTTTTTACGTTTTAGATTCCCTTGAAATGTTTTTCAAGGAAATAATTACGTTTAGTTTTATTTTTGATTCACCGTTTGGATTCCCTCTAAAATTCCCCTTCCAAAATGCAAATCAACCGAGAGAAGTCGTCGCGGATCGTTTGATTTTGGTCAATTTTTCGATGATTCACAAAATAATCCAATCCTCAACAATCAAGTTGCTCATTTTTACCAGGTTTTTTCCCTCTTTTCTGGATTACAGGGTCCTTGCCGACTGCGGCACTTGAGAACGTCCTTGTATTTTTGTATTTTTGGATCCTTGTAAAGATGCCGCTTTGGCCGGCCAATCCACTGCGGCTAATTGTTCCCTTTCGCGCCTCCTGTTGCTGCCAAAACGGTCGCTAAACGGCTTTGTTGGATGAGCCGAAAATACTCTTTTCAAAAGACAACATGAGCAGATTGTTACTGGATTAACTTGGATCTGCAATTCTACGAAATCCATGTCCAGTATCTTAAAGACTCGGTCCTCTTCCTTCCTGATAATGCAATAGACACAAAAAATCGAAATTTAAAAGTTGCAAGTTGGAGTCCCCCGTCGATCGGAATCCGTTTTCAGAACTTTCTGCATTCTGGAAACTTCAAATTGAGTGTCTTGAAGCAAGTGCCCGTGTCAAGTGTCTCATTGTTTCCTGTCGCCTTCCGGAGCACTTTGACGATCCCCGGTATGAAAATAAAATTATTTTTCTCGCGAGAAAAATTTAATTCAAAATTTTCTGATTCGAATATGACTCGCTGCCATTGCTTTTCATCAAAAAAATCTTTCACCAAGCTGTTTGCATGTCGATCGTATCATGTTATTTGCTTTATTCTCGATTACGGTATTCGCTGACCAGTTCCGCAGTTTATAGAAATTCAAAAATTGTACAAAAATGGTCGGATTTCGTTTCTCGAATCTTAAAGTCCCCAAAGTTTATTGATTCTTGTCCTCGACAGGAGGCGTTAAGCCGTTCGACCCTTGTTGTTGCTTTGGATATTTGAGAATCGACTCGCGACAACGGTACACGTCGATATTGAACACGGCTAAGTCAACAAACCGAAGATTTGAAAAACTTTAAATTCAATTTTTTTCGGCAAAACTAAAATTCAGCTTTGATTTTGAATACAATGGACAAATTAGCCGAGACTTCCTTCCTGGCACGTTCAATTGACTCCGACCGGAAAAGCGGCCTCTGTTGCCTCTCGTTACTGTAGTTCACGGACAGTCAATTTGTCGTCGAAGCTGTGAACAAAATTCGATTTTCACGTTTGTCTCCTACAGTAGCTCCATATTTCAAATTCCCTCGTTTCGTACAGTATTTCGCATTTTAAAATTTAGTTCATTTTCTTCGTAATTCCATCTTTTAAATTTAGTTTATATTCTCACTGTAATTTTAGGATTTAGTTTAATTCAATTTTTGGGTTACTGTGGTTTCGAAAATGTTTTACTCCACTCTAGACAACTGTGATATTGAGAGGTATTTTATTTCATTTTTGGACTACTGTAGCTCTGGGAAATATTTTAGTTTATTTTCTACCAAAATAACTTTATTTCTTGTTTTCCGTCTTAAATCTTTACAGTAACTCCGTGTTTTTAAAATTCTAAGTTCCACAAACTGACACCAAATTTTTATTAACTTTATTTTCTATTACGATGGTTTTTTATTTTTTATTTTATCAAAGTTTTGTTACAGTACTTTTATATTTTTAACTTAATTCATTTTCTTTGATAAAAATCCACAAATAAAAAAAATCAAAAAATGCAAAAAATGGAAGACAAATCAAAGCAATTGCTTCTTGAAAAAAGTTGGATTTCGGAACCTCCGTTTTTTGAGCCGAGGAGGATTCAGAAGCCACGACGACACTGGGATTTCGAAAATTTTTTCAAATCTTAAAATTTCGAAAAAGGAATCAGTGCAAAATTGCACAAATTAAAGCTTTCCGTCGAGGCCAAAATGGCGATCCTAAGAAAAGATATTTTATGAAAATTATTACAGTATTATTAATTGGGCGGTTGTTGGAGACCAGAAAGTCCCATGGCGGAAAGTTGAGAAGGATCCTGGAAGGAATAGGGGAATCCAGAATAAAGCGAAGCCATGGAAGAAGCGGAATCTTTGTCGACGAAAGACCTCAGAATGTCCTGGGTTATGGTGTCTGTCGACGGGTTGCCCAAAGTTCCATCGTTAATATTTTTTTGATCTAACTGATTATATCCATTCAACTGTTGTTGAGAAGGATCGTGGAGAAGGTTCTGTTGATGATAGGCACTCAAATTTGCTGGACTTCCTTGCTGAGGGTACTGTGTCTGTTGTTGAGTCTGTTGGAGGTACTGTAAATTGAATTGAGGATTATACATCGAATAGTTGTCGAAGTAGCCGTTCCCCGTCGCTGGAATCGGTGTTGAATTCCAGTTGCTGGACATTTGCGGATATACCTGAAAGATTGAAAATCAAAATCAAAACAAGTCAAAAATAGATACTTAAAAACAAGAATTTAAATTTAGGAAATCCATCTTAAAATAAATTTTATATTTCTCGAAAAGTCAAGATATGAAAAATAGAAATTTCTGATTTAGGATAGAATTGGACTTAAAATATTTTCGAAGTTGGACTTTCAATAAAATCAAAACTCAAACACCAGGACGGACTTTGAGTTGGGATATTTTTGAGAGTCGGTTTTTAAGTGATGGAGAAATCAAAGTTTTAAATCAGTGGAGAACTTACAGGAGGACATTTCAGAGCGTCGAACTGAGCAGCGACGTTGGCGGCGACATTCATGTTTCCAGGATTCAGAGCTTTCTTATTAGCCGGGGTCGGCTTGGATTTGCGTCTGGGTCTGTACTTGTAATCCGGATGGTTCTTCATGTGGTCGGCTCTGAGTCTCTTGGCTTCGTCGATGAAAGGTCTTTTCGAAGCTTCATCTAGTTGTTTCCATTCGTGACCCAGTTGTCTACTGATTTCGCTGTTGTGAAGTTTCGGATTTTCTTGAGCCATTCGGCGTCTCTGTCCTCGAGACCAGACCATGAAAGCGTTCATTGGTCTTTTGACACGATCATCGTTTCTGTTTTTCTTCTCTTTTCCTCCAGGACAATTCATGTGGAATCCGTGGATGGAACCATCCGAGGAAGCTCCTGGGGAATCCGCAGGTCCATCATGATTATTTTGGATAGGATTGATAGAATTTTGTTGGTGCTGTGTCTGAGGATTCAAGAACCCAGACATCTGCATGTATTGAGAATACGGTTCCCCCATCATCGGAAGAAGGTGGTGGGGGGGTGGGGGTTTCACTTCTTGCGTATCCATCATTGTCATCATCTAATCCTAAAAACTTGTAATCAAAATCGAAATTAAAGTTTCTAAATTTAAAACTATTGTTGTAAATAACAATTGATTCGAACAATAACAATGAAAAAATTTATGAATTGATTCAGAAAAGAATGAGCTACATGGATAAATTCAGAAAAAATGAGTAACAAAAAAGTATAAACGTAACGGTAAAATAAAGAAACTAGAAATAAATTTAAAGTAGTAATTCGTTTCACGAATCCATCTCGAAACAAAAATCTACGAAATCTTCGAAGTTAAGAAAAAAGTCAGATGAATAAATCGAGAAAGTAACGATAAAATACGAGAGATGGTGAATTTAGAAAAAATAATTCGCCTCACGAATCCGTCTCGAAACAAAAATTTACTAAATCTTCGAATTTTAAGGGGGGAAACTTGGGAAAATAGTATAGAATAAAAAGATAAAGATGTGTTCAAAGTCGATAATCTGTTAAAGTAGATCTAGAAGGTGAATATAAGCTAGACAGATTGGTTTTGGATTCAGTATGAGCTACAAGAATCAACCTTGAAGTAGATGTTTACTGCAAAGATCAATCCGGAAGACAACTATGTACCACAACAATCGATCTCGACGTCGCTATTTACTACAAGTAGCCGTTCGAGACTGACAATGAACATCAGAAATCGATTTCAAAAACAACAATGAATTAGGAACTACATCAATTGATTCAGAAGCAACAATGAACTTTATGAATTGATTCAGAAGCAACAATGAACTACATGAGAAGAATAGACACAATACCCATATATTCATTCATTGACAAAAGTTGTTCTGTGGCTATTCAAAGCTTTTTCGGCATTCATCTTGAAGAGACCGAAAAAGCCCGAAATTTTACAGAATGGATTTCAAAAGGTAAAAAAGATGGGAGGGAAGAAAAAATTCGAGAAATCGTTCGTCCCGGTCCTAGGTACGTCCCCCCGGCCTTTTCTGAAAACCCGGCCTTTTTCGAAAGTCCAACCCCCGAGGAAGGCGGAGTTTCCGGCATCCAATAAGATCGAAGAAGACTCTAGGGAAGGTTCCCAAGTGTTCGGGCAAGGACCAGTCCCGAAAAGATCCCCCTGGTCCCTCCGACAAAACGCTGCGGTAGCTCGTTTCCTGTCACCTTCTCGAGAGGGGATATTCGACAGTTCCTCCACAGCTGGAGTGCTGGGAGCCGATTGTTTTCGATAAAGTCAAATGAAACATTCAAACACTCATCGCTGATCCATACATGCCTGTTTAACGCCTTTCAAAGGTCGCGCAAAAAGCTTTGCAGATTAATATTAAAAAACTATTACTTTCAAAATCAATTTTCATATATTTATTTACGGCCTTTCAAAGATTGTGCAAAGGACTTTTTGATAAATTTCGTAATTTTCGGAATCAATTTTAATATTTGTCTAATACTCTCCGAAAGTTGTGTGAAGGATTTATTGGTAAAGTTAATACTTTAAAAATTG
>VOSG01000021.1:0-15635 GCA_009761265.1 Halicephalobus sp. NKZ332 | reverse complement strand
TCAACAATTGTCTGGACACGGTTTTTCAGAACTTTCCACTGGAACCGAAACTTACGAAATTTTGTATTTAATTCTCAAAGACTCCAAAATTGTTAAACAAATTGCAAAATGTATAAGAGTTTAGAAAATATAAAAATATACTAAAATATATAAAACATAAAAAATGAAAATACAAAATAAGAAAGTTTTCGAAAAATAAATTCTGTTAGATTTAAAAACTGATATTTCTCCATTACCGAATCTGAAAAACAGTAAAATACATTTTTTTAAAACCATGCCATTTCAAGTTTTTTAATTTTTTCAACTTTTGAGAAAACGGTCAAAATCACGCAATCCCGACTCTCCTGTCCTTTCCAAACTTTCGTATTTAATTAATAAATTTTACTCGAATGCAAGAATTGCTAAAAATATATCCATTACAGTATATATTTAAAATTACTTAAATTCAGTTTTAAGATGGTTTAAATTTAAATACATTCCGAAATTACTTTATTTTTTTATTTTTAAAAATTTAAAAGCTCTTGGAACTTTATAATTTTCTTACGTTTTAAAAATTTACGAAATTACTTAAAAATAAATCAATAATTACTTGTTCCTAGGAAACAGACGAAAAGTTGGAAGCTACAGTATGCCCAGAAAACAAGCTGCTTCGAAGCGGAAAAGAAGAAGCAAAATTTTTCATTTTTGATTCTCGGGGAATTTTTTTTCACTTGACTGGTTTTCGAATTTTGAAAGTAAAATTTGGATTTTTCGATATTCGAAATGTTAAAATTCGGATTTTTTGACTTCCTCGATTTTTGGGAGGATCAAGAAGCCTAATCCGGTTCAACATGCCACTCGACCTGACAGAAAGAGGATCATACTTTTACATAAATCACACATTAGAGTCCTCGCTTGCGAATGTTCTCGACACGGATGTTCAAGTTTTCGGAATCCCGGAATTTCGGGATTTTTAGGATTTCTGAATTAAAATTATATCACTATAGAAAGTAAAAAATAACTTTATGGAACATGTTCCTGACACGCATTTCAAGAATTTTCGGGCACTGCTGGAACTTGAAATCTCATAAATTGTAACTATATGCTTGGATATTTTAATTCAAAAGAAGTGGAAATTAATTATGAACAAAAAGTGAATTAGTATCGAGATTGGATTCTCAGGGAAAAGAGAATCAACGTCAATTATAATTTTCTCAGTATTATAAAAATGAGAAATTTGCTGTGAAATTGTTTCGAAATAAATTCCTGGAATTGTCAGAATTTCGGGTTTCAGATTATCGTTCCCGAAGTTTTCACTTGATTTGGGAATATTTTATTTTAAAAAAACAGAACAAATAAAGGAAAAAACCCGTGAATAATCGTTGCGCAATCTTTTCACAGAAGGGATCAAGATCGGTTTTCGTATTTTATAACATTATCGGATTAGGAATTTCGGGTCGACTTGTTGCGCAAGCCATATTTCATGCAAAAATAAAATTTATGGATATTTTTCAAGGATTCATAATAAAAATGGCCAAAAATTCTGAACCAATCCATTACTAGGAATCACACGTCCATCTCGGTCCCACGACATTCTGGAGTCTCAGCTGCTAATAAGTCTAACGAGATTATGATTAATTCAGAGTCATCCAGAATTCGGAAAAGACCAAAACCGAAAGGAGCCAGAGACATTACTTTTGGGTTCATACTCAAAATGGACTTAATTTAAGAATTCCAAAAATTGAAAATTTCAAAATTGAGAAATCCCAGAAATTTTAGAATTGAAAATACAGTGGGAAAGTGAGATTAAAAGACTGGATTCAAAAATATTTAAAAAAACAGAAATTCAGAGATTCTACATAAATATGAAAAATAAAAACTCCAAAAACAAAGGAACATACTGTACCATGAGATTATTTCCAAAAAATCAATCATCTAAAAAATTAATGAAAAAATCCATCTAAAAAATCATCCGCAAAATTGATCCAAAAATTAACTGATATTTATCCAAAAAATCCATCTAAAAATTTGTCCAAAAACATTAGCCAAAAAAATTAATCCAAAAATCATCCAATAATTTGCTTTTCAAAAAAAAGAGACTGATTTTTGACATTTGGAAACTACAAATTTTAAATTACCTCTACACCAATAAGATTATAAAAAGATGAAAACCACAATAAAAATGATTATAAATTCTACAATATGAAGTATCAAGCAATCGCTTCAGAATCATGGATCGGAAAAATTTTAAAAAAATCACATGTCCGTTTCAAGACCGACGTCATTGGTTTTTGATATTTCGAAATTGTTAAAATCACAAGTTTTTCACTCTAAACTCAGAGAATCCAGAAAATCTACAAAACTAGGCATTATTTTCCAGACCGACGTCATTGACCTTTAATGCTCAAAAATTATTAGAATATAAACTTTAGTCCCAAACTTGGGAAAATAAAAGTAAAAAAGTAAAAAATTTAGAAAAACAAAGTTTACAAAAACAGACTTTTGTCCAGAAACAGACGTCATTAATCTTCAATTTTCAAAAATTATTAAAATTATAAATCTCTAGTTCTAAATATAGAAAATTCGGAAATCTACCCAAACACGCGTCAGAATCGAAGGATTAAAAGAAATTAAATTTTGATGAGAAGCTCCAGACTCAGGTAATCCTCGCTCAGAAAAGCTAGAAAATCCAGAAAGTACTTCTTTCCGCAGTTTCCTCAGTTACCTAACTGTGGATTTTCTTACTTTCTTTCCCAGGACCGACGTTGCCTGAGGGAAAGTTGGACTAAGAAACTCACCTCGATTAAACTTTGAAATTGAATTCATTTTAATCCCTGAAAGTTCGCAGATGAAGGAAATTAAGGTTTTTTGAGATTTTGTTTCGGGAATTCCCAATGATCGATTTCAAAAAACAGATTTTTAGTGGTTTTTTGCTTTGACTTGAAAACCAAAATTTTAGGAAATGTTGACAAAGAAAATCAAGATTACTGTAATTGGATGAGAGTCATAATCTTTTTAAATTTAATATAAAAATTCAAATTTCGAGAATTATCAACAGGAAAGAGATTACCGTAATCGAATATGAGTGAGTCATGTTAAACTAGAAAAATTAAATTTCGATATGAAAACTAATATTCTCAAAAATATCGATAGGAGAAGCCAGGACTACTGTAATTGAACAATAGTTCTGCTATTTTAGTTTAAAAAATCGAAAGGACTACATCGAAGAAAAACAAAAATGGATTACATTAAAGAAGAACAAGGATAATTCGCTGCAAAATAAAAAATTAAATAAAAATTATTTTAATTAAGTATTAAATAAAAAATCAGAAAAAAATCCTTTGCAGAAAAGCAAAAATAATATTAAATAAGAATAAAAAAATTTTTTTTTAAATTAAATAAAAAGTATCCAAAAAATTCCAGAAAAATTCGTTGTAAGACAAAAGGGTTTAAAACTCAATTATAAAACATTTGTTACGAGACAAAAAAGAGTTCAAAATTATTTTTTTAAAGCGTTAAATAAAAGTCAAAACACAGACAAAAGAATAATTCTCAAAATCGATTCAGAACGGATTTTGAATTGGAGGCAGATGATCAAACATGCTAGCTTAGGACTTTTGTTTCGTCCAAAAATTTCAATTTTGCAATTTATTTTTTCTGCAAATTAATAATATCCAAAAACCCGGAATTTTATTTTTCTTTAAATCACTAAAGTTCAAAATTATTTCAAAAATCGCTAAAATTAAGAAATTTAAAATATCTTTTTTTCCAAATCACTAGAATCCGAAATTTTATTTTTTTTGCAAATCATTGACATCCGGAAAAATGAGTTTTTTCAATTAATAAATTGCGTGACTTTCTTTGACGTTTTTTTCGTCGACGAAAGTTTCCTTTTTTTCAGAGTAAAATCGTATCCGGACGATTGGAGAAAGAAAAATGCCATTTTCCAGAAAATAATGAATGAGGTAAAATGAAACAAACGAAAATTTTGTAAATACAATTTCAATGGAGAATTAAAATGACGAAAATTAATTGACGGAGAAAACTGTAAAAATTTAAAGATCATAGTAGTATTTGAAAACGACAAATTTATTTTAAGATCTAGACTAGTTTGTCTCAGAAAGAATTTTTCTAATTTTCTAGTCGAGATCCAAAGCATGAAATTTTGTTTTTGCGTACTTCTTAAAGTACTTCATATTATATCATCAATAATACAAATATTTATGAGAAAATAAAAATCCGTCTCGAAAGAATTTCTTTTAATTTTTCAATCGGGACTGGAAATTATGAAATTTTATTTTTAAATACTCATCGAAAGTTCGAAAATGAAAGTCCATATTGTTTCCCATTTCTCAAAAACGATCACTGGAAATCCCAAATCACGCACTCGATCACAACTTTTGGAAATAAAAAAATTTAAAATCAACATCGCATATACGAAAGTAAGAAAGTTTTACTGAGCAACTTTCTCACTATAGCTTTCCAGCAATCTTGACTCCGAAGTTTCAAAGATCTTTTGAGAAAAGTGCAGAATTTCCAATGAGCTCCTTGGAAGCTTCCAGAATCCTCCATCAGGTTCCCAGGAGATTCCGAAAGCTCCAATAGGATTCTAGAAAGATTTCAGGGATCTCTTGGATGATCTCCGGAAACCCCAAGGATTTCCATCAAGTTCTAGAAATATCCCAGAACTTTAATAAGCTTCTTGAATGGTTCTAGGATCCTCCATCACATTTCCAGAAGGCTCTGGAAGCTCCAATAGGACTCCAAAAGAGTTCTATGGACTTTTAGGTGATTTTCGGAAACCCCAGAACCCTCCATCAGCTTTTAGAAAATCTGCAGAATCCTCCATCAGATCCCAGAAAAATCCAGAAGCTCATATTTAACTGTGAAAATCCCAGAGATTCTGATGGAATCCCGATTTTAAACCTTTTGAAACCGAAAATTCTGGAAACTTCGAAAGTCAAAATTCTGAAAACACCAAATACACAGCTTCTGCTCTGGCCAAATACTCCATTTTCTTTCTTCTATTCACCAAAACTGCAGCATCTATTCATACGCATTCATTCAGTTCATTTCAAAGCTCCTTTCATCCTTTTCTATTCTTTTTTGCAGTTTTCTATACCATCATTACACAAGTATTGTTTCTTTCAATTCTCCTCATACATAAAAGCTCCTCTTTCCCTGTTTTCAATGGCCTCAGGACTATTCATCATTTTTTCCAGCCTCCAGGTCTCGCTCCACTGGATTTGGCTAAATCACACTGTTATGAAAAACAGAAATTATTTCAATAGAGTTCTTTGAATTTTCCTACCAAGACCAAAAAAATGGACTTTTATTTTCACCTAATCCTAGAATTCTGTTTTTATGTTTTTAGGGAATTCAGAATTAGTGTTATGGAAAGATAAATTACTCTGAGTTTTTAGAATCCCCTAATCAAGACTAAAAATTAGGTTCTTATTTACACGGTATGTCAGGAGACTCGAAATCACACTGTTATGAAAAAAGTGTCTACTATGAAAACTCAGAAAATTTTGGTTGAGTCGAAAGTTATGAAATTTTACTTTCACGGAATTTATCAAGGTCGTCCTTTTTTAGTTTTTTAAAAATTGAACGTGAAGTTCGTCAAATTTTTTTGAACTTTACTGAAATTTTATATTAAATATAAATTAATGAATTTCTTTGAATTTTGAGAAGTCGGATATCCACTCTTTAAAACTCATCGAAATCACTCATTAATCCAGCCTCGTTAAAGGCTCTCAAGCATGCCAAATATGCCGCCCGATTAGCGCCAATCCATTAACCACTTACTTCAGACCTTACTCCAGACCTGACTCAACAACTTTCCTCTCCAGATCCAGAAAATCTCTTGACCGATATTAGCCACAGTAAACGGGAAACACCGTATGAGGAACCGTTCAAAATGGATGTCCACTTGAGCTTCAAGATTTTTGAATGCTTTCACTACTTCCAGAAAATGAGGGGAAAGTTTTAAATTCCAAGAAAATCCAAAAATGAAAATAAAATTCAAAAATATTTTCTCATATTCAAAATCAAATCTCTGAAATTATAAAGATTTAAAATCCGGAAATTACACAAGTAAAATGAAAGGTCCAAGTATTCAAAAAATGAAAAGTTTCAAAATATAAAAAAATCCAGAAAATGAAAGGTACAAATTTGCAGAAATAAAAACTTCAATATTATAACTAAAAAAAACTTAACATTTAAAAAACTCGAAAATAAAAACTTTAAAATTGTACAAAGATGGAAAGTTTAAAATTTCAAAAAAAATAAGCAGTCTAAGATTCCAGGAAAAAGGGATTGATGAGGTAGAAAAACAAAATGAATAGAGGTAATCAGAAGATCCAAAAAACGACGTCATCAGTCTCTGTCAAAGAAGGGATTTTCAAAAGTTAAATGAAAGTCTGCTTTTGTACACATCATATGGTGTATAGAATAAAACGCCAAAATTAAGGAAAAGGGATAAAATATCGAAGTTGAAAAAGGGTAAGATATCGAAATTGAATTTCTAGGAATTAAGAAATACTTTTATAACTCTAAAGTAATAACTGGTGTTGTGGACATTATGAACGACATCCAGAATAAATCTCCAAAGTAATCTAAAATTGACATCCCACAAGTTTGAGAGACAGATCGACTTGAAATTTCCAAACACTATCAAGACCATTTTGCTGAAATTATCCAAAAGCAAAATCACCCATCCAAATCTTGCAAAATTCACTTCCCAAATTTAAACCAAAAAAGAAATAATCGTTATTTCCTTAATTTGTCTGGGCTAATATTCCATTCATTTTCCCGTCGAAAATGTCACAGTTGACATTTTAATAAAAAACAAAGAATCCAAATACCATCCAAAAAATCACGAATTGCCATAATTCATCTGACATCTCGTTTCAGCGATCGACCTTTATTCTATGCGAGTCCAGGAAAAGAAGGATAATTAATCAAGAATCAAGTATAAACAACCATCCTAAAAATGAAAAATGCTGAAATCAAATCAACTTATACAAGACCAGAAAAAATTTAAACCAAAGGTACTTGAAAAACAAGAATTTCTTTTTTCTCCATTTTCGGAAAATCAGAGACGGGAAAACTCGAATCCTCAGAAACAGGGGGCGGCCAGATGACCTTTTGAGTACACAGTGACGGATCGTAATGGGACCGTCCCGTCTTCAAGATTCAAGTTGAGGCCATTTGTCTCGGAAAAAGTTAAACAACAGAAAAATAAAGTTAAATTTTCGATACTTAATTTTGGCCAGACTTTTTACATTTCGCCTTAAATCGGCAATTCCTTAGTTAGCGAGAACTTGAGCCATTTGTTGTCCTTCAGTAATAACAATATCGCCGTAGGGAGAAGCTTGTTCAACATCGATCGCCTCCCACTTGGCCAATTCGAGTAGAGCGTAGAACTTCTGAGCTGCTGTTTTCCGTGTCGCACTTTTTGTCAAAAGATCATTCAAAGTAATCTGAAACGACATTTTAAATCTCCTCGGAAACTGTGGGAAAACTCACTGAATCATTCGCCTTCAATCTGGTGGCAATCGCACTGGCAACAGCATGGGTCCTCTTCGAGCAGCGATGATCCTCTTCTCCTTCTTCCTCTCCGCTTTCATCTCCCCGGTCCTTCTGAAAGATTTAATGGATAAGCTATATTTCCAAAAACAACCGAACCTCTTGCTTGGATTTTCTTGATCTTTTCTCAACCTCTTTGGTGGGAGAAGGCAGATCAACTTCTGGTTGCATGTTCTCATCGACTTCATCAATGGGATCAAAGAGAAGGGGAGAAGCACCGCCATCCCCGAGATCAAACTCGTCATCCTGAAAAACAATTTTAATTTCGCAAATCTGCAAAGTAATCCCCTTATGATAAAAACTTGTTTCCATTATTCGCTTCTGTCAAAATTTTCCTAAGATTAGTTTAATCGATCCATAGTTCCCGTCAAGGCCAAAGAACTTGAATTTTCTAATCCTTGGTGTTAAAATGGTGCAACTTTCCGAGCCGTCAGGTGACCTTGATGGCGCTTCCAAAAAGAGGATCAAGGATTTTCAGAAAATTGAACTCTCCAGTCATGCCATTTTCTGGTTCAATGGCGGTTCATCAAAAATGAATAAATCCATAACCCCAATAAGGTTCCTAATAACAATTTTAGAGTCATTATTCTTCCGTAAAATAATTTTTAATGATCAATATGCGGCACTTTCCTCAATGTCATTGCGCAATGGAAGCACAAACTAAGGAAAGCTGGAAATTGCGCAAACTCCTAAGAATAAAAAGGTTATCGGTCTTGGTACTGCAAAAAACGATCATTACTTTTCCACATAAAAGTAATAAAACTCCGATTTGGGAATGTTATCCATGAATAAAAACATTAATCAAAAACAAATGTGGGGAACTTACAAGAGGGGTGAATCTGTTGTCCATCTCTTCAATGTTGTCGGCCATCTCCAGGTCTCTACGGACATCTTCGGCAGCAACGTCGTCGGCTTTCTTAGCATGAAGAACCAAGTGAGATTGATAAATCTGAAACAACTATTTAGCAACCACATTTTCTTCGGGAAACTAACCCTGATAAGTGTGGGATCAATAACTGAATTACATCCAGGAAGAGAAAACAACTTGTCGGCAGTGCCAGTTTCTCTCAGAACCATCAACTTCTTCGTCGGAGGAGCCAAGTCAAGAGGCTGGAGGATATCGTCATACTCAGCCATGTTAGCTTTCATCTCCTCTCCGCTGATATTCTTCACCTCGTCGACGATCAGCCTCTTTCTTCTTCGTGGCTTGTTGACGCGTTCGTTAACGATTGATTCTTGCTCTAGTGCCCCTAATTGCAGTGAATCTCCGGCCATATTCCCGTTAATAGCACCGTTCGGTACTTCGTTGTCTCCAAAGAGCATCATGTCCAAGTCCTCTGCGTTGCTGAACTCGTCGAAGCCTCTGGGAACATTGAGATCTTTGCTGTAGTCGGAATGCAAAGGTTCGTTATCTGACATCATTCTGTTCGAAAGTTCTGATACAGCTCTACGAGCGCGTTCTGGATCAATCTCCTCGAAATTTCCGTCGAACTCGCTATCAGCTTCTCCGAAATCGTCCATTCCCAGTCCTTCTCCAAACATTCCCGCGTCTCCGGCGGTAGAACTGTCTTCTCTCATGGTGATATCGTCGATTCTGCTCTGGTTGATCGGAGCAGGAGGATTGGGAATGTCCAACTCACCGAAATCTGGCAAAGCTGAGTCGAAATCATGAACAATCTAGAAGAGATAGTTGGTTAGTGGATCGCTGTGCAATCAGAGAAAGTTATTATCACGAAATCAGTGTAGATTTCCAGGATTTCGCTCAAAAATAAAACTACGAAACATATTCGTAAACTTTCAACGATATGGGAAAGTAGAAACGCTTCTGATATAAGCTCCAAAAACTCATCGAAGGAGATTTAGCAGTGGGATTTACTTGAATATTCAGTAAAAAACAAACCTCAGGCAGATTGCTTCCGTCCCCGTCCTCAATGGCTCCTCTTTTGCCCTCCTTGCCCGGGGTGAAAGACATTGTTACTTTCAGATAAGCTGCATTGATATCTTCCAGTAAGTACTTGGCACGTCGAGAATAGATACGGACAATCCCCAGAAGGAGATGTCCGGTGGTTCTCAGTGCCATTTTCACCTAAATTCACAAATTGATTTCTGTGGAAGCCTCATGGTCAACTTTAATCAGTACTTAGGGATTTCGATTTCGGTCGTGTTAATTTTTACGAAAATTCCTATGTAAAAAAAATCGAAATTTGAACGTCACTTTCGACAGAGATTCATACGCTAATTTCGACGAAAATTAATATATAAATCTTGGAGAAAATCCGTTCATGGATGTAAAAAAATGTTGTTCCCACCTTTGGCTTCATAATTTCGTCAACGGCATCGCTGACGTTCGTTTCGAAGACCTGGGCTTTGGAAAGTTTCTTTTCCCAGTGAGCGGCGAGCCAGATCTTGGCCAAAGGCCCTTTTTTGGAGAGCACGAACTGTGCGTAGAACATGCTGGAAATAAATAACCGATTAAAACTGATAACAAAAAGAATTCGGTGGAAAAAGTAGAGTTCGATCGATATTCTGCTTGGCACAGAAACGAAAAGACGCTTCGCTCCCGCCATTCCAATTTTCGTGTCAGGACCGGTCGCTCGGTCATTCAAAGAGGCTTTTCGACAGAAATTTTGTTTTGCTGATTTCCCGACCGAAAATTTTTGTTTTGTTTGGTGTTTGGACACGAAATTTTATCTTGTTTGGATTTCTAATACGAAGTTTTTGTCTTATTTGGATTTTAGTCAAAGATTTGGGTTTTAAATTTCTAAAAGAGGCCATATCAAAAAATGATGAAATTCATTTATCACTCTAGTACCTTCAAACTCCTTCAATCAAGGTTGTTTTCTACGAATCCTAAGTCATTCGCAAGGTTAACAAGAGATCAACTTCGGGAGAGGCTCCGGAAGTCTAATAAGGATGACCCGTTCAAAGGAGAACAAGACCTTCACGCAATCCGACCAGATTCAGTTCCCGTGAGGTCGAAGAAGGATCTGTTGAAATGCCTTGGGTTCACAGCAGCTGTAAGTTTGTTTACCTGTACCTTTATCAGATTTCGACACATGAATTTTCAATACTATAGGGTTTCCATATATGAATCTTCGGTTTTATGGGTGTTTGATATAAAAATATCTAATCTTACGAAATGTTCATATATGAGTCTTTGATTTTTAAGTTTCACACATGGATAAATTTTTCAGGTGGGTTCAAGTGCCTTTGTCGTGGCCGCAGTTGTCGAATATGAAAGATCTAGGAGAAAAATGAGGGACATTTTCACAGATCTCGGGTATTCCACTCTCTTCAGTAACGAGAAACAGTTTCAACGGTTGACAGATGGACAGAAGATCGCCTTGGGGATCATAGGACTCAACACTCTGGTTTTCCTTCTTTGGAGAGTCCCCGCCGTGGAGAGGTTCATGTGGCAATATTTCAGCAATTCATTCGCTTCAAGTGAGTTTAATGCTTATAGTACAACTTTTAGATTCTGAAACCCTAAGATTTTTAGAATTTTAAAGTAGTTTTATTCTTTTAACTTCGAAACCAACCAAAATGACTTTAAAAAGCGACGGAATTGATTTCAGAAAGCCTGTGTTCTCCGATGTTGCTCAGCACTTTCTCCCACTATAGTTTCATCCATCTCGGACTGAACATGTACGTTCTGTACAACTTTGTACCCGTCTCCATCAACAAGTTCCTCGGTCCAGAGCAGTTCCTTGCTTTTTATCTGACTGCGGGCACGGTGTCTTCGTTGACGAGTCTGACCCACAAGGCTCTCATCCGGTCCCCCATCAGAGCCCTAGGAGCCAGTGGAGCCATCCTCGGCGCCCTATGCTACGTCTGCATGAAAATGCCCTCAGCGAAGTTGAACATCATTTTCCTTCCAATGTTCCCGTTCTCAGCAGAAAACGCCGTTTATGGAATTATTGTTTTTGATCTTCTGGGAATGTTGTTCGGATTTAGGATGTTCGACCACGCTGCTCATCTCGGTGGATCCCTCTTTGGACTGTGAG
This sequence comes from Halicephalobus sp. NKZ332, assembly GCA_009761265.1. Lineage (NCBI taxonomy): Eukaryota > Metazoa > Nematoda > Chromadorea > Rhabditida > Panagrolaimidae > Halicephalobus > Halicephalobus sp. NKZ332. The sequence goes on along the minus strand of VOSG01000021.1, from coordinate 4,062 downwards.
TTCTTTTTGATTATATCAAAACTGTCTAAAATATTTTAAAAAGTTTATTTTTGATTTTTCAATAATTGACATCAATTCACTTTTCGTCAAAGTTTAGTTTTCTAATTAAAATCTTTTTGAATTCAATGGAAATCTCGTGTTCTAGGATTCTCGGAAATTTATATTGAAAAAATCCGTAAAAATAATTACTTCCGGTTTTCATTTGCATTAAATCACCTTTTTTTGCAGGTTTTATGCTTGGTATGGAGAGAAATACGTCAATGAAGTGATTTATCCCGCGGTAATCAGGCTTTATCGAAAGGCGAGAGGACTAGCTGGACCCAGGAGCCCCCCATCGAAGTTCTGAGGATTATATCAAGAATTCTTATCGGAATAAAGTGTAGTATAACTATGAAGTACGTTTCGGCTAGAGAACAGTCAGCTGCCTGTCGGATATTTTCACTTGTTTTTTATATTTATAACCTCTAATTTTTTATTTTAATTTTGCAGAATCGGAATTTTTTAGAATAGTGAAATTCTGGTTTTTGGGATTTTGAGAGATTCCGGAAAATTCTAGCATTTGGTAGTTTCGAGACGAAAACCCGGGATTTCGGATTTTCGGAATTGTTTCAAGTTGATAGTAGTAATCGGGACTTCTTTTTAGGGTAATTTTTCGACAACTTTCATTTTTTAATTTTACAATATTGTGGTTTCGGAAAATCAAATCAAAAGTTCGAAAGATTCAGAAAGCTTGTCTCGAGATAGTTCCGCAATAATATTTGCTTTTGGTTTTTATAATGGTGTGATTCATGTTTATTTTTCAGATGGAGGAACTGGATGAACTTCTGAAAACATTCCTTCATTTGGAGGAGATCGACATTAACATTTACAGGTTTGTTTTTTAATAAACTTTTCGTCTATTAAAGAACTTTGTTTTTTTGTTAATCAATGATGGATTCAGGTCGACTCACCAGTTGCCTGGAAGGAAAGATGGAAATAGGGTTTACGGAGGTCAAGTTGTGGGACAAGCCTTGATGGCAGCGAATAAGACGATAGATCCGAAGTTTCATCCTCACTCTATCCATTGTCAATTTATCGCTGCAGGAGATGTTTCGAGACCATTAATATATGACGTCACGAGAGTTAGAGATGGAAGAAGCTTCTGTTCGAGATTAGTGAAAGCTCTTCAAAATGGAAATATTATTTTTACAACGATTATTAGTTTCCAAGTGATGGAGAAGGACTCTCTGAGTCACCAAACCCGGATGCCTACGGTACCTACTCCGGAGGAATGCGAAGATTCCCAGGACTTTTTCAAAAGATTGATGGAAAATCCAGAATCAGTGTCTCCAGAAGGTGTCCTGGCAGTAGACGCATACAAGAAAGTCCTTGATCTTCCGAATGTTTTCAAAGTTAAGTTCATAAATCCAAGGATGTACCTTCATCTTCCCTTGGATGAACCTCAGAAATTTGCCATATGGGTGAAAAGCAACACGAGTATAGGATCGGATGAACACTTACATCATTGTGTGGCGGCTTTTATTTCTGATGTAGCCCCTGTAGGCACTCCGATAGTGGCGAATGCGAGTCATGGATTTAGACTCGGAATGGCGGCGAGTTTGGACCATTCGATGTGGATTCATCATCCGTACTTCCATGTTGATGATGACTGGTTACTGTATGAAACGGAGAGTAGCATAGCAGCAGGAGGAAGAGCTCTGATTCATGGGAAAATGTGGACAAGAGACGGAAGAATGGTGCTTTCAACGGCTCAGGAAATTGTTGTGAGAGGAGCCAAAGATGAGAAAAAATAGATGATTTTACTATTATTACCGAATTTAGAAGTTATTGTAACGAAAAGATGTTTTTAAAGAAATTTATGAGAAGTATATTGATTTTTTTCTATTGCTGGATTTGAGGATCTTTATTGAGAGGTATAAGAGTGAATTAAGAGTTTATTGAGAAATTTCTACTATTGTCGATTCTAGGATTTAATCCATGGTTTGGATTTTTCTCTAGAATCTATACTTGCTGCCATATTGTGAAATATCCTAGTGGAAATATGTAAAGAAAGTATTAATAAAGTTTTATAGATAACTTTTCGCTTGGTTTAATTCCATTTTTATTTCTTTAAATTTGCAGATTTTGAAATTACTTAATTTTCGGAAGATTTAGATGTTTTTTTCGAAATTACGGTGTGTATTCAAATTTAAAGATTCGTCAGTGATCCAGAGGGATATCCTGAGGCTTACTGTAAGAGCGGGAACAGGGGGCCAAGGATTACCTAGGTACAACGGAGTCGGAGGCGATGGTGGTGATGTGTATCTTTTTCCTAGAAGAAGAATGAATTTTAATCAGTTTTTTAATGATTTTAAAAACAAAGTCAGAGTTAAGGCTGAACATGGAATGTCAAGTACACAAGTAAATCTAATAGGAAAGCATGGAAGTCATCTAATTTTGTCTGTTCCTCTCGGAGCAGAATGTGTAGATGCCCAGACGAATGGTCTCATATGCAGATGTACAGTACCCAATCAGAAAGTCCTCATCGCGAAAGGAGGAAAAGGTGGATGTGCTAGCAATGGATACAAGTAGGCTTTGTGACAGTTTTTAATTTTTAGAAAATTTCTTAATTAAATTAAAAATCTTAGAATTAAATAATGTACAAATTTTCAGAGGTCAAGTAGGAGAATCTTTTGTGATGAATGTCCATATGAAGCTCCATCCTAATATTGGATTAATAGGCTTCCCGAATGCCGGAAAATCGACTTTGTTGAAGGCCCTGGCTCCAGAGAAAAGATCAATAAAAATCGCTCCTTATCCTTTCACAACAACCAAGCCTCAGTTGTTGGATATTAGGTTCGATAATAAACCCGATGAAAGATCTGGTGACAGGTTAGTTGACGGATTTAATGGAAAATTAAATAATAGATGCAATAGGTTGAAAAACAGATTAAATGAGAATTTCTGAAATATATTTAATCCTGGATTTTATGAGAAATTCAGTAATTGACCCTGTTTTCAGACCCGATAGAAGAGCACCAGAAGACAGATTCACACTTTCTTGTGTTGATCTCCCTGGAATCATCGAAGGAGCAGCGAGAAATAGAGGGAAAGGCCACAACTTTTTGAAACATTTGGAATACAGTGATATGATTCTCCTTGTTGTCGATCTTCATGGATTTCAGATGAATGTGGAAGAGGAATTTCGGTCTCCGTTGGAATCGATAGCTTTGATCAACAAGGAAATAGAATACTTTGATCGGAAAATTCTTAAAAAACCAACGATAATAGTTCTGAACAAAATTGATATTCTCGATGGAAAAAAGAAAGCAGATGAATTAGAAGAAATTTTGAAAGGAAATTGGACAGAAAAGTTACCGAAGGAAATGAAGCCAGATTTTGTTTTCAAATTCAACAAAATTGTAAAAGCAAGTGCAAAAAATCAAGAAATTGGAAACTTGAAGAAACTGTTGTTGGATATTTTCGAAGAAAGCCATCCAGAAAAAGAAGAGATTCATTTCGACAATGAATTCGAAAATCCAGAAACGAAGATTCTCACATGATTTTTGTTTTTACCTTTCTTGTTACTAGGTTGTTATAAAAATTTCAAGAATGCTCTGAAATACAGTGATAGACTCTGAGAATTCGTATCAAGGCAATTTTATTAAGTTTATTTTTAATTTCTACCGTAATACAGAAGTGGATTATTATTCACTTCTTACAGACAAATAAGATTTCGTGTTCATTAACCTTTCGTAAAAAATTAAATTTGACATTTATTTTTAATTTAAAAAAAAATTAAATTTGGTATTCATTAACCTTTTCTAAAAAAATCGAATTTGGGAGTGCCCATATTTCCCAAAAATTCAGTATTCATTTTTTTGACAAAAATCTTTCAAAACAACCGCAATTCATAACGAAAAATTCCCACAAAAACAATGAAGATTTTCAAAAAATTCAGACTTTGGCGAAAATTAGAACTGCTCTTTGACCGGCTGAATTGCACAATGTTGACTAACGTTTGTCCCAGCACGTCATCTCTCTTATCTGAGGTTTCTCTTTGATATAAAAAGAGCACTTTTT